>OZ017739.1:151497255-151894755 GCA_963969285.1 Odontomyia ornata
AAGAAAAACAAATGATTTTTTTTAAACGTGCACATCTCTTTGACATATTTCTTGACTTCATTCGTTGCTGGTGATTGCATTTCTGAGAAGTTGAGTACAAAACCCTTCTGACGTGAGCGTGGGTCTGCTTGCCCGACTTGTTTTTTAAAAATATTTGACTTTCAAAGCGGCAGCTAATCAAATTATTGTTTGCTTTTTGAAAGCGAGAGTGCCTACGAGAAATTTTCCTTTCCAGCTGGCGTTACTAATGGGAATTTTTAATATTATTCTATGTTGTATTTGGCACAGATTCAAAAGTTTGAGGAGTTATATGCATAAGTCCATAAACCACACATTTGCAAAGTATTTAAAGAACATTCTTATTCTAACGTTTTTAGATTAAATTAATTTGCAGTAATTCAGCTGATTCAAGACTGGTGTTTAATTTCATAAGCTGTGGAGCATCCTTCTCTTATGATTTTTCTACATTCGGATCGCGTACTTCTCAAAGGAAGTCGTTCCAACGAACCATACTCCTAAAGTTAGCAGGCCCGAACACTTATAGTCGATTCCGTGGTGGCTGCTTGTTGGCCAGCCAGTTTAGAGAGGAATACAATCATGGATCGTACTCTGAATAGACTATACTTTTTTTGCTTTTGATTTTCTTAAGCATTACAGTCCCTTTTGGGCCTTCACTTAAAAAAACCTAGAGCACCTCATTATCTCGCACTCGGGAAGGTAATACGGTCAATACCACGGTTTGACCTTGCGTATGTCCACCCAACTGTGAAACGTTTTCGTTTTAAACCAGCACGTATCATAACTGAACGGGCTTGTAGTCCATCTGAAGAATCACTCAAAACAAATCTCGTTATCGCTAATGGGATTTAAACCAAGGCTACTTACGGGGTGAGAATATACTATGCTTGGTTACAATTTTCAGCCACCATTCAACTTGCACATTTTTAAACGCATTTCTGAGGATTCCGAAAATTCAACATGAACCCAAATAACGAACTCGCGCGCTCTCGATCTACATGCCCACGCGATGGCAGACATATTCTACTATAATTCAAACCGAAACAATCTACGCTAACTGAAGTCCGCAAAATACAAATAACGACACCACGAACTAAACCAAAAGCACTGAACCAGTTAATCTAGGATGACCTAGAACCCCACTTACTCAATAACATACTAACCTTTCGCTTCTTTTCCCGATTAAAGATACTGCCAGGAAATAGATAATTTTAGTTGACATTTCATATTGTTTATTACTGTGCACAACATGTGAGAATTTCGATATAAATTTAGGATAAACTATGGTTTTAATTTGAGTTTATATTTGATGATTGCAAGGGAATAGGATTTACAATTAAAAAAAAAATATTGGATGCATTTTACTTCCAGTTGATTTTTGTTTATTATTACAAAATATTGATACAAAGGTGAAACTTTTTTACATAGAAAATGATAATATAACTTAAATCATCAATGTAATAAAATAAGTTTCATTTTTCATAATATTTATTGTTAGATTTTATTTTGTCAATTTATTTCTTACCTTGTTATTTTCGTTTTGCATAAAAGTGTATTTAATATCAGGGAGCCATCTGTCTCTTTGTTTTGTTTGGTTGTATTTCTATTATTGTTTTTTTGTGTATGTCTGGTTAAGTATTCCAGTGCAAATTTTAAAGCTTTTATTATTTTTCGTTTCTGAACTACATTTGTTTCTCTTCTTAGCACTACAGCCCCTCTCGGGCCTTCACCTCCAACTGTCTCGGTCCATTGACCACGTCCTCGAGTTTCGAAATCCGAACAGCGATGAACTGTCTTCGTTGACCGAGTCAGACCAGCGTTTTCTCTGTTTCCAGAATGGTCCCCGGCCTTCAGTTCTCCCAACGAATATCTTTTTGGGTATCCGTTGTTCTTCTATACGATCCATGTGGCCAGCCCATTGCAGCTTCCACAGTCTTATTATCGTTCGTCTCGTTAAAAATTTCATACAGCTCGTGGTTGTATTGGATTCGCCATTGGTCCCCATCTAGCTTCACTCCAATTATTCGCCTCAGGACCCGCGGCTTAAAGGCATTCAATATATTTGTGGATGCTTGGGTTAGGGTCCATGTTTCACACCCATAGCATAACACAGTTCTTATCACAGATTTGTATACTCGGAGCTGTGTTTTCCTGTGTATGCAGCTGGTTGTCAACATCGTCAATACTGAAGAAAATATTTTATTTGCGAGCTGTATTCTTCGGAGTATTTCGTCTCTTTCATTTTGGCGCCTAAATACACAAATTCGTCCACATTTTCGATACTGCATTTGCCAAGTGAGATATTTTGTGTATTTGAGGTATTGATTTGTAGCCCTACTAGTTTTGCTTCGCTGCCGAGTTTCAGGAAGAGTTCTTTGGCAGTTGTTAATGACCGTGACAAAATGTTGATGTCATCCGCTTAGGCTACTACTTGGCTCAACTTGTATAGTAATGTGCCTCACGTATCGACAGGTAGTTTCCTTATGACGTACTTCAGAGCCAAATTGAATAGCAATGGGGCCAGCCCATCTCCCTACTTTAGTCCGATATTTGTGTCAAAGGCATCGGTGACTTGGTTATTGATACGGACTTGGGAGGTCGTCATCGTCATTGTCATTTTGTTAAGACGGACTAATTTGGCTGGAATGCCAAAGCAAAGCATTATTTGGTACAGTACGTTACGATCAATACTGTTGTATGCTTGCTTAAAGTCAACGAAAACTTGGTGTACGTCTATGTTGAACTCCCAGCATTTTTCGAGTACCTGCTTGACTGTGAAAAATTGGTCTATTGTTTATATACCTGCTCTAAAACCACCTTGATACTCCCTAATAATACTGTTGGCGTATGATCCGATTTTATTTTCTAAAATTTTAGAAAATATTTTGTACGCTTTCCAAAGAAGTGATATGCCTCCCTAATATTCGCATTGTAGCTTGTCACCCTATTTGTGGATAGGAAATATAATTGGTCGGCTCAGCATATGTTTTTGTTGCCAAATGTGCTGGATGACTTTGTGAATAGCTTTATGAATACTGCTGCCACCATATTTGATGAGCTCCACTGGAATCTCATCGATGCGCGGTGCTCTATCATTCCTTGGGCTTTGACGCTGGAACACTTCGCAGACATCTATAGGCCCCGATGTGCTGGAGCTGTGTGGGGGATTAAGGAGGTTCTGGAAATATGATGCGCATCTTTCCTTAATCTAGGTTACATCAGCGATGATATTGCCGACGTTATCACGACAAAGCACGGTTTTGGGCTGATAACCAGATTTCAGGCTTTTCACTGCTTTGTATGCTTGTCTTGTGTTGTTGCTCGCCAGCTGAACTACATCTACGCATGTTTTTCATACAAGGTAAAGGCAACTCTAAAGCATCGATTAAAAATTTATTTTAACAACACCCAAATTCATTTTTTTATCATAAGGAATTGTGGCTTTAATGACTGTGCATTAGTCAACATAAATATTTCGGAAACCTCCGTTTTTCACTAGTAGCGATATCGCTTCAGCCTAAGTTGCAAAAATCCTTGGCCCGCTACTCATATCACCATTACAAACTCTGGAGTTTGCCTCTCCCCGATGGTGACCAGTAGAATTCCTTAGACTGTACGCATTTGCTTCGTGTTCCACGATACAAAAAGCTTACAGAAACATAGTCTACTGCCATAGATACCCAACTGATCAGTGTCTGAATGTCCAGTTCGCTGGGCCCGCAACTTCGTTCCTATTTACGCACTTCTTGGGGCATGCGCCAAAACAGCTGCGATTGATGGTTTGATGGCATCTTCCCACTCTGCCTCCATAGCAATGAAACTGTGACCACCAAAATCAAAGGTAACAAAAGACGATTTTTCTGTAGTTTTTCACATCTACCGTGTACTTCAATTTTGCGTTTAGACTTAAATTGCAGGTACCTGGCCACCTAGTTAATTTAAATACATGCTACTAAATGAAATAACCAAAACTATTGACCGAATTTTTCCACAGAAAATCTAGTTGGGCTAATTTTTCCCTATTCGCACTACACATTGATAGCGATGACAGAATTTATTGAGACTTTTTCAATGCCTTGCGTTACCCGTCTCCGGTACGTGCGACGCGTGCAAATTTATTGAGCTTTTTTGAGAAATGCTTGGCGGCCATTATTATTGCAGCATTACACTTCTTTTTAGGTGCGGAGAGCATCATATATATATATATATATATATATATATATATATATATATATATATATATATATATATATATATATATATATATATATATATATATATATATATATATATGTATATATATATATATATATATATATATATATATATATATACGCATCATATATATATATATATATATATATATAAATATATAAATATATATAAATATATATACATATATATATATATATATATATATATATATATATATATATATATATATATATATATATATATATATATATATATATATATATATATGGGATATAACGAAATTCGTGACCACGCTAGAGGTTGCAATTTTGCTTCAATTTTCACCAAATTTTCAGAAAAGGTGTATTGGGTAATTATCTCGGTTAAGTTCGTGAACAAGCTATATCGGCCGGGCAAAAACAAAATGGCGGCCATTTTAGACGAAAAACCGTGATTTCTGTGCTGACCAAAGTATAGCTCCGATTTGGATGAAATTTGGTACGAAGGTTCACTGATGTATGTGATGAATCTCACAATAAAAAATCCAAAGTCGGTACGGCAGAAACAAAATGGCGGCCGCTCAAATGTCGAAAAACGTTCAAAATTTTGTTGTTGAATTAGTGGTCAAAGGTTTCAACAGATTTTCATGAAATTCGGTAGTTTGATAGAAATTATAAGTATCTAAAGAATTGCGTAAGAAAACTGGAGGTCGGGTTACAAAAAACAAAATGGCGGCCAGTTGAAGGTCAAAATTTCCGACATATATGAAACTTGGTTTCAGAATAGACATTACTAACACCTACAGTCTTTGATATTTTGGTGATCATGCATGTGCAAATTTCAAAATGGCGGCCGTTTAAATATGCGTTTTTTTCATGTTTTTTGTGGCCCTCTAGTGGTCACATTTTCCAACGGATTTTGATGAAACTTGAGATTATGAATTTCTGTACTATGTTCTTGTATTTTACTGATTATTAAAATTGAATGAAAAATAAAAAAGTCGAAAATTTAAAGCCTAATATTTTTAGCTGCCATTTTCTTTAAAAATTGAATTATTTTGCCCTGTCTAGAGTGAAACTCCAATTTGAACGAGATAGTACATTGATTGATGAGGTCCTAGCATACAAAGATTTAAAATAATCCAAAATCAAATGTATACATTCAAAATGGCGGCCCACAAAGGTCTGAAGGCAAGCGCAATTCGCTATTTTAGTGCCAACTGAAATAATGAATATTTTTCATGGAAACGTTTTAAATGACTTTACTTGAAAGAACTTATAAACCAGATCATTTTTAAGATATTGTAAAATATTTTTAACAATACCCTAGAAAATTATAAAATCGCGACTTGTCTGTCTGTCCGTCCGTCCGCCCGTTTGTTCGTGCGTCATAACAAGTTTTCTCGCAAACCACATGAGCTAGAATGAGGAAATTTTCTACGTAGGTCAAAAGTGGTGCCTCTTGAAATTTGCAGTGCAAGAAAATATTTTAAGGTATTTAAGGGGGGTCTCCCCATACAGGCGGGTCTCCCCATACAGGGGGGGGCATACAATGTTTTTTGTTTCTGTAGCCCTCTAGCAGCCAAGGTTCTCAACAGATTCCGTTGAAACTTGAAATTATAAGCTATTAAGGCAAGTTAATTTAATTTAATTATGCAAATCGAATGACAAATAAAACAGTCGAAAATTTACAGCTTAATATTTTTAGCAGCCGATTTCAATAAAAATCGAATTGACGGCCCTTATAGTTCAGAAAAAAATTGAAAATGTATATATTAATGGCAATGCAAGTGCTGATTAAACTTTTATGGAAATCTTTTCAAATTAACTATTCGAGCTATTTAAGCCTTTGTGTGGTTACCACTGTGAATTGTGTAAACAGCAAATGCGAGAAGGGCGAAACCGGAATTTATATGTTTACAACAATTTATGATCTGCCAATTATCAATATGTAATCCATACGCGTGGAACTCAATTTAATTACCAAAATACATATTTGCGCCCCGATAGAAGGTCTCTAAAAACGAACGTGGCCAGATTTTTTTTATGTTAATAAATACCCATGTGGTACTACGAAAATTGCAAAAAGAAGTTTAGTAGTAGGCAAGCCAAATTCTTTTTCGAAACTTTACGAGAAATTTACCTTTCCGGCTGGTGCTGCCAACGGGGATTTTTCATATTTTATTATATTGTGTTGTATTATATTATCGCTCAAATGATATATTACAATATACGAGTAATATAGTAAAAACTTAAGAAAGAAGTGTAATACCTACATACACGCAAATTTATTGAGTTTTATATTATACTATATTGTATTGTATAATATTATATTACATTATATTATCTTATATTAAACTATATTATATTATGTTATGGTGTGTTATGTTATATTATATTATAATATATTATATTAAAAAATACTATCACTGTAGTCCGCGTGGTATAGTGCTGCGTAAGCCGAAGGTTGGAATTCTGTTGATGTCAGTGAGATTTGTTTCAAGTGACTCTTCGAAGAGACTATAAGCCCATTCAGTTATGATACGCACTGGTTTAATATTAGAACGTATCGCAGTTAGGTGCACGTATCAACAGCCAAGGCGTGATACTGACCATACCACCTTCCCGAGTGCCGATACATTCGATCAAGATAATAAGATACGCTAACTATCTCTAAACAAAGGCCTGAAAGGGGCTGTGGTGCTAAAACAGAAAAAATGTTACTAGTCAAACCTATGCTCTTATATGGAAGTGAAACATGGACCGTGACGAGCAAATTCGGAAAGGCAGGCAGGCATATTTGAACGCTCCGAAAAATCTACGGTTCAGTGAAACATGGAACAGAGCGGAGAATACGTTACAACAATAAGTTGTATGAATTATTTGAAGAACCGCCAGTATCTACTTGCGTAAAGTAACGCAAATTGCAAAAGGAGGGCTATCTACAATAGAAAGAATGGAAGAAAACCGGCTACCCGAAAGAACATTAGAAGGTAGAGCAAAAGGTAGGCGTCTAGCAGGTATACCAAGGACTCGATGGGGAGACACGATAGAAACTGATAGGAGATCCTTGTCGGGAGTGACCAACTGGCAAATGAGGAGGAGGAGATCGATCCTGGAGGCCCAGGCCCGGTTTGAGATGTCACACCATAGATGATGAAAGTCGAAAAACGGCTTTAATTTTTTTTGAAAATTCAGTTACGATTGTGAAACAATTGGGTGGAAAAAAATATTTGTATTCGTTCAAGTTCGATATTCATATATCATTTATCGAAACCAGAACTCCCTAGAGTCTATGGGTTCATAGTGTTATACTTATACTTTCGAAAACTTTTTTTCTTTGAATAGATTCGAGATCAACAATGAGGTATTTAAAGTGAGAAGATAACAGTTGGGAAGCATAATCTAAACTACTTCAATGAGAATCTAATGGAAGTGAATAGTGGAGTTTTATAATATCCTCATCATAGGAACTTCACTCACTGTCATCTCTGTGAATTCAGGTTTGATAAATGCCTTATAATGATCACCTCAGTCACCTATATCTTACAAGCATCCAGAGCTTTCTTTGATTATCTATTCCCCCATTAAGTTAGTAAGTCAATCCTGTTGGAGGGGCGCCGGCGAGCCTTTACGTTCCTCTAAATGTAATTTTCCGTTTGCACGCAATAAATGCCGAAATTCGGCATCGACTTAAAAAATCTAGGAACAGTAGAGCAGTCAACATCCTCAAAATGTTTTCATTGGATCGCATCCGGAAAACTTAAAAAAAAAAGTTCAAGTAATGGTTGAACAAACAAGGAAGCTATGGCTTTTTCAAAACTAGATTTTATTCCAGTGAAAACAAACAATCACAAAAAGCTGATTTGATGTAATTTTCGGTGAGAGATATTCGGATTTCATTAAAATCTTGCAGAACTTAAAGCAATTCAAAATAATCCAGATCTTGTGAGATACCTGTGATATACAAACAAATTGTAAATGGCTAAATTTTTACATCATTTTAAATTTTTACAATATATTCAATGCTAAAAACATTGTTTACAGAAATCCTTTTTCCAATGCAATGTGATAAAAGCAAATAAAAAAGTTAATTAACTTCGTTCTAATTTGACCCTTCTCATCATATTCCAAGCATTAATAAAACGATTTTCTTAATTTACAGTTGAGGGATTTAACGCCTCGGAAGCATCCTGAGCTGTGGGTGGTCAATTATGTTTTGCTCCCCAAAGGTCAGTTAATATTTCACAAAAACCACAAACTTTCGCTTCAAGGATTGAAATTTATATTTTATCTCGCACTGGGTTCATGGAAGATGGGCAGAAGGCATCCATAAATGATAACGTTTTCTTTGAAAGGTGTATTATGTGAGAAATTATGGCGTGTGATGCGAATTCGAAAAATTGTACAGAGAGTTTCGGGAACGAATAAATAACAAATCACCATGTTTCTTTTGCGGATTGTAATGGTTTTTGTCCATCAGTAATTTGATTTCGATTGAATTATAAGAGAAGAGCGGCATTTCCTTTTTCCTCATGCAAAACGATCTAATAAGTGGACTTAATATATTTTCCTAAATATTGACAGAAAAAGCTCCTGTGGAAAAAGTAGAAATGCTACTTCCGGACCTCTAAAATGCATCTATTAAGTTGATGCTTTTATTTAGTCATTCAGCATATTGAACTATAATGCGCTGTGCACTAACCACTGGCTTATGTTCTCATATCAATAACACAATTCAGCCGTTATCAAATTAGTGGTATATTCATTTATTTAATTATTTGAATTCTCGATGTTTTTGCGTATATATTTCGAGGGTAAGTATTCCCTCTTCTTCAATGTTTGTCATTGGTCTAGTGCGTTCACATAATCAACTTAATCTATCTCCTATCTTTATTGTATTGCCCTTTTTACCTTATCTTGATCTAAACTACCCTACTTACCCTGTGTACTTGTTTTATTGTTTTATTACTATCAAAAAACATTTTTTTAATTGATTTACTGTAAATGTCCCCAAATTTACTTACACATAATTGACCCTAACATCTTTAAAAATCAGCCGCAAATCTTCAGGTTGGCTTAGTATCCACAAACTTTCATATGCATATGTACGACTTCCAGGTCATCCCACTTCATCTCGTGGTGATTTGCTACTCATCGGTAGCAAAGAATATGCTACCGATGACTTGATCGCTCCAACTGGTCTTTGTTTCGCAATTAATTTTTCCCCTTTCCTTAATTTTTTCAATGGTACTTGTTTCCACTGGCAACAAAATCAAACAGATAAAAGCTATGAATACTAATAAAAACATGTAAGAAAAGAAATTAGGTGCTAAATGAAAGATTGAAAAATAGAGTGATAAGGAAATATTAATCGCAATTTACAAAAAGTAACGTATTTAGTTTATTTTTAAAAACCAAGTAGGACGTGGATAGAGGACCAAGCTCGAGGTTGTTATGCTTTCTGATGATTTGCGGCATAATTGACTGAAAATATAAATCTGTCCGGGCGTACGGAACCTCGAGAATGTTATTAGACCGACTAGGACGCGCATACAGTTGGTAGTGCAAGTCTTCGCTTAGAGTGGAAACAATTTGTAGGTTATAAAGGAAACATTGATCTAAAAAGGTTCTACAGTACTCAAGAAGCGGGCAGACAAGGCATGTGAACAAGCGAACAGCGGTAGCAATATTTACAAGCTTGTACAAATGCCGCATATGAAAACCCGAAACTTTTGATGCCTTAGTAATTATGCTATGGCTGTATGGGCATCAAATTTAAGCTTGAGATCAAATATTACACCAAAATCTTTGCATGAGTCTGCAGAGGAGAGTAAACCTCACATAGGGTGCAATGGTAAGTTAAATGAACAATTTTCAAAGTAAAAGTCATTTTAAAACATTAGGAAATATTGATACGAAGGGAGTTTGCATTACACCAGTTTTAGAGGCTAAAGAGATCATTTTGGAGTCGCTGACAATCTGCAAGGGATCTAATTATCCGGTATACCTTGAAATCATCAGCATACAGGAGACAAGAAGAGGAAATCACAGAGTGAAGATCATTGATAAACAGTACGAAAAGAAGAGGTTCAAGGATTGACCTTTTCTTTTGTGTGAATGCCATTTATGCACAGAGTGTGGGACTCCCATGTGCGTCAACCCCTGTCAACCTGAGAACCCAGCCTGGAACCGTTTGACACATTACCTCGGACCAGGTCTCGTTTTGTTACGCCGTGAGTCGCCTTCAAGCTGGAGATCCCTTTCCTGGCGGCCTCTTCCTTCCTTCTCTTACCCCGATCTTCTTCGATTGGGCTAGACGTTTAACGGTGGAGCTATCTGCGTGTCCCCTTTAGATTTCGCCCCAAGCGCCTCTTCAGCCTTCTCTTCGTCTTCGGCCCTTAACCAGCTTCTCCGATAGTGCCCTATGCGATCTAGGAGCTCCTCTAGTTCAAGAAGCCCTGCCTTGCTGATTTTTGGGGAGTCGCATGCAGCTTGTATTCTTTTCAGAACATCTCCCGCTTTTCGGAGTAGTCTTTCTTCTTCGTATCGCTGGGCCGCAATTGTACCTTGCAACCATCCTTGGGAGAGGTTATCGCATTCCGTTTCCGAGTGCAGTACTTTCGCCACATTTTCAACTTTGGCGGTGCATTCACGCGGTGTCTGGTCACTCTTTGCTTTTAGTGCCATAATCTCCTCGTTGGCTTCTGGATTTTTCATTGCAATGTCGGGATTTGCGACCCTTGCATAGGTCGCTTCGGTAACGATCGCAGCAGTGGCAATCGAATTTTCGGTGCTCTTTATGTTATCTCCCACCGTTCGAACACCTGAAGTGTCCTGCAGAGTTTCCCGTTTCTCCTTAAAAGGACGCTCGGGCGTTTGCATCATTTTTTTGCTGCGCCCAAACGCCGCAGAAATTTCAGTCTGTATTCTCCGTTTTTCGTCCATCTTCACTGTCGTTGTGTTATTCTTCGTTTTTGTCGCTGTTAGTACCGCTCGCGATGTAGTGTTGACATCGTGGCTGCAACCGCTGGTTGCGTTGTCGTTATTATTTTTCGTTTCTTTTTCTGGGTATTTGTGGTCTTTTGATTTTTTTTGCTCCACGCTATCTCCGTTCGTGTGTGTAAACGTCTTTTTGATCCCATGGTTATCTTTGCAGAGCAGGGAGGTCATGCGAGGGTTGGCACAAGCCCTTATGGGGACAAGTGCTCAGAGCCAGACCAGCGCTAATCGGGAGTCCGTCTCAACCAAACCTACACCACCAACCCAATGGTACGAACTTCAAACGTACTCTGAGGCCTGCCAAGGTTTAACCGGGACGGAGACGGTTTGATAGTTGAATTGGAGCCGTTCACACACGAATTTCACCTCGGCGCTACTGTGCAAAGCAACTAGGTCCAAACCATCACATCCGCCAGCCCAAAGCGTAATTTCCAGTTCTTTGTCCAAAGCGTAGTCCAGATCCAATCAGAGTCGTTACCTGTCATCCCAGGAGGGAGCCTCACGGCGCCCCCATATCCTCGGGTCCGTGGGGGCGACGCTCCCCAAAGAATGCTAGCCTCCAAGAGTGCTCTTGTTGACTGGCATTCTCCCTGCGGGAATTTCCTCGGGTCCGTGGGGGCGGAACTCCCCAAAGAATGCTAGCCACCAAGAGTGCTCTTGTCGACCGGCATTCTCCCTGCGGGGCGAATAGGTTAGAAATATCTTAAGGGGAGGAGGCTTCAATGTTATTTCATTTAACAGTATGCGGGATGGTAGAAGAAGATTTTAAAGGATTGGATGTAGAACCAGAACGGTTTAGCATTATTTGTCAGAAGGGAACTCTCTAAACTGCTGATGTAATTGTTCATGGCCATTTTGGTTAGCATCATTATTTAAAGTTAACTTATAGTGTCTGTTACGCTTGTCTTTGGCATTTAAGGCACAAAGAACTCTTCAAGTAAGCCAAGGCTTCATTTTAGCTTTGCGAGGAGCTTGCAGTGGAGTATAAAGAGCAATCAGATTGTTTCGGTAGCCCTGAAATTTGTTCAAAGCACTATCACAGTCAAAACGAGTGAAAAAGGTGCACCAGTTGACCGAGTCCGGGTAGGTTTTAATTGCCTCATAATTTGCTCTAAAGAAGTTGTAAGCATAAACTGAGGCGATTCTCTGAGGTTTTAGGGTATCAACAGTTAGTGCTAGAGACAAAGGTGAATGCTAGAGATCAGGTTGAATATAAGGATGTAAAACAGAAGCTATTGATAGATACCCAGTTTGAACATTTGACAAGATAAGGTCCAGAAGGCGACCATTAGGGTTACAGATATGGTTAAACTGTGAAAAATAACAGAGGAAAAGAAAGTAACATAGAAGGATTATTTGTTGAGGAAATGCCAGGTGTTGTCATGGGATCCCATTCCACTGCTGGTAGGTTGAAGTCCCCACAGATTATAATTTTAGAATGTGGAAGACTAGCAAGAAAATAGGCAGAGAGTACATCGAAGAAGGCTTCGTACACTGTTAAGGGAGAATTACAGGGAATATACACAGAGGAAATTAATAAAGAGGACTTATGGGGAAGAGAGAGTTCAACAATTACACACTCAACAGCACGAGCAAATTTGAAATCAGCGCAAAGTAAACTATTACGGGTTTTGCAGACTGCAACCAAGACTCCCCGGCCATCAGATTTATTAGTGGTGTTAAGGTCGCAGTCGCATCGGTAGACTAAGTAATCGTTTCAGTTAAACAGATAATAGAATCGTTAGTTAATTGAGACACAAGTAATAAGTCCTCAAGCTTGGTTTTTAAGCCACGATCATTCTGGTAATAAATAGAAATAGTTGAATAATTAGGAAGGTAAGTATTTCTTTCAGGATGAGTGATCCTTGAAGGCTGTTTGGAATATGTATCGGGACGAAATCGCCACTTATGTTGCCTTGTTTCGAATACTTTAATGAGTGTCCCCTTTGGCCGAAAATCGGGACGAAGTAGGATAGAAAGTTCAGCCGGAACTGTCAGTTTAAATGAACTTATGACCTGGTCAGGAAGGTTGTCTTTTGTTAATTTTACCCAACTGAAAATACTAGACATGTAACCAAGCTTCGATGCTGTATTGAGCTCTGAACAGATGTATTCTATTATATCTACTTTTATATACATTATTTATAATGCAGAAAAGAATAATGAGAAGGAACATTAAGTGAAGAGGGGTAGTGTACAAACTTTGTCAAAAAGTTAATTTTTTTATATGCACATTTTTTCATCGAAATTAAACTGTACAGGATCTTTGAAGATATCTATCTTACCGAACGTTCAATAAATCTTTAATTTGCATAGCATTCGAAAATTATGAAAAAATATATGGTTAAGCGAAAAGTAAACATTAACTTGTTTTTGTAAAAACTAAAACAATTTAGAGAGATTAGCCCAGCACCGTTTTTTTCTTTTGAAACGACTTATTTTTCTTCAATATATCATTTTTGATTTCCCTTTGAATCATTGCAAGAGCAGTTTGAAATTTTTTTTTAAGAATCTTTGATAAAATAAAACTAATACATAAATATTGAAGTATATTTTGTAGCAAATTGTATGAAAAACAAGAAAATTTATTTATTTATATGTTAGTATATAGAAAAAGAAGAGAATGAAAAGATAATTGAATATCCAAACACGGTGTTTGTATTCATTTTGAAACCCGACCGGGTATGTAACCCACCACGTTGGCTAGCCCCTCCACTCATGAGCTAGCCATCGGGTGAGCTCACCCCTTGTTATGACGTTACAGGTGCTCCTGCAGGGAAGAGTGGCCTTCCGCTTGCATACTCATTTATGTTATATTATTATGTGATTCCATCACATAAGACTATAACATAAATTTACAACGTTGACGGTTTTCCTTTTTCATTCAAATGAATGTGAGGGGGCACTGCTTCCACCTGGATGCATTACTCGTTTTTGGGGCTCCCAAGTCTTGTCTGTTTTCACCACGCCTAGTTTGTTGCTTCCTTGGGCAATCTCCGCCCTTAGTAGGTCACCTCGGCCTCAACGCCATCGGACCGAGTCGTATCATCCACAATTCATGGGTGCGAAATTTTTTTGTAGTGGGCCCTTGTGCTGGGGAAATGGACCCACCCCACGACAATCTCAGCGAACACCAACATCCCCTCTCACTGAGGCAGCAGAACATCGCTACAGTCTTACACGGACATTTGTATTCAATCCGATTTCACTACAGAATCTTAACGCAAGTTCCTTATCTTCTATTATGAAACGATAATGCATTTCCTACTGGCGATAAGTTCAATCGACTGGACTTTCTAACGCGACAACGTTCCGTGTCAGAAGGCCATCTCAAAGTCCTGATTTGCCCCGCAGGGGGAACGCTGGTCGACAGGAGTACTCTTGGAGGCTAGCATTCTTTGGAGAGTTTCTCCCCTACGTACCCGAGGAAATTCCCGCAGGGGGAATGCCGGTCGACAAGAGCACTCTTGGAGACTAGCATTCTTTTGGGAGCGCCCACAGACCCGAGGATATGGGGGACTCCGTGAGATCCCATCCTGGGATGACATGTAACGACGCTGACTAAATCTGAACTACGCTTTGGACAACGAACTGGAATTGATGCTTTCGGCTGGCGGATATGATGGTTTAGACCTAGTTGTTTTGCACGGTAGCGCCGAGGTGACACTCGTGTGTGAACGGCTCCAATTCAAATACCATACCGTCTCCGTCCCACTTAAACCTTGACAGGCCTCAAAGTACGTTCGAAGTTCGTACCATTGGGCTGGTGGTGCAGGTTTGGTTGAGACGGACTCCCGATAAGCCCTGGTCTGGCTCTGAGCACTTGTCCCGATAAGGGCTTATATGAACCCTCGCATGGCCTCCCTGCTCTGCAAAGAAAATCATGGGATCAAAAAGGCGACCACACACACGAACGGAGATAGCGGCTCCAAGGGGGGACCCAATAAAACTGAAGCAATCAAAAACATATAGAAAAGATAAAAAAAACCCAAAAAAAGAAATAAACAATAATAATGATGACGCAACCAGTGGTTGCAGCCACGACAGTCTGGTCAGGAGTGATATTCTTGCGGCGTTCGGGCGAAGCAAAAAAATCATGCGAACGCTAGGGCGTCCTATAAAGAAAAAGCGGGAAACTCTGCAAGACGCTTCAGGTGTTCGACCGGTGGAAGAAAATATAAAGAACATCGAGCATTCGATGGTCACTGCTGCGATCGTTAACAAAGTGACCGAAGTAAGGGTTACGAATCCCGACATAATTAAAAAGCACCCTGAAGCCAGCGAGGAGATTACGGCAGAAAAGAGTGACCAGACAAATAAAACGACGTTGTGTCATTGCATCGCCAACGTCGAAAATGTGGCGGAAGTATTGTATTCGGAAACGGAATGCGATAACCTCTTCCGAGGATGGTCGCAAAGCACAATTGCCGCCCAGCGACACGAAGAAGAAAGGCTATTCCGAAAAGCGGGAGATGCTCTGAAAAGAATACAATCTGCATACGACTCCCCAAAAGTCAGCAAGGCAGTAAAGATTGGGCTCCTTGAACTAGAGGAGCTCCTAGACCACATAGGGTATTACCGGAGCAGCTGAGTAAAGGCCGAGGACGAGCAGAAGGCTAAAGAAGCACTGGTGGCGAAATCTAAAGGCCACATGCAGATAGCTCCACCAGTAAAAATCAATAAAAGAATGGCATCTAGCCCAATCGAAGGAGATCGGGATAAACGAACGAAGGAAGAGGCATTTATGAGCGTGAAGCACCAGGTCACGGGTTCCAGACAGTACTTACAAAAGGAACGAAGAAAATGCAAAAAAAAACTCCTTCAAAAAGTGCCAGAAATTAAAGCAAAAGCTGCAAAAGTGCAGCTATAGCCCCGCTCGAGCCGATGGCAACAATCGAAAGAGGAGGCAATGACTGCGTCATGGATTTGGCCGAGGTAGAAAAGGTCATCAAAAGGGCGTTCCCTAGCGTGGGAAGGATTAAACTGGGGCTGACACCAGAAAATCATAGGGGACAATGCATGGCCATAATTGACTTGACCGAAAAGGACACCGAACAATTTCTGAACAAGGACAAAGTATGAATAGGGTGGGTTGCCCGTAGGATACGGCGAAAGAAAACGCCTCTTCAATGTTTCAAATGCCTCAGCTATGGTCACACCGCACAAGTATGCAACTGGTACTACCGCCATCTGGGTTCGAAAAAGTGATTTCCAGGTGGAGAACTGTGAACGTGGGGATGGTTTTGTGTGGGTTCGGCGCTCAGGGACCATCTTCTTTAGTATGTACCTAACGCCGAACGAATCGATATCATCTTTCCAAGCCAAGCTTAATGCTCTGGAGGGCACTGTCTCGAACGCAGAGGGCAAAGTGCTCGTTGGGGGAGACAATCGAATGGGGCATGCCTCAAAAAGATTTGCGGGAAAACGAGTCCTTGAAAGGGCAGCTAGGACGGCGGTCGTCGTACTAAACACTGGCAATACGCCGACCTTCTGCCGTATTGGCTGTGAAGGAACCATACCAGATGTGACATTCGCTTCGGAGTTCTTAGTACGGAGGATACACAACTGCAGAGTATTAGAGGACTACTCACCCAGTGATAATCAATGCACTCTGCTTGAGATAAGCGATGTTGCCTCCCGACGTCCGTGCTCTCGGCTTTCTACAATTGGATGGAAAATCGGGAGGATGGACGTCGAGGTTCTCACAGCAGGTGTACCGCTGCAGGGGCTTCGAAGGGGACGGGAAAACTGGCAGCTCAAGACGTGGTGAACTCTACTATGAGCATAATCACGACTGCTTACAAAGCTTCAATGCCTCACCGAAAAACTCGGCACGGCAAGCCCCCCGTGTACTGGTGGCCAACTGAAATCGGTGAAAAGCGAAGGGAGTGTCACAAGCTTTGGCGTGAGGCTCAACGGGCATGGAACCGGGACGAGGCAAGCAACCGCGCAGCTGCATATAAGTCGGCCAGGAAACGCCTTCGCGAATTGATCAACAACAATAAGGCTCGCTGCTGGCAAGATCTAGTGGACAATCTGAACAGGGATCTGTGGGGCCTTAGCTACAAGCTAGTTTTGTGGAAGCTTGGTGCCCCACGGAGACCTTGTATACATGATGCGGGAAAGATGGACGAGATAGTGTGGGCACTCTTCCCTGCCCATCCTGTCCATGTTGACGCTGTCTCTGATGAAACAGCAGTCGAGTCTACACTCTTCACACAGCCGGAACTGGAGGAGGAAGTCCTTTCGTTGAAAGTGAGGAAGGCTCCAGGTCCAGATGGTGTTCTAGCTGAGGTGTTGCGGCTTGTCTATCACCATTGTCCTGACTTGCTGCTCAGCACACTCCACGCTTGCCTGCGGGACAGGGTTTTCCCGATACGATGGGAGACGGCGAAGCTCGTGCTGATCAGCAAGGGGAAGGAAATTCCCGAAACACCGTCTGCATACCGCCCCCCTATTGCTTGCTTGACACGGCTGGGAAAGTGCAAGAGAAAATCATCAAGGAAGGACTCACTGATGCGATTCGTGGTGCTGGGGACCTATCTCCTCGACAGTAGGGCTTTAGAGTAAGACGTTCTACCATTGATGCGATTGCAGAGGTGGTGAGCGTGGTCCAAAAGGCAGAGGCATATAGGCGCACCAAGCGATGGATCGTCCTGTTGGTGACACTTGATGTCAGGAACGCCTTCAACTCCACTAGATGGGTGGATAATCTAGATATGCTGGAAAATCCTTTTCAAGTTCCAGAATATCTAATGCGGCTTCTGAGGAACTACCTAAAGGACCGAAGCCTGCTCTACGACACGACACAGGGCCAACGAAGGATGGAAATTACATCGGGTGTTGCCCAGTGATCTATCCTTGGTCCGGACCTGTGGAACGTGTCTTACGACGGGCTACTGAGACTTGAGATGCCAGATGAGTCGCGCTTGGTCAGCTATGCGGATGATGTTGCGGCTCTGGTCACTGGACGCACAGTTGAACAGGCACAACTTAGGCTAGGTATGCTAATGCGCCAAGTGAGGAACTGGATGACTGCTCGCGGGTTCAGTTTAGCACTGGAGAAAACTGAAGTGGTCATATTGTCAAAAAAGAGAAGGAGGTATACTGAAAACGTTTGGTAGGTACAGAGAAAATCAGAGAATCTCTGATTCGGCGGTGAGAGTGCCGCGCCATTCACCTGCACCGAAAAGAGGAAGCAAGGGAAATGGTTGTCCGCGAGGAGAGACAGCGCTCGCTCAACAGTTGGCAGCAGTCTTGCGTGAATCGCACGAAGGGAAGGTGGACTGCGCGCCACCTCCCGGATGTGAGACCGTGGCTAAATTGAAGGCACGGTGAGGCTGTCTTCTATCTGGCCCAACTTTTGAGCGGGCATGAGTGTTTTCAGTCTTACCTGCTCAAGATTGGTAAGTCATGGTCCCCCGATTGTCGGTATTGCCCAGGAGAGGAAGACAATGCTAACCATACATTTTTTGTGTGCACTAAATGGGACAGGCTGCGAAGAGACTTCACAGGGAGACAGGAGAGCTCATCCCGAATAATATAGTTAAAGTGATGCTCGAATCGGTTGACAAATGGAAAAAGGTGGCACATTATCTTCGAGCAGTCCTAAAAAATAAAGGGGAGTCACAGCAGCCGGGGGAGTTGAGGCTGGGGGATCGCTTGTCATGCAATCCCTCTTCCCTTCTCCCTCCCGGGAGGGAGGCTGCGAAGGGAACTCTACAGGGAGACGGAAGAGCTCAACCCGGATAATATAGTCGCGGCGATGCTCGAATCGGTTGACAAAATGAAACCAGGTGGCACATTATGCTCGGGCAGTCCTAAAATATAAAAGGGACTCACAGCAACCGGGGTCGTTGGGGCTGGGGATCGCTTTTCTGGCACTTCCTCTTCCCCTCTCCCGTCCAGTTAGGAAAGGGATCCCCCAGCTTGAATGCGCCTCACGATTTTAACAAAACGAGGTCTGGCCCGAAGTAATAAGTCAAACGGTTCCAGGCTGGGTTCTCAGGTTGACAGGGAAGGTGTTTAGTGGGTAGTCTAGTCGCCTTCTTTCGAGCATGGGAGCCCAAAACTCCATGCATAAATGGCATTCACCTCGCTACCACAAAAAAAGTCCTGATTTGAACATCATTGAGAATATTTGGTCCTACCTGAATCGTGCTCGTAAAATCAACATGAAAAGGACACGAAAAGAGACAATTGAACAGATTGAAGGAATATGAAAATCAGTGTCATTGGATTACATACAATGACTAATACACTTGTTTCCCCGCAGGTTGCAGGCAGTTATTGATGCAAAAGGAGGCGATACGAAGTACTAGTATGCCTTTTTTATTTCATAATTATTTTATTTTGAATGAATTATTTTGATGCAACAAGTTAGCCGCATGTTGCAATAATTTTGTCACAGTGCAGTTAATCATTAATTTGAATTTGTTAGGCAGATACTGGTTTTGGATTTTTTTAAAGACGTGCGGTTTTATCCCTTCACGATGGTGCAGTGATAACTGGACTGATAGTTAACTCAAAGTAAGAGGGAAAGGATATACTTAGATCTTGAGAAAAATGCCTGTTGAAATTTTTTACTTTGCAATAATTTTGCAGCTCGTGTATGAAAATGTGTCCAAAGTTATTTGCATGTTGATGTGGTGGACTCCCTTTATCACAAAAAAGTATCTACTGCCATATCCAATTTTCCACCACATAGTTACCAGCAAGCACTGTCGCTTCCATACGTGAATTTAAGACTCCTGGTCCTGAAATTCAGCACAGGGATCATTTTTTCAGTTGAACATGAAATCATTCTGAGTCGAGTGGTGTACAATTTCGTTTCCCGAATACCATCTCGTCCGTTTGAAGAGGCAAGATTTTTCTTCACCCTCCCTTACTTGTCTGCATAATTGATGCCCCAGCACTCCCTTGAAATACATTTCCTTTAGTAAGCGCAACACCGAATATTAAAATTGCAATACTCCACTGTATTTGAATAAATGCAAATTATTGAATGAGAGTAAATTGATGTTATTTGCAACATGAAATGGAAGTGTGCAATGCTTTGGAACTGTGAGCTATACACTCAACAGACGTATTTAAAAATTCAAGTTCACCAAAAGAAAGGAACGAGTCAAGGGAGAAATAATAAAACAGAAGAACGATAGGGAGTCTGATTCAAAAATATAATAGCAATTTTAGTCTTTCTATCTTCCATTTTGGAATATTAAAAGTAGATGTGTTATGGGTGGTTCCCGCCCCTTTTTTATGCCCAATTCATCCTTTTCATGCTCAATTCATTATTTCCACGAAACCGTCTCTGCACGATTTACTTCTTTCATAATATTACACTCATCTTCGTTTCTCACGCTAATCAATTAAAAATTTCGGAGCACTCTCTTGAATAAAATACAAAAATTCACCTAAACAGTAGCATTACCTCTAAGGATCTTTCCAAAAGCATCATTTCGCTTTTGTCTGTCCACCTTAAATTCAAAAAATTTACAATGAAAGCGCTGTTGGTGGAATTCCGACATCAGCGCGTTAAAATATGAATGCAATTATTTTAATGTTGCATGCTTCCCGTGCACAAAGGCGGCGAAAAATGAAGATGAAGAGCAGCAATAGCAAGAGCTTATAGGTTTGTGCTTACACTTTACAGGCTTTTCTATGATGGATACATTCATTCATTTTAAGGGTTTGGAAAAAAAAATTTGAAATACCCTATTAAAATCGGTACGTATCTGTCCGTACTTCTGCATGTTCGTCAATGCAAGTTCTCTAGAGAAGTATAGAAGTTACAAGCATCAAATCTTGTGAACAACCCAGAAGTTGTTAATGAAAGTTTGACAGTCGGAAAAAACTTCGAAAAATTTTAGGAGGTCTCCACGTTTAAGGATGTTACACCTTAACATTTTTTCAACCGAATATTTTATTTATTTATTCGCCAAACAAGGCACAATTTAAAATCAAATACAAAGAAAATTGAATTAAAAACAAAAATACAAATACACAGCGATTTGAATTAAAAACAAAAATACAAATACACAGCAATTTGAATTAAAAACAAAAATACAAAGCACACAAAAATATTGTCTATGTTGTCGGGGAATTGAGGATTTGTAATATTTTGGACTTAAAACAGAACTTGGATGGTTGGTTGGTTGGGGAGTAATGCTCGCTAAACTTATTGAAGATTTTACAGCATCTGTTAACCGGCTCATTGTCTGCATAATTGGTGTGGTGCGTACATGTAATTAACATGGGGATGTGCCTAGTGACTCTAACAGGATCGTGAAAGTGAATCTTGTCTGATAAAAACGGGACTTGAATATAACACCTTAAGCCGTCGAAAGGTAGACATGCAAACAAAGTGACTCTTTTGGAAGCGAGTGATGTCAGGTTTAATTTTGGAGTCGATAATCATAAGATGGTAGATTGTGAAAAGAAGTCGAGTTGTACGGAGATCTTAAGGCAAAAAGTAAAATTTTTTTTGTACACACTCAAATCTCCGGCTATAGATTTCGTTTCAAGGGTCCAAGATTATACAGCCGTATTCGAGAATAGAACGGACTAGCCAGGTGAACATTGATTTTGTTACCCAAATATTCATAAATTCTTTCACTCTCCATATAATAAAACCTAGCAGCTTGTTTACTTTACACAGTACTTCATCATAGTGAAGGTTGAATCTGAGTTTGGAGTCTAAGATTACGCCAAGGTCTACAACACTTTTAACTCTTCTCAGTTTTGCTTTTAATTTCATAATTGTCTATGATGACATTTTTTTTTTCTTAAAAAGCTTATTATGCGATATTTTTATGGTTTTCTACTAAAATACAAACACCTGTTGCAATCACGACCTGTGTCCGTCCGTCTGTATGTCACAGTAGTTTTTCTCCGAAACTATAGAAGCTACAGCCATGAAACTTTGTGAAAAGGTCAGTGTTAATGCCCACTTGGCCAGCAGCGCGAATTTTAATTTAGGTTAAATTTTAATTTCGTTAATTCAGTTGATCAATGTAGCTTTAACTTAATTTTGTGAATTTGTAAATTCAGTTCAAACATCGGAAAATTTCGATGTGCAATTAATTTTGTCACCTTATGTGACTCTAAAACTTTTGGAAGTCACTGTATGCTAAGTTGAAATTTCTTAACTGACGCGCACGAGTCAGCAAAATATTGTTCTGATGTTATCTCGTGTATCAGATATCATGCAATGTGAATCTCAACATCATTGTGAAGCTCCACAGAGATTATCTGACGCATAAAATGTATTCAATTAAGTAGTCTGAGTTCAGCGTTTGAAGGGAACGGTATTTTTAACTAATTAGATTATTTCGAAGTATTAATTATTTAATTTCAAAGTATTAATCAAAGGCCAAAAGTTAACGTAGAAGAGAGCGGATTGTTTTAAAACTAAACCATTTTATGTCAGAACATTTTAAATAAATTCAAATTAAATTGAAATTGAAAGGTCGGGCTTTTAGCCTTAAGATATTTGCGATAGGATGATTGTTATTTCTTTGAAATTCAATCCTAAAATAGCAATTTTCGGAGTATAGAGAAAGACTTTGATTTCTGCTCAAGTGGAAACGATAAAGGAGAAGCCAGAACAAAGGAGTCCTGACGCAAACATATTGAAGGCCTCGGCAAGATATATTTAGAATACCGTGCCTGTGAAAGTGTTTTTTGGGCCTAAAATGGTCGAATCGGAATTGGCGCAGGAAAATGCCGTTTTTAAAAGCAAGTTACGACGTTATCGGGCCTCGGCAAATTCGCTGAGAAGGACGATGGCTCACCTAGAGCCACCATAAAAGCCTAGGGACTTGGTGTAAGGCTACCGCGGAGGCGGTGCGGCGGCGCTGGCAACCGTCGGATGAACTTCATCAGCAGTTCTACGAATCCTGTTAGGACCCTGAAGCGCAGGGCTTCAATTTGGAGGAGCACATCCGGTTGGAATAGGTCGCGCAGGACTGCATTGTTCGCGTGCAAACGAAAGACGACGCCATTACCAAAATGCCGCTTTCGACTGTATCGCCCGCTGCGATTCCAGGCTTGTTGCTCCCAATAATCGTTCAACGGAGATTACCTGCACTTGCGACTATTCCGGGGTTTGTTTATGCAAATGGTGGACAGTCATCCGATGTCCGCGTGCCAGAAGCTTTGGTATCTGAGGTTAACTTCACAGGAGAGGCTGGGTCCTTAATCAGGAACTTTACATTGTCTGACGAAAATTATCTAGATGCCTGAAAGACACTTAATGAGAGATTTGATAATCGATGACTTTTGGTGTCGGCTCTCATTGACAAATTGAAGGGGCAGCCATCTCAGGCCAGTGAAAAACCGTCAGTGGTAGCCATAAGGTTGCTGCATGACACCACACAAGAATATCTCAGAAGCCTGGAAAACCTGCAAATAATCATAGAGGGTTGGGATCTATTGCTACTACACGTTTTGCTACGAAGGTTGGATTCAACAACACAGGAAAAAGGTTCTGCTGAGCGCAGCCGACGTTAGGGTGGTAGCCAGCAATGGGAGAGCGACCAACTACCGAGCAGTGTTGGGCCCTGGTTCGCAAATCAATTTAGTAACCCAGCGGATTATCAAGAAACTGAGTCTAGCGTCTTCACCACAACTTGCACTGATTGAGGTGGTTGGCAGAAGCATCGAGAAAGTGCATCGTAAGGTGGATCTCGGCCTAAAATCCAGAGTGTCAGGATATGCCACGCAGTTGGAGGCCTACGTCCTGAATCAAATCATATTTCCTCAACCTTCTCAGAATCTCGACAAATCGGAGTGGCAGATTCCTAGAAATATACAGCTGGCGAATCCTGAATTCCACCAAACGGAGCGAATCGCTATGTTGCTGAGTGCAGAGTATTTCTACGAAATCCCCGCCGTCGGGCGAATCAAATTGGATCCTGAACGCCCTATTCTCCAGAACACGCTCCTCGGTTGGATTGTCGCCGGAAGGGTAGTTACACCTCAAACGCTTCCAGTAACATGCCGAGTTCTCACCGAAGAGACTCAGCTGACTCAGGCTATCAAGCAATTCTGGGAGATTGAGGAGGTACCGGATCCATAGCACAATTTCACAGCGACTGAAAGAACCTGCGAAGTACAATTCACCCCGACGACTAAACGTGAGTCCGATGGCCGGTTGTTGGTGCGGCTTCCTTGCAAGGAAGATTCCGAAAGGCTGGACGACTCGCAGGACATGGCCATACGAAGATTCATGGCAATCAAGCGCAGACTGGTGAAGAATACCGATCTAAGGCGGCAGTATTTCGAGTTCATGGACGAGTACGAACGATTGGGACATATGGAGCAGATCACATGGTCAGCGAGTAAGGAAGCACATTATTTTCTGCCACACCACTGCGTTCCGAAGCCAAATAGTAGCACCACTAAATCGAGAGTGGTTTTCGATGCGTCCAGTCAAACATCAACGAAAGTTTTCCTGAACGACATCCTACATACCAGACCCACGATTCAGGATGATCTGTTTGCGATTTTGATCCGTTTCCATACATCACGCTTCGTTTTCACGGTCGACACCACCAAGATGTATCGGCAAAAAAGCTTCAGCATGACGATTGCAGATTTTAACTGGTGATTTGGAGAACAAATCCAGCCCAGCCTTTGCGATATTATCAACTCACGTCACGACCGTCACGTACGGCACAACGAGTGCCCCGTACTTGGGAACCGAATGCCTCCAGGTTCTGGCACAGGCCGAACAAGATTGAGCGCCCTTGGGCAGCAGCGCGCTATACCATGATTGTTACATAGACAACGTCATAACAGGGGCAGATAGCTTGACGGAGGCAATTCAAACACAGAAGGGATTGCAACAGATTCTTACCAGTGCAGGGATGCATTTTCATAAATGGTGTGCCAATCATCCGCAGCTTCTGCAGCAAATAAGCGTGAAAGACCAAGAGGTTCAGTTGGACTTTAGCAGCCTTTCAGAAAACTACATCAAGACTTTGGGAGTAATTTGGCTCCCGAAAACAGACGCTTTCCAGATCGGCATTAACTTGGACCTCGCTGAGGTCAAATTCACAAAACAGACGATCGCATCAGACATCGCCCAAATGTTCTACCCATTGGACATCCTAGCCCCCCGGTTATCGTATCATTGCAAAGGGTTCGTTTTCCTCGGCACATTATTGCCTGCGAAAAACCAGTCCAGCTAGAGCTACATGCTTCTGCGACGCCTCGGAGAACACGTACGGTACTCTATGTCCGCTCAACATCCCCGAGCGGTCAAGTCAACGTTCGGCTGTTCTGTGCCAAGTCTCCAGAGCAACCGGAGTGATCGTGAAATGTATTCAGCAACATGATTTTCGTGAGGACCTGCGAGACATCCAACTACAGAGGCAGGTCAACAAGACTAGCTCCCTATCGGGTCTGACTCCTTTCCTGGATTCGGACAGAATTCTACACGTTGACAGGAGGCTGGAGGCTTGACAACTCACCTTCGAGGCCAAGCATCCTATGTTGCTGCCGTTTGCGAATCCACTTACAAGGTCACCGATGACGTTTTTTCATCGCAACAATTGCCATCTCGGAGCTCAGGCGCTGTTAGCTACCACGAGACAACGCTTCTGGCCTATCAAGAGGAAGCAGCTAGCACGGGCGATTG
Source organism: Odontomyia ornata (assembly GCA_963969285.1). Lineage (NCBI taxonomy): Eukaryota > Metazoa > Arthropoda > Insecta > Diptera > Stratiomyidae > Odontomyia > Odontomyia ornata. The sequence continues at coordinate 151,523,110 of OZ017739.1, forward strand.
TTCGACAATGTGTGCAAGGCCACAACTATTCAATCAGATTATGGGGAATCTACCGTGCTCAAGTGCAAGCGGCTCACCCGTTAATTCGCTTGGGCGTCGACTTCTGCGGACCAGTGCTGATACACTACCGAGGCAGAGGTGTGCGGCCTCAGAAGGAATCGTTCGCTGTATTCTGCTGCTTCACTACCAACGCCATACATTTGGAATTGGTGAGCGATCTCAGCACCGAAGCTTTCATCGGTACGCTGAACCGTTTCATCGGGGGACGAGGTCTCTGCAAGGACATCTATCGCGACAATGTGACCAATCTCTAAGGTGCGCAAAATCAGCTACATGATCTGTCTTCCTCATTTCACTAAGCCGAGGGTTAACACAAGGTGGCCGACTCTTCCAACACACGGGGATTGTGGGAGGCGGCCATCAAATCAAGAAGCTGCTTCGTCGAGGCGCTTCATCAGCCACACTCACATAAGAGGAACTGCACATCCTGGTGGTCTTGGTGGAGGGCATCCTCAACTCCAGGCTTCTAACTGCGATGTCTGACGACCCCAACGATCTGGCAGCGTTGACTCCAGGACACTCCCTCATCAGGGAACCCCTGACAGCCATGGTGGATGCTCGGGCGGAGCCTGTCACCGGCAGACTTCATGCCCGATGGAAGCGGATAAATTATTTGAAGGACGAGTTTTAGCGACGATGGTCCCTCGAATATTTGAACCAACTGCAACATTGCCTTAAGTGGCGACAAGGTCAAACAAACACTACCCGGGGAACTATCATCACCAAGGACGATAACCTGCCAACTATGAAATGGCCCCTGGGACGAATCATAGAAACACATCAAGGTGCTGACGGCTTCGTCAGAGTCGCAGACATGAGGACAGCCACTGGAATAGTAAGAAGGCCTATCCATCGTCTAGCACCGCTACCATTGATTGAGAACATGACACCAGAAGCAGCTGGTCCCGAGACGAATACACAAATCCGACCCGAGGCACAGCATCAGGCAGATACGCCCAGCAATTGTCACAAGGGGCTTCGCTCCAGGAGCAGAAGGACACCACTCCTATCGCTCCTGCTGGTCTGCCTACTGATCCCTGGACCACATCCAGGATTGCATTTTCAATCATTGGGAAATGCCTTCCTGTCAACAAGCGAGTGGAAATTATTGGTCTACTATGACCTGGAGGCCTACTGGCCGGAGCTGGCCACGCTGCAGAACGACATGATCTGGCTGCAACAACTAAGTGATCATGATCCTCGGCACACTGCCTGCTTACATTTGCATGAGCAGTTCTGCCACTTAACTGACCAGCCTTCCAGCGCAAAACAAGTGCTGAAGATCAGGTCAAGACGAAGAGCAACAAACGCAGTGGGCGGACTGGCAAGGAGTACGCTAACCAAATGGCTCAGATCATTAAGACGCTGCAGGTAGATCAAAACAAGCTGCACTCCCTACTCAAAAATCAAAAATCAATCATCGACTCGACATTAAACCTCCTCGGCAAAATGGAACAGATGGCTCAAAAACGTTTCACCTCCATTGGGCACGAACTGTCAAAACTCTACAATGAGATCAAGGGGCCGCAACTCGAAGGCACCACAGCTCGAGTTCCAAACTTAATTTCAACGCTATCTTTACAGATGTCCTTAACGACTCTCAATCTGCAACGTATTTAATCCAGCATCTTGACGCGATCACGGACATACAGCATGGGAACTTCAATCCTATAAAAATTCGGCCAACGCTGGTTAATGATCAGACCGATAATAACCTTAGAACCATGCTTGACCTTACTACATTACCCCCAGATGACACAGAAACTCTAAAAATAAATATGTCCCTGAGCAAAAACCGTACACAGAAAGACTATTTATGAGAACTATTTGAACCCGATGAATCTCATTGTTGCACCCCATCAATATCAGATGAAAGTTCACCTAAATAATAACACTCCGTTTCACTGCATGCCACGAAGATTATCTTACCGCGAGCGAACAGAAGTTCAGAAGATCACAGTAGAGCTACTAAAGAAGGGGATAATTAGACCCAGTAATTCCCCATACGCTTCTGCCGTAGTCTTAGTTAGGAAGAAAAGCGGTGAATTCAGAATGTGTGTGGACTACAGAGCCCTAAGCAAACAGACCATACGAGACAATTTACCGCTGCATCAATTTCTTTTCAATTTTAGATCTGCGTGATGGATTCTATCAAGTTAGAATGGTACCTAAATCTGTAAAATACACAGCATTCGTAACTCCAAACGGTCACTATAAACACTTGTGGATGCCTTTCGGACTGAAAATGCTCCTGCTGCATTCCAGTGCTTTATATGCGAAATATTTAGAGATATGCTCGAGTCTGAATCCATTGTCGTCTACATGGACGATATACTGATCGCAACTACATCCCTTGGAGACCATATTGAGCTGCTAGGTCGAGTCTTGAATTGTATTACCGCAAAGAACCTTAAGTTAAAATTGGGAAAATATAGATTTGCATTTGAAGAGATCGAGTTTTTAGGGTACTGCGTCAGCGCCTCTCAAGTGCATCCAAGTGAGGTCCATATAAAAATCATTAAGCAATATCACATACCGAGGAACCAGAAGGAACTTAAGACCTACTTAGGATTGTTCTCCTTTTTTCGCAAGTTCATCCCATCATTCTCAAGCCAAACCGCGCGAGGGTGTAGCGAATGTAACGCGGTCTTCATTGAACTGCGCACTAAGTTAGCCAAACTGAACTTCATTACGATGCTAGCTTCCCTGGCTACCGAGCAATATTGTTACAAAGGCAAGTCGATAATAAGTTTTACCCTTTACTACCGCTGAATCTCGTTATTACAATTTCGAACTGGAAACGTTGGCCATTATCTATGCACTGAGGCGCTTCCGAGTTTATTTAGAGGGCAAAGCTTTTAAGATAATAACAGATTGTTACTCTCTGACGCTCACTCTTAACAAAAGATATGTAAATCCAAGAATGGCCATTGTTTAAGTTGAAGACAATGACTGTTTTGAAGTGAACGCAACTCGTAAAACTGGAGTAATTTCTTTATTGTCTTACAATCTATATATACAATTTTTAATTTACAAGTAAGCATAATCATAAGGTGATTGATTTAAAGTTTGTTTACATTTGTGTTGTGCAATTTCAATTGGAATTCTGCGTGATTGCAGAAAGATTGAATGAATTGAACTTTGAGAAGTTCAATTGGTTACAAGCTTGGACGGAATTTTGTCAATAAGTATTTTTCGTGGAATTTGCTTACAGTGAATGAATTTATGGAACTGCAGTTGAATGAATTTAAGTTAATGAAATAAAAATAAAATTTATGATGCTTAAGCTATAGTAGTTCACTGACATGAATTTGTGAATTTATGATGCTTAAGCTATAATAGTTCACTGACATGAACATTGCCGGGCCTCTCGAGTTGTTTCCGGTTTATAATTGGTGTTCATCAAACCAGTTCGTTTTCGATGACGTGTTTCGTGTCTGGATGTTGGTGCTCGTTGGGATGTTTGATAGGTTGTTGGTTCGAGATGATCGCTTCCGGATTAGATAGATCATCAGAGCGAAGCCCAGAACTAAACAAGTGGTTGTGACAGTGATGCTAGCGGTTATCTCATGGTGTTGTATCGTCTTCCAATGAGAACTTTCGAAGTATGAGAGAAGATTTTCTTGTTCGTTGATAAGTGCAGTAAATTCATTCGCTGTCGGGACGATAGACTAGGTGTTTAGGTGAAATTTTATCGTTGAGTTTTCGGTCACATTGCGGGTTGGGATGAACGGTGTAACATAGACTGGAAACTCGACATCTTTGTATAATTTGGGAGCAAGGATGTACTCTGCTGCTGATATAGTACAATCAGGTGTTGCTCGCAGGATTCCAGTGCCGTTCAGGATAATATTACTTCTCGTGCCGTAACAGACAGTTTGTGCAGGTTCAGGGTGTGGAGTAGCGAAGAGCCAAGAATTAGGACTTGTAAGTTGTTTCCACACAGGTTTATGTAGTTGAAACGTTTTCGTAGGACACCGTGTACCTGCATAAGAATTATAAACTTCTCGAATTATACAATTAGGTTGCATTTTAATATCGATAAGTGTAGTCATCCCAAGCAAGTATTGGTGGGTATTGATTTTTTGTGCGTTGAATACCTCATTTTCATTTGTTTCAAAGTAGAGCTCGTTGTCATAATTGATGCCGAGCAGGGATGAATTGATTTCAAATGTAGTGAAAATATCATTATTTTCTTGAATGGGAATCGCAGATTCCTTGACTTGATCGTATCTGCGATTGTCGATTATCGGTAGTTGACCACTAATTTGTAGGTGATCTCCTTCATAAGAGGTTGTGACTCTTGATGTTGTGGCGTGTAAAATTTCAAGATGAGCGGATAACAGAGGTTGAAAGTTATAGATGGGTGACCCCAATTCCGCTAGTGTTATGCATTCCCATAGTCCAGATTTCGTGTAGATGGTTCTCAAGATGCTGTCTTATTTGTGGAATCAGTCATTTATATAGTTTCTGGCATGTTGATAGAGTGCCAAAAACCGAATGTCCAGCTGATTATGGTCAATTTTCGAAAACCATTCCTTTGATTTTGGATCGCTTATTTGGGGTGTTGGTTGCTTTCCCGTTTGGAGAATTAGTCGATGTGGTAGTGGCTTTTAAATGAGGTTGTGAGGGTGGTTTAGCTGCTACTGGAGTCAATGTTTGGTGATTATTGCGATTAAAGGGAAGACTGCACACCTTGACTATTGCACGTTTAGTTAAGTACCCATTGAGGTTCAAGGTTACCACTCTCAATAAACCGTCTTCTCCATGATGAGTTGCAACTACTTTTGCCGGAGGCCATCGCATGGATGGTATGTTAGCAGATTTTACTAACACAACGTCACCTTCTTTGATATTTGGTTGTGGAGCGAGCCATTTCGGTCGTTGTTGTAGACGGTTCAAATAGTCACGTGACCACCTATGCCAAAACGAATGTTTCATGTATTGAACCAGCTTCCATCTTTTGAGCAGCGTAGCATTACTCTCACTGGGATCGCTTTTAATTTCAAAAAGGTTGCTTCCAGTAAGAAAATGTCCTGGTGCTAAGGCGCTCAAATCAGACGGATCAGAACTTATGTCAGTCAGAGGTCTAGAATTCAAGCAGGCTTCTATTTGTGCAAGAAGCGTGTTGAATTCTTCCATTGTTAAAATTTGCTGGCCAATCATTTTATAGAGGTGTCGTTTCATCGACTTGACACCGGCTTCCCAGAGACTCCCAAAATGTGGGCTGCCAGGAGGGATGAACTTCCATTCGATACCTTCTTGCGCCAGCTCTGCTCCTGCCTTTCGTGTTACGTTGACATATTCATCTTGCAGGTGTTTTTAGGCTCCACGGAAGTTTGTGCCACAGTCGCTGTAGAGTGTACGACATATCCCTCTTCTGGCGATAAATTTCCGGATTGCCGGAAAAATCCGATGCCAGCTTAAGGTGAAAAGCTTTGGTAGCCATGCAGACGAATACGGCCACATACGCTTTGATGGTCTTTGATCCACGTCCTGAACTCCAACGTAGGTTGAGTGGGCCTGCGTAATCGACACCTGTCTCCATAAAGGGTTTCTCAAACCGTACTCGAGATGGTGGTAAATTACCCATAAGCTGTTCAACTGGTTTGGCTGTTGTCTTGAAGCACGGTAAGCAATTCTTAAGAATACCGCGTGTCAACGTGTAGCCAGAGAGAATCCAATATTTTAAACGTACGGTACTTAACGTTAGCTGGACTCCTCCATGAAGTGTTTGCTGATGGGCGTTTTTTATGAGAAGCTCTGCTAAGGTCCCTTTTGGGATCATGGCTGGATGTTTGGCTTCTTTGCCAATAAGCGCATGGTAGATTCGTCCACCTACTCGTAGAACACCGTCTGTGTCGAGCCATGGCGCCAAAGCTCGTAGACTACTTGTAGCTAATACACTGTTCGATCGTTGTACATGTCGGATATCTTCGTGAAATGTGTGGCCTTGGGCTAATCGAATGCAGAGTGTTTCTGCATTTTCCAATTCTTCTTTAGTAAGATCTCCGGTTCGTTTGAGGGATGGTTTTTCTGTATTGTGCTTAAATCATAGTGATAAAGCATGAGAACCGTCATAGAATCTCTGGCTCCGCTGTAGTTTTGTCAATTGATAATGTGACGAGGTGGGCTTTTACGGGACAAGAAGAATTTACAGTAAAGGCTTTAAGCCAGCTGGGCCCATTCCACCATTGAGTTAAGTGTAGTAGGTCCTTTGGAAAGACACCCCGAGACGCAAAATCTGCAGGATTATCCTTGGTTGCAACATGATGCCATTGTTCCATGCTGCTCTTTTGTTGAATACGTCCAACTCGATTGGCAACAAAAACCTTCCACTTAGACGCGGGACTCCGAATCCAATCTAGTACAATTGATGAGTCGGTCCAATAAAATTTCGGAACATGTTTCTAACCGTGTGCTTGAACAACTTGATCCATAAGATCTACAAGTAATTCGGCTACGCACAACTCAAGACGGGGAATGGTTGACGTTTTAACGGGTGCCACCTTTGCCTTGGATGTAACAAGCGTGACAGTAGTAGTTGAGGACTTAGCCTTGATGTAGATGACAGCGGCGTATGCTTTTGACGATGCGTCGCAGAAACCATGTAGCTCAATTTGGGTTTGGTTGGAGCAGCCGATCCACCGTGGAATCTTCAGTTTGTTTAAAGCTGGTAGTTGTTTATGAACGGTGACCCAGTCCTGTATGTCTTCTTCGCGTATTGTCTCATCCCAGTCGACCTTCATAAGCCATAACTTCTGTACTGTGATCTTCCCAATGATTATGGGTGGTTGAATCCAGCCTAATGGGTCAAAAAGTTTGAATACTTCGGAAAGAACGTTACGTTTTGTGATTTCCTGAGGAATGCTTCTATTGATTGAGAAGGTAACTGGTCTTCTTCTGGATGCCATTGCAGTTCCAGTGCTTTCACGGCTCCTTTGAGGCTGATGTCAAATGCTGTTGGTGTTTCTCGGCCTTCAAGTGGAACATGTTTTAACAGGTCAGGATGATTTGATGTCCAGTTGCGGAGATGAAAGCCTCTAGTTTGCATGACGTGTCGCAAATCACTCTGTAACTTCATAAGTGTGTCTAGCTCCCCTGCACCTGTCAGTACGTCGTCAACGTAAAAATCTCTTAGAATGACTTCAGTAGCTTCAGGATACCTTGCCTGTTCATCCTTTGCCAACTGATGGAGTGTTCTGATGGCTAAGAATGGTGCACTCGATGTTCCATATGTGACAGTCTTTAATTGATAGTGCTGAATAGGATCTTCTGGCTTGAAATGCCAGAGTATGCGCTGGAAGTCCATATCTTCTTCCCTGATCCATACTTGGCGGTACATTTTTTCGATGTCTGCAGCCATGACGTAGCGGTGCTGCCTCCATCGCATGAGTACATGAAGAATGTTTTGTTGAATGGATGGTCCTGTTAGCAATATGTCATTTAAAGACTTCCCTCCTAATCCTCTCTGAGATGCATTAAAAACAACTCTCAGTTTGGTAGTGGCACTACTGCTTTTCATGACTGCATGATGTGGTAAGTAGTAGGAAGGCTTTGAATGAATATTCCCTGGCGGTACTACTTGCATATGACCCAGCTTTAGGTATTCTGCCATAAACTCCCTATATTGACTGTACAAATCAGGATTTCGAATCAGTGCTTGCTCCAATCTTCGAAACTGCGTGTAAGCAATTTTAGTTGTTTCACATAGAGGCAAATCTTCCCGGGCTTAAATGGAAGACTGACTACGTATCGTCCACAATCTGTACGCTTTGTATGCTCAACGAAATGTTTCTCGGCTCGTAGCTCATCAGTAGTTACCAATTTTTCCTCTGCTACATCCTCGATCTCCCAGAACTGCTTCAAGTGGTTGTCAAACTCTTCAAATGAAACCAAAGCATTAACAGAGTTTGTTGAAGATGAAGCGGCAGTTGGACCAAAAAGAACCCAGCCAAACTTTGTTCTTTGCGCACTTGGTTTCCTGGACGGAAGTCTGGTAACGAAATGCGACCATACACGTCCGCACCGATTAATACATCGATCTCAGATGGGATGTTAAACGATGGATCTGCCAAATCTGACTGCTGCACCCCGTCTGGCAGTATATGAGCTACTCGAACTGAAGGAATTGACGCTGTGATCTTTTCCGATACGAGTGGCTTGAATTTTATGTTTTCTGGTATCCTATCTTCGTTCTCTACCACTGCAATGACTGATGCCATTCCGTTAGTTGGAATTTTCTGATTTCCTCCTACGCCATGAATTGAACCATTCACTTTTTAGTCTGGATCCCAAGATACGGTGATGAACGATCGTTGTGCTCCAGTGTCGGGAAGAGCACGTAATTTCACTATCTCACCAGAACGTCTTTGTACGCGAATAATTGCCGTTGATAACAGAACATTCGTATGCTTGTGCGCATGATTGGCTTGCGCACATTGTGCCTTAACTTCGACGGTGGTACGTGCTGTTTTCTTAACCTCTTCGCTGTGGAGCAATGTATGATGGTGCTTTCCACACACCTTGCATTTGTGTTTGGATGTGCAACTAGTGACTTTGTGTTTATCACTAAGCCAGTTGAAACACAGTTGTTTCGCTGAAACAAGATTTCGCCTAGCCGAAAGTTCCAGCTTTTTAAAAGATTCACAACTGAAAAGTCGATGTCCTGCCTTGCATTTTGGGCAGCACTGCCTGACCTCAACTGGTGCCGTATGCAAGGTAACCACTCTTTTGCCTGTTGATTTTGAGCTGCCCGATAGAGCTTCAAGCATTATAAGGCGTTTCTGTATGAAGTCCAAAAACGTTAAAAGAGTTGGCATACTCGTGATTCCACTAATCTCTTTATGCCATTCTTTTCGGGTGTCTTCATCTAACTTCTGATTTAGTATGAAGATCGTAATGATATCAAACGATTCCCCTTCGATTGCTTGTAAACATGCCTCCAGTTGATATGTTACGTCCAGCACCCGTTTGAAGCCATTGATATCGTTGGTACCACACCTTTGTATATCCCAGAATGGTTGCAATACCTCCTGTGCAATGGCTCGATGATTATCATAGCGTTCACACAACAACTTTCATGCAACGCTATAATTAGCCTCGGTGACACTAAGATGGCTAATCAGCTTTTCTGCGTCGCCTGTGACTGCGTTCCGGAGATACTGTAGCTTTTGCACCGAAGTCAGTTAAGAATTCTCGTGCACCATAATTTTGTACAGATTCCGGAACCCAAACCATGACGAATACTGCCCGTTGAACGTTGGGATTCGAATCCGTTCCAACTTCACTGAATCTACTGACGTTGATTCTCTCGTTCCCTTGTACTCGTAAATCTTGCTACGAAATAGCGTTATATATTCCAGTACCAAGTTTTCCAACGCTTCGTATTCTTCGATGTGCAATGCCAATGCTTCCTTATCCTTCTCCAATGTTTGGTGTACTTCAGCATGGTTCTCCTCACAAATTCTCCATTGTTCCCGCAGCTTCTCCAATCTCGTCTCGAAGTACGCCAAACCATGCCTGCTTTCGCTATCTTTCCTGTAGTTTGAAATTATCCGCTTTGTTGCTGCCAAATTCAAGCTTTGTACTTTATCTGCTTTATTTGCCATCTTGTCTGCTTGTAAATCTGAAAGTAATCTATTAATTTAGGTAATATTTTTGCTCGACGGACCAAATGTTTAAGTTGAAGACAACGACTATTTTGAAATGAACGCAACTCGTAAAACTGGAGTAATTTCTTTATTGTCTTACAATCTATATATACAATTTTTAATTTACAAGTAAGCATAATCATAAGGTGATTGAATTAAAGCAGAAAGATTGAATGAATTGAACTTTAAAAAGTTCAATTGGTTACAAGCTTGGACGGAATTTTGTTAATAAGTATTTTTCGTGGAATTTGCTTACAGTGAATGAATTTATGGAACTGCAGTTGAATGACTTTAAGTTAATGAAATAAAAATAAAATCTATGATGCTTAAGCTATAGTAGTTCACTGACATGAATTTGTGAATTTATGATGCTTAAGCTATAATAGTTCACTGACATGAACAGCCAGATATGCCCTCGAGCTTGAGGATTATAATAACACAATACAACACCAAAGCGGAGTACCCATGGGTCATGTAGACACCTTGAGCCGGTGCTACACTTCTTGCTTTTCTTCGAATGATGAACCAACAACTGATACTGATTCTAGAGCTACTTTTATAGATAACGGATCCTCCGTGCGTCACTTAAGCTCTTAATTACACTCAACTTGACTTATCCTTAGACCACTACTCTGAACCAACCAAAGCCACTACTAGTGCCCCTCGCTGTCCTGCCCTAATGTCCGCTGTCACTCATGCCAACAATGACGACCCTTTAATGTATCCCGGCGTTAGAATCAATAATAACATACAAGACTCTAATGAGAATGCTAGGATCTCCGGACAGGCACCACCCGGAAACACAACTGATGTAACTGATCAAGTATTAGCCATTTTGATCCAAGTCAAGCAAAATCGGGACGAACGCATCCAAAAACTTCGCAAACAACTAAGCTTAAGTCCACTCTCAGGTTACCAGTTATTGGAAGGTTTTGTCTTCAGAAGGAATGAATCCGGACAAATGCAAAGTAGAAATGGAGGATAATGTGATTCGTTTGACGCATGAAAAGAAACTTATGAGCAACTGAAGAAACACTATTGATTTCCGAACGTGAAAGGAAAAGTTGTAAAATTCATAAGAAACTGCGTAAAATGTTTTATGAAGTCACCACCGCATCGCTCCAATGAACATAATCTCTATAACATACCGAAGGAACCAATACTATTTGATACTGTACACTTGGACCGCTTCGGGCCTTTATCTACTATCAACTCAAAGATGAAACATATATTGCTAGTTATATTAGATTTACTAAATATGTTAAACTGTATCCAGTTAACTCGACAAGTACACGAGAAGTTATCAATAGCCTTGATAAATTTTTTAGTTATTACAGTCGTCCCAGACGCGCTGCCTCCGCCATTTAGAAGTTACAAGACTGCAACCTCCAATACTTCAGGAACACAGCAATCCGCCCACAAACTTATAATGTAGGAGAAAATGTCGTCATTCGTAACGTGGACCGCACCTTATACACAAAATACTACCAAATGATCGATACGTTATTAAAGACATCGAAAATTGTCAACTGACTCAGTTGCCTTATGGCTTTCGCAGGGACCTGGACCAAAAACCACAGAAGTAAAAAGCAACACAAACCTGTTTGAAACCGAATCGTCACTTTAAATTTGCTTTTTATATTGTAACCTTAGAAAAGAGAGAGAAAACCCGAACTGTCATTTCAGACTTGCTTTTCGTATTTTGACAATTAGTCGGAGTCGACTAACAAGTCAGGTTAATTGAGCTGTAATGAAAATTTAGTTTGGAGGAAAACCACTAGCTAATGCTTGTATAAGAACTATTAGTCATTGAATTGAATTGTACAGGATTAGGTAATAAAAAGAAGAAGAGACGCAGAAAAAACTGACAGATGAGCATTCGAAATACAACCGCTGAACTAACTAGACGGGTTTTTTATTTGTCCGTGAGTTTGCATGGTTTGAAAAAAGGGACTATTAAAAAATATTATTTTTGAGACTACATGGGAAATTTCTTCGAAAATCATCAGGTCAGTGATTTATCATAAGCTTTTGCTCAAATTCTGAACATACAACAAAATTACGAATACTCGAATTTCTGGTTCTATAAAGATCCAAAAATTATTCGCTATAGAGAATCGCATTCAAATTAATCACGAATAAATATCTTTTATCACATCATATTTGCCAATTTCCCGTAGTATAAATGCCATTTCCGATTGTGTCGGTATTTCATGCACATATTAAATACTGTTTCCATCACACAATTTCTCGCTTGCAGGAGAACAGCATGATGTCTTCCTTCGTGTTTTCATGTTGGCAACGAGATTCATTTCGCACGTTTGGAGAATGTAGTTCCATTCCAATTCAATAGGGAAGCAGGATAATAGAAGCCTAACTAGAGTCTAGCAGGTTAGGTATCAGGAGATGGAGCGAGCTACGAAATACATACTCGTATATCCCAACATGCCAAGGAACTAAATGTTTTGCTGCGCAATATACAAGCTAGGAAATTCCATTGCTGATGTATTTCATCAGGCAGAGATATGAGTACAAGGATTTGCATTAAATCCAATGATTCAACACCTACATCAAAGTAGAAAGTGATTTTCTCGTTTTGTAGACTCCAGGTAGGAGTTCAAGGTCTGCACTCACGTCGATCGACAACTAGTTTATCGCCCACGGTTTTTCACAGTCGCTATAAGCTATCTACGTTAGGTTTCGGCAGTATTTTCTAGTTAAATGAATTTAACTGCATAGGACCTCCACCTGAAACTTTGACGAATCCTACACAGTAGAGACGAACCATTAACACGTGTTCCTGCCACCGTATCCAATGCGCAAGGACGAAACTAGCACAGATATTGTAGCAATCCACAAGGGTACACTTCCAAATTTTCAGAGATAAATTCACTTCAATTCACACCAGCAAGGATACATGCATTCCAAATTCACATTGTTAGTGTTACATACTAGCAATCAGACTTTTATTTTTTTTTTTAGTAAACCCGCAATTATGGTTATCTATGACTCTATAAAAAAAATCATATTGAACGATAGCCACTGATTTCAAAGCGAAATTTCTAGCCATACGAGTATAAGCCAACATTCAGCAAAAGACTTCCTGCACAAACATACATACGATATCCCAATTGTAACTGAAAGAAATCCAATCGACGTGAAAAGTGAAATTCATTGCCTAGGAATAAATTATTAGGATTTCACATGTGACAGTTGTTGCGAAAGCAACAAGTAATGGTTCCTTTTTCCTGAAACAGATGTTCATTATGTGTTGGGACCATTTCACGGCATCTTTAGAATTTTACGGTTTTGATTGGTGCCAATAAAAATCAAATAGGATTTCATATTATATTCATAAAATCGTTTACAGAAAAGAACTCTAGCTTCTCGGATATTACGTTTTATGGCCTCAGTTATGGTTTGGTGAGACCTTCATCACTCCATTATTCTTTCATTTTTGAAAAGTCTGCAATATCTTGTGGCATCCTGCTGCATTACAGTTGATCATGATTGGCGCGGGCAAATGGAAACAATTATTGCAGATAGCACTGCCTATAGCTTCATAAATTGAGATAGGTTTTTTATTGACTTCAAAAGGAAAAATATTAACTAGTATTACTTAATAAAGGACTTATTTATTTATTTATTTTAAAATTGACTTACAGACTAGTAGTCCAATTATAAGTCAATTAAATAGATAAATACAAAATATATAAACTCTACATATGGAAAAAATTAAAGAAAAAAGATCACAATTCAATGATATCGAAAATTAATTAATTTTTTTAAAGAACCCCGATAAATTTTTATTAATTGGCGCCCGAGCAGGGACCTATTCGCGACATCATCGAACCGAAAAGTAAAAGTGCAGTAAATACTTCGCAAAAGGATATTGGTCGATCGGTAAGCTGTAATAAAGATCGTTAAATCACATGCCAGAGACTTGGGAAGTGAGGGAAATTTAATATCCTTCGAAATCAAGGGAAAAAAACTAAGTAGCGTCGTAATATTACGAACCCGGTGGTGTTTTGTGGGAAAAAGGCCCCCTAGTAGCAGGAAAGCAAACGGGCGTTCGGAGTGCAACTAAAAGCCGCTCGCAATCGCCAAGAAAGTACAAATATAAGCAGCAACCACACGGATATCCACACAAAGCGGACATAAGTATCGTCAAGGAATCTCTGGAATCAACAAAATGAAAATCAAAGCTAGTAGCAATTTCGTAAGTTTTAGATTAAGAATTATAGTGAAAGTTATTTGTGAGTTTAACAGTTATTTTTGAGGAATTCCAAACCTATTAGCCCTCCTCCGCAGGGGGAATGCTGGTCGACAAGAGTACTCTTGGAGGCTAGCATTCTTTGGGGAGTTCCGCCCCACGGACCCGAGGATATGGGGGGCGCCGAGAGGTTCCCTCCTGGGAAGACAGGTAACAACGCTGATTGGATCTGGACTACGCTTTGGACAACGAACTGGAATTGATGCTTTGGACTGGCGGATATGATGGCTTGGACCTAGTTGCTCTGCACAGTAGCGCCAAGGTGACACTCGTGTGTGAACGGCTCCAATTCAACTATCATACCGTCTCCGTTCCGGTAAAACCTTGACAGGCCTCGGAGTACGTTTGAAGTTCGCACCATTGGGTTGGTGGTGTAGGCTCGGTTGAGACGGACTCCCGATTAGCGCTGGTCTGGCTCTGAGCACTTGTCCCCATAAGGGCTTGTGCCGACCCTCGCATGGCCTCCTTGCTCTGCAAAGATAACCATGGAACCAAAAAGGCGACTACGCACACGAACGGAGATAGCGGCTCCGAGGGGGGACCGAATAAAACTGGAACAACCAAAAACATACAAAAATGATAAAAAAACCCAAATAAAGAAATAAAAATAACAACGACGACGCAACCAGCGATTGCAGCCACGACGTTAACAGTACATCGTGAGCGGTACTAGCCATGACAAAAACGGGGAAAAATACAATGACAGTGAAGACAGACGGAAAACGCAGATTAGCAGACAGTCTCGTCCAGACTAAGATTCTTGCGGCGTTTGGGCGAAGCAAAAAATTATGCGAACGCCTGAGCGTCCTATAGCGGAAAGCGGGAAACTCTGCCGGACGCTGCAGGTGTTCGAGCGGCGGAAGAAAATATAAAGAGCACCGAAAATTCGATAGTCACTGCTGCGATCGTTGCCAAAGCGACTGATGCAAGGGTCGTAAGTCCCGATATAATAAAGAATCACCCTGAAGCCAACGAAGAGATAACGGCAGGAAAAGAAAAGGGCAACAAGACAAAACAACGTTGTGTGATTGCATAGCCAATGTGGAAAATGTGGCGGAAGTACTGTATTCGGAAACGGAATGCGATAACCTCTTCCATGGATGGTCGCAAAGTATAATTGCCGCCTAGCTCTGAAAAGGATACAATCTGCATGCGACTCCCCATAAATCAGCAAAGCAGTAAAGATTGGGCTCCTTGAACTAGAGGAGCTCCTAGACCGCATAGGGCATTATTGGAGGAGCTGGTTAAGGGCCGAAGATGAGCAGAAGACTAAAGAAGCGCTGGGGGCATAATCTAAAGGCCACATGCAGATAGCTCCACCAGTAAAAATCAATAAAAGAATGGCGTCTAGCCCAATCGAAGGAGATCGGGATAAAAGAAGGAAGCAAGAGGCACCTGATGGACGTGAAACACCAGATCACGGATTACAGACCGTGCTTACAAAAAGAGCGAAGAAATCTGCAAAAAAACTACTACAAAAAGTGCCAGAAATTAAAGTTTGCACAGACGCCCAACAAAAAAAAAGGACCTGATGCAAAACAGGAGAGAAAGAAGCCCCGTTGAAGACCCCGACAGGAGGCATGGCTCGTAAAACCCCAAGATGGTCGATCCTACGCGGAGGTGCTGGGGGACATCAGGGGAAATGTAAGGCCCAAAGACACCAACACTGCTATTAAAGCAGTACGACCAACGCGGTCGGGCCACATACTAGTCAAATTTCGAGCAGACGCCGAGAATAGGGAAGCATTCTGCGAAGCAGTAAAGAAAGTCCTCGGCAAAAGCGCAGCTATAACCTCGATCGAGCTAATGGCAACGATCGAAATAAGAGACATTGACTGCCTCACGGATCTGGCCGAGGTGGAAGAGGCCATCAAAAGGGAGTTCCCTGGTTTGGGCGGAATCAAGGCAAAGCTGACACCAGAAAACCATAGGGGACAACGCATGGCCATAGTTGACTTGACCGAAAAGGGCGCCAAACAAACTCTGAATAAGGCCAAAGTACGAAAAGGGTGGGTTGTCTGTAGGATGCAGCGATGAGCAACGCCTCTTCAAGGTTTCCAATGCCTTGGCTATGGTCACATATAACAAGCATGCAAAGGACCCGATAGTAGTTCTCTATGTTACAAATACGGTGAAATGGGACATAAAAGAAAAAAAATGAAAGAAGGAGGCACATTGTATTCTTTGCAAGGATGCTGATCCAAGACCGGATTTTGGACACGCCTTGGGATCAGGAAGATGCCGGGTTTCCCAAAAAGCCCTAGCCAAGGCAAAATCAGAACTCCGATGACTCGCATCCTGCAGCTAAACCTACACCGCAGTTCAATCGCCCAAAATCTGCTTGAGCAGTTTGCGAGGGACAAGAAAGCCAACTTCTTGCTATTGAGCGAGCAAAATCTTGATAAAACTTCAGCATCATGGTATCCTGATGAAACTGGTACTGCCGCCGTCTGGGTTCGAAATAGATATTTCCAGGTGGAGACCTGTGGACGTGGGGATGGTTTTGTGTAGGTTCAGCGCTCAGGGACCACCTTTTTTAGTGTGTACCTTACGCCGAACGAATCGATATCATCTTTCCAAGCTAAGCTTAATGCTTTGGAGGGCGCTGTTTTGAACGCAAACGGAAACGCGCTTGTTGGGGGAGACATCAACGCGAAAGCAATCAAATGGGGCATGCCTCAAACAGATCCGCGGGGAAAATGAGTCCTAGAAATGGCGGCCAGGACGGTGCTCGTCGTACTTAACACCAGCAATACGCCAGCCTTCCACCGTATTGGCTGTGATGGAACCATACCCGGCGTGATATATACCGCGGAGTCTTTAGTACGGAGGGTACACAGCTGGAGAGTATTAGAGGACTACTCCGCCAGTGATCATCAGTACATTCTGCATGAGATAAGCGATGTTGTCTCCCGACGCCCGTGCTCCCGGCTTTCTACAATTGGATGGAAAATCGGAAGGATGGATGCTGAGAGGTTCTCACAGCAAATGAGCCGCTGCAGGGGGCTTTGTAGGGGACGGAAGAACTGGCCGGGATGCGGCAAGCAACCGCGCAGTAGCATATAGGTCAGCCAGGAAATTTCTTCGCAAATTGATTGACAACAGCAAGGCTCGCTGCTGGCAAGATCTAGTGGACAATATGAACAAGGATTCGTGGGGCCTTGGCTACAAGGTAGTTATGCAGAAGCTTGGTGCCCTACAGAAAACTTGCATATATGATGCAAAAAAGGTGGACGAGATAGTGCGGGTGCTCTTCCCCGCCCACCCAGTCCGTGTTGACGCTGTCCATGGTGAAACAGCAATCGAAAGTCCACTCTTCATACAGCCGGAACTGGAGAAGGCAGTCCTTTCGTTGAAAGCGAGGACGGCTCCAGGTCCAGATGGTGTTCCGGCTCAGGTGTTGCAGCTTGTTCATCACCATTGTCCTGACTGGCTGCTCAGCACATTCAACGCCTGCCTACGGGACGGGGTTTTCTCGGTACGATGGAAGGTGGCAAGGCTCGTGCTGATCAGCAAGGGGAAAGGAAATCCCGAATCGCCGTCTGCATATCGCCCGTTATGCATGCTAGACATGGCCGGGAAATCGCTGACGCGATTTGTGCTGCTGGGGACCTATCTCCTTGGCAGAACAGCTTTAGAGCAGGACGCTTTACCATTGATGCGATTGCAGAGGTGGTGAGTGACGTCAGGAATGCCTTCAACTCCGCTAGATGGGTGGATATTTTGGATACGCTGGAAAACCCTTTTCAAGTTCCAGAATATCTGATGCGCCTTTTGAGGGACTAACTGAAGGACCGAAGCCTGCTCTATGACACGACACAGGGTCAACAAAGGATGGAAATTACATCGGATGTTGACCAGAGATCTATCCTTGGTCCAGACCTGTGGAACGTGTCTTACGACGGGCTGCTGAGACTTGAGATGACAGATGAGTCGCGCTTGGTTGGCTATGCGGATGATGTTGCGGCTCTGGCCACTCGACGCACCGGTGACTAGGCGCAACTTAGGATAGGTATGCTAAAGCACCGAATGAGAGACTAGATGACTGCTCGCGGGTTCAGTTTAGCACTGGAGAAAACCGAAGTGGTCATCTTGACGAAAAAGAGAATCCCTAGTGTAAGGATGATCAGAATTGGCGACTTACGAATCGAATCGAAGCCAGCGGTGGCCTACTGATCGACTCGAAGATGAATTTCACTGAGCAAATCAGGGCAACGGCTGAGAAGGCTACTTCAGGAGTATCGGCTCTGAGTCGACTTATGGCCAACGTAGGGGGACCAAGCCCATCAGGAAGGCGGCTCTTGATGAGTGCTATAGGGTCAGTGCCACTGAACAGAGTAGAAGTATGGGGCGACACTCTCAGCAAAGAGGTATACCGAAAACGTTTGGCTCATGTACAGAGAAGAGGAGCATTGAGGATTGCATCTTCGTATCCAACAGTCTCTGACTCTGTGATGAGAGTTATTGCAAGCGTGATACCTGTCGCCCTCCTTGCTGGAGAGCGCTGCGCTATTTACCTGCGCTGAAACGAGGATGCGAGGGAGACAGCGCTCGCTCAAAGATTGGCAGCAGTCTTGGATGAATCGCACGAAGGGAAGGTGGGCTACGCGCCTCATCCCGGATGTGAGACCGTGGCTAAATCGAAGGCATGATGAGACTGACATCTATCTGACCCAGCTTTTGAGCGGGCACGGGTGTTTTCAGTCTTACCTGCACAAGATCGGTAAGTCACGGTCCCCCGATTGTCGGTATTGCACAGAAGAGAACACATTTTTTGCGTGCGAAAAATGGGACAGGCTGCGAAGGGAACTCTACAGGGGGACGGGAGAGCTCACCCCGGATAATATAGTCGCGGTGATGCCCGAATCGGTTGGCAAACGGAACCAGGTGGCACATTATGGTCGGGCAGGCCTAAAAAATAAAAGGGACTCACAGCAGCCGGGGTCGTTGGGGCTGTGGGATCGCTTGTCTGGCACTTCCTCTTCCCCTCTCTCAACCGATTCGAGCATCACTGCAACTATATTATCCGGAGTGAGCTCCCCCGTCTCCCTGTAGAGTTCCCTTCGCAGCCTGACCTGTTTTGTACACGCAAAAAATATGTGACAGGCATTTTCCTCCTCTCCTGGGCAAAACCGACAATCGGGAGACCGTGACTTACCGATCTTGTGCAGGTGAGATTGAAAACACCCGTGCCCGCTCAAAAGCTGGGTCAGATAGAAGTCAGTCTCACCATGCCTTCGATTCAGCCACGGTCTCACATCCAGGATGAGTGCGCAGTCCACCTTCCCTTCGTGCAATTCCCCCAAGACTGCTGCCAATCGTTGAGTAACCGCTGTCTCTCCTCGCGGACAACTATCTCCCTCGCATCCTCGTTTCGGCGCAGGTAAATAGCACGGCGCTCTCTAGCAAGGAGGGTAACAGGTATCACGCCTGCAATCACTCTCACCACCGAGTTGGAGACTGTTGCATACGAAGATGCAATTCTCAGTGCTCCTCTTCTCTGTACCTGTGCCAAACGTTTTCGGTATACCTCCTTGCTGAGAGCGTCACCTCCGCTCCGTACAGTAGCACTGACCCTACAGCACTCATCAAGAGGCGTCTTCTTGATGGGCTGGGTCCCCCTACGTTGGCCATAAGTCGACTCAGGGCCGATATTCCCGAAGCAGCCTTCTCAGCCGTTGCCCTGATTTGCTCAGAGAAACTCATCTTCGAGTCGATCAGTAGCCCCAGGTACTTCACCGCTGGCTTCGATTCGATTTGTATGTCTCCAATACTGATCATCCTTACTCTAGAGATTCTTTTTTTTGTCAAGATGACCACTTCGGCATTAGTAATTCCAAATGATGACTAAAGTGTGAGACCAAAGTTATGGTTTCATTTCAATTAGGGCACATTTAATAATTAAATTGAGCAATCATTTAAAATCATGAAAAAGTGATTTTAGTTAATAAGCGAATTGTGATTTTAGGTTTAAGGTATATAAAGAAAGAAAATGTTAAATAAATTCAACTCTTGATATAGCATTCAATGAGTTCGTTTCTTTTAATGTGTTTCGCAGCAAGTTAACATAATCAATTTCATCCGCGATTCCTCGCCGCGGATTTAGTAATCACAGCGTAGTGGTCAATATTATGTCCTCGCAGACCGCTTCCATAGGTATAATTTAACTATAAAAATATCACGTCCTTAGACATCTATCTTATCCCTTTAGCGCCGATCATCACGACAACAGGAAATTATAAGAAAAATTATTAAACATCCCTCGCGATCGAATACCTGTGATCTGAAAAATCTGAAAATATTTTATAGAGGTAGGTGTTTATGAACACAACAACAGAAAGTACCTTAGAAGTTAAAATTCGCTCAGCTTTGTTAATAATCGTATGATCTTCAGATTTCACATTTTCCCCAATAAAACCTCATGGATACACTTCAACTCAACGAAACTCGATATTTTAGTAGTATTAGAATAGGCCCATATACTCAGCAAGTTTGATGAAAATCAAATGATGTACACAGAAGTGATAGCCATTTAAAATTCCTCCAATTACAACAGCAATAACCCATGATTTTAGTATTTTATGGACTTTCCATCGAATTGGTTTTGATTTGATCTTCTTGAAATTTTCAAATAAGATCAATAACAAGTATATTTTTGGGAATTCATGATTTGAGTGATTTTTGTTGGTTTGCAATAAAGTGGCGAACGTGCACATCTATTTAACATGTGTTTAGACTTTATTTGTTGGTGGTGACTGCATTGCTGTGAAGTTGGGTACAAAACCCTTCTGACATGAGCGAAGGTTTGTCTACTCAACTTGTTTTTTTTTCATTGGTACTGTGCTTGTGCCCGTTTCATCAACATTGTACATTCTGTCAGGCGTCAGTGCATGCTTGTCAACAACGTATTACAACAATGTTTTTTTTTTGTGGTAGGGAGGTGAATGCTATTTATGCACAGAGTGTGGGACTCCCATGCGCGACTGGCCTCCACACTAAACACCTCCCCTGTCAACATGAGAACCCAGCCTGGAACCGTTTGACACATTACTTCAGGCCAGGTCTCGTTTTGTTACGACGTGGAGCGCCTTCAAGCTGGGGAATACCTTTCCTAGCAGGAGGGGAGAGGGGAAGAGGAATTGCCAGGAGAGCGATCCCCCAGCCCCGACGCCCCCGGCTGCTGTGAGTCCCTTTTATATGTTAGGACTGCCCGAGCATAATGTGCCACCTGGTTCAATTTGTCAACCGATTCGAGCATCACCGCAACTGTATTATCCGGAGTGAGCTCCCCCGTCTCCCTGTAAAGTTCCCTTCGCAGCCTGACCCATTTTGTACACGCAAAAAATGTGTGACAGGCATTGTCCTCCTCTCCTGGGCAAAACCGACAATCGGGGGACCGTGACTTACCGATCTTGTGCAGGTAAGACTGAAAACACCCGTGCCCGCTCAAAAGCTGGGTCAGATAGAAGTCAGTCTCACCATGCCTTCGATTTAGCCACGGTCTCACATCCGGGATGAGGCGCGCAGTCCACCATCCCTTCGTGCAATTCACCCAAGACTGCTGCCAATCGTTGAGTAACCGCTGTCTCTCCTCGCGGACAACTATCTCCTTCGCATCCAGGTTTCGGCGCAGGTAAATAGCGCGGCGCTCTCTAGCAAGGAGGGCGATAGGTATTACGCCTGCAATCACTCTCACCGCCGAGTCGGAGACTGTTGGATACGAAGATGCAATTCTCAGTGCTCCTCTTCTCTGCACCCGTGCCAAACGTTTTCGGTATACCTCCTTGCTGAGAGCCTCGCCCCATACCTCTGCTCCGTACAGTAGCACTGACCCTACAGCACTCATCAAGAGGCGTCTTCTTGATGGGCTGGGTCCCCCTACGTTGGCCATAAGTCGACTCAGGGCCGATATTCCCGAAGCAGCCTTCTCAGCCGTTGCCCTGATTTGCTCAGAGAAACTCATCTTCGAGTCGATCAGTAGGCCCAGGTACTTCACCGCTGGCTTCGATTCGATTTGTATGTCTCCAATACTGATTATTCTTACTCTTGGGATTCTTTTTTTTTGTCAAGATGACCACTTCAGTTTTCTCCAGTGCTAAGCTCAGCCCGCGAGCAGTCATCCAGTCTCTCACTCGGCGCATTCGCATACCTAGCCTAAGTTGCGCTTGTTCAACGGTGCGTCCAGCAACAAGAGCCGCAACATCATCCGCATAGCCGACCAAGCGCGACTCATCTGGCATCTCAAGTCTCAGTAGCCCGTCGTAAGACACGCTCCACAGGTCCGGACCAAGGATAGATCCCTGGGCAACACCCGATGTAATTTCGGCCAGTTGGCCCTGTGTCGTGTCGTAGAGCAGGCTTCGGTCCTTAAGGTAGTTCCTCAAAAGCCGCATTAGATATTCTGGAACTTGAAAAGAGTTTTCCAGCGTATCCAGAATATCCACCCATCTAGCGGAGTTGGAGGCATTCCTGACGTCGAGTGTCACCAACAGGACGATCCGTCGCTTGGTGCGACTATATGCTCTGCCTTTTGGACCGCGCTCACCACCTCTGCAATCGCATCAATGGTAGAACGTCCTGCTCTAAAGCCGCACTGCCGAGGAGATAGGTCCCCAGCAGCACGAATCGCGTCAGTGAGTCTTCCCTTGATGAGTTTCTCTAGCACTTTCCCTGCCGTGTCTAGCATGCATACCGGGCGGTATGCAGACGGCGATTCGGGATTTCCCCTCCCCTTGCTGATCAGCACGAGCCTCGCCACCTTCCATCGTACCGGGAAAACCCCGTCCCGTAGGCAAGCGTTGAATGTGCTGAGCAGCAAGTCAAAACAATGGTGAAAGACGAGCTGCAAAACCTCAGCTGGAACACCATCTGGACCTGGAGCCTTCCTCGTTTTCAATGAGAGAACCGCCTCCTCCAGTTCCAGCTGTGTGAAGAGTGGACACTCTACTGCTGTTTCACCATAGACAGCGTCAACATGGACGGGATAGACGGGGAAGAGCCCCCGCACTATCGCGTCCATCTTTTCCGCGCCATGTATACAAGGCTTCCGTAGGGCACCAAGTTTCCCCATGACCAGCTTGTAGCCAAAGCCCCACGGATCCTTGTTCACATTGTCCACTAGGTCTTGCCAGCAGCGAGCCAGTTGATCAATTTGCGAAGGCATTTTCTGGCTGACTTATATGCTGCCACCTGCTCGCATGCCTCATCATGGTTCCGCACCCGTTGAGCCTCACGTCGAAGCTTGTGACACTCCCTCCGCTTTTCAGCGATTTCAGTTGACCACCAGTACACTGGGGGCTTGCCGTGCCGGGGTCTTTGACGGGGCATAGAAGTGCAGCAAGCAGTCGTAATGATGCTCATAGTAGAGTCCACCACGTCTTCAGCTGCCCGTTCTTCCGTCCCCTCCGAAGCTCCCTTCAGCGGCTCACCTGCTGTGAGAGCCATGACGAACCTCTCGACGTCCATCCTTCCGATGTTCCATCCAGTTGTGGAAGGCCGAGAGCACGGACGCCGGGAGACAGCATCACTGATCTCAAGCAGAATGCACTGATGATCACTGGCTGAGTAGTCCTCTAATACTTTTCAGTTGTGTATCCTTCGTACTAAGGACTCCGAGGCGAATGTCACGTTGAGTATGGTTCCCTCACAGCCAATACGGCGGAAAGTCGGCGTATTTCCGGAGTTTAGTACAACGAGGGCCGTCCTGGCCGCCATTTCCAGGATTCGTTTTCCCCGCGGATCCGTCTGAGGCATGCCCCATTCGATTGCTTTAGCGTTGAAGTCGCGCCCAACGAGCACTTTGCCCTCTGCGTTTGGGACAGCGCCCTCCAAAGCATTGAGCTTGGCTTGGAAAGATGATATCGACTCGTTAGGCGTTAGGTACACACTAAAAACTGTGATCCCTGAGCACCGAACCCACACGAAACCATCCCCCCGTCCACAACTCTCTGCTTGAAAGTCACTGTTCCGAATCCAGATGGCGGCAGTACCAGTTTCATCAGAATACCATAATGCAGGACTTTTATTATGGTGTTGCTCACCCAGCAGCAAGAAGTCGGCTTTCATGTCCCTCGCAAACTACTCAAGCAGATTTTGGGCGTTTGAACTGCGGTGTAGGTTTAGCTGCAGGACGCGGGTCATCGAAGCTCTGTTTTGACCTTGGCTAGGGCTTCCTGGAACACCCAGCATTTTCCTGATCCCAAGACGTGTCCAAAATCAGGTTTTGGATCAGCATCCTTGCAAAGAATACAGTGTGTTTCACCGCATTTGTAACATAGGGAACTCCTATCGGGTCCTTTGCATACTTGTGTGGTGTGACCATAACCAAGGCATTTGAAACATTGAAGAGGCGTTGCTCTTCACCGTATCCTACAGACAACCCACCCTATTCGTACTTTGCCCTTGTTCAGGAATTGTTCGGCGTCCTTTTCGGTCAAGTCAACTATGGCCATGCGTTGTTCCCTGTTGTTTTCTGGTGTCAGTCTCGCTTTGATCCTTCCCACGCTAGGGAACTCCCTTTTGATGGCCCCTTCTACCTCGGCCAATTTCAACAATGTTTAGAACGCATTAACTGCTTCTTAGTCAAAGGCCATAGCCGTGCAATATCTGGATGTCATTTAAAAAAATCACTGAGCCAGTTCTCTCCAGCCATTCCATTTTGACTTGTTGAACAGGTTTTCGATATTACTACTTACGCCTAGTTGATAAGTTAAAAGATGAAGTTCTTTTCCAGTTATGCCAAACAGTTTGTACTTTCATGGTTTAGCTATATTGTTGTAATTCATTCTCCTGTACTTTATCAAATATTTATTTACTTTTTACAATCCTACACTTTTCTTACCGCAATTATATGAAACTTAATTTTAATCATTCTGCACTTTTCTTATACGAGTACAGCATTTCCAAAGTCGATTTCGACACACTGTATAAGCTTGACGCTTGGAGGAATCCCATTTTTTCCATAATAGCGCTAACGGCTCTCGAATTGGGCATTTTTCATCGCCCGAACACTATGAATAGTGACCAATTAGTCACTTGGTCGAGAACAATTACAAATATACATGAACTAGATAGGTAGAATTCCTTTTCAAGAACTCCACCTAATAGAGGCGGATATTCGCACAAGCACTCACATATTAATCATAAATTGAACGCGGTTTTCAAGAATTAAAAATTCGAATTTCATCTGCGGCCAAATGAATTCAGTATGACGAGCATCAGCTTTCCAAATGAAAATTCTAACATAGAATTAACATCCTCTAAAGTCAATCATTATGTCAATTCTCTCCAGCCAATTAACTTCTTTACTCCAAACTGCTTTTGAATTCTCGTTTTGCACTATCAGTAATCAAGAGCGAAGCTTTAGTTGAATGACTTAGAACTCAAAATTGTTTTTCAATAAAAATAAACCTCTTCATTGTACGTACTCGTATGTATACCAGCAAGCAAGCACTTCCTTCCATTGACACAAAAACCATGAATTTGTTTATTGAAACTCAAACTCGCAAATGTGCTGCCTTTCAGAGTACTGAATAAAGCGCAATCACTCGATGATCTCCCCCTAAATCTCCCAAGATTGATGCCATTTGCTGGCGAATGGAATCGGTCAAGTCCTTGACGCTCTCTTGGCAGTTATCGAGAGGAAGTTTCTGTAATTGCATGCACTGGATTTACACATGCGGTAAATATTTACCAATTAAGGGCGCATACATGAATGCAGCATCATAATAACTTACGTCTTCAGGAGTCAAGCCGAATGCCCCTTTGGACTTGGCTCGCCTCCTTGCTTTCTTGTGAGCTGCGAAGTGGCCAACAATGTTGAGAACATCGCCTAGGCTAAAAGTTTGTATCCAACTGGCGTGAAATCGTCGGATACGTGTCTTGCTTGCGTTAAACGATGTCCACCTTCGGGGAGGAGTGTGGGTGGGTCGAAGTCATCTCAAATTCTCAAACGCATCTTTTAGAGCTTTTCCGTAGTGCGGCGATACAGATGGCGTCGAACTAATTGAGAAGTAAAATCGGACAGACCTATTTCTCTCTTCAGTGGAAGGAAGGATAAATTTTGCGCCGCCAACATGACATTATCTTTCCTATATACAACCGCATTGCAGCAAATTCACCGCCACTGATAGCAGCAAGCGATCTACATAGCACGCTACGAGTAGCCACCACGAACGACTCCTGCGAAATCTGGACGGACTAGGACTGGGACAGCAATGTGCTCGCTCGCAAGGCCGCTGGTGCAGGGGCCCGAGGAAGGAGCGCCACACACGTCCACCCCACCCTCGTCCACGAAACAACCACCCTGCCGACGTCCCAAATGCACCGTACGGAACACGGATATGACAAAAGACGTGCATTATACACCGAACGAGGCTGAGCCTAACCACTCCCGTATGAATTTTTAAACACAGTATTCAGAACGAAACCATTAAACTTTACATACGAGTATTCCTCTGAAATGAACGTGCTACGTGCAAATTATGACGAGGCTCCTCATGCATTTACTCACTCGATTCCGTCCCTCGGCTCATGTAACATACACTCCGCTACCGTTATCCTGAGGTCAATTATCCATTTCAGGTGAAATTATCACTGACAACTTCATTTACACGTTTAGGGCCCTTATTCTAATGGCGAGCTCTCATCTAGGCATTTCCTCGAATTTGAATACACAAAGCCAAGCGTACTTAAGTACGTACGCAAAAAGGATGTACACAAAATATATATGTGTGTCACTGAAACCCGACGTTGTACATAGATGACGACTTGACACTAATAGCACGAGCTTATCCCCACACCAGGCACGGCGAACGGGATTCACTTAACAACACTTCCTTTGCACTTTTCGGGAATCAATTCAGCGTAGTCGCAATCGATGAATAACAATTCGCGGAAGTACGGAAATTTGGCGGATCATATCTTTTCTATCGATGGCTTATCGCGACACGACGAATGCAGGTGCACTCACAGGATAACGACGCGACGACAGGAAACGCGAGAGGTTGTATCGCGAACTAACGAGACACAAAAACCACAACTTCTCTGCACTGCCTTTTTCCGAAAGTCCGTTGGGCGACTCAAACAGACAGGAAGACGTTCCTTTTTGTCGGAAGGATACAGACAAGAATCTCATTCTCTTAGCCGCACATGATGCATGAAGATAAAGTTTGTACGCAAGAGAACGTGTCCTTGTACGGAAAAGCTTTTGCACGTGTTCTCCAAACTTTCGGTTATTCTCGCTCGTAAAGAGAATCGGCTAACGCACGTGATTTGAATTCGTCTTACAGTTAGCTACGCCAAGAACCATTCTCAAGCTAAGGTTCGGTTAGACATTAGCGATATTAGTACATGTGCGCGGATTGAGCCACTTTATATGAAGCTGAACTATGCCTTGCAATCTTGAGTTTTCATGATATAGAGCATATGATTTGAAACCGTTCATCCTGATTCGGTGCAGCTATGAATTGACCAGTCAATTATTTAGAATTAAGGAACTAAATTTTAGGTCACCGACTGCAAAAGAGTATTCTCTGTCATTTGCTCATTAATTTAGTTTTGAGCAACTCAACGTTGTACATTTTTGAAATTCGCTTTGTAGGTATAGGTGTTTGCCTGAAATAAATAAAAGCCCCAGAGTTAATATTTATAGTCAAGAATAAACCTAAGGACATGCTAAAACAAGTTGGGTAGACGGAATTACGCTTATGACAGAAAGGTTTTGTATTGTACTTAACCTACAATATGCGGATATGTAGAACGTTTTATTCAAGAGTAAGTTTTATGGCATGTATAACAAATATATTCTTGCTTTTAAAGAACTCCATTTTAACCAACCAACATTGTATTCCAATATTGATAAAAACATCGACTGACCTGAATCTTAAATGTACTTTTGTTATTCATCTTATCTGAAGATTTGGAGAAGATCCAATCAAAAGGGTAGTGTCTTGTTCGATGGAAAGCCTATGCAGTAGAAAAATCGTCTATGATTTGTAGTGAAAAAGTAAAGTCAAATGTCCGTGAAGGACTGCAGCGATGGTCTGCTGCCTCGGCAGAAGAAGGTGTCATTATCTGCCGAGAATGCCCTTGTCTGGGGACGCGTGAATACGCTGGCAGGCTAGCATTGCAGTGTCGTGGGGCGGGTTCATTCCCCGAGCACAAGGACCCACTACAAAGAATTTCGCATTCTGGGGTCGAATAAAAGCAAGGCGACCGAAGTCGCAAAAAGTGTAGGCAACTATACCAGGGCAATTGCCCTGGAACAAGAGAAACAAGTAAAAAGAAGCGGAAGCAGGATAACCTCGTCCTTACCCGGAGAGGCTCAGAGCCCACAAATGAGAGAGGGGCAACCGGGTGGTGATGGAGCCCCTGCGCACCCACCCAACCGGATTAAATCTATAATTGTTGCAGTGGCCAGGTATTCTTCTTCTGAGTGGAAAACTCATACAACTTAACTTGCATAAGCCTTCCAATCAGAAGAGAAGTACCCCGGTGACCAATTTATGCCATAGAATTATGCAATTCGATTACATAACTCTATGTCATAAAGAAGCACCTTGCTTGGGCCACTCAACCCGCGCCGTCACCTGAAACAAAGAAAAAGGTTAGTGAGTACCCGGTGGCTGGCTCATGTTTTATGGGGAAAGCCTGCCACCGTACCGGGTCCTATACCCGGTCAGAACTAGAGGAAAGGAAAGACCGAAAGTTACGGGGTATTAATTCATTTTATTTTTTCTTCCCCCTTCCTGCATTGAATTGTAATTGAACAATTTTTAAAGTTGGATCAATGTATCAATATAATTTAATCGAAAATAATATTTTTTTTCTTTAATATAATACTAACTTTAATCAACCTTATTTTTATTTATAAATATAGATAGAATAGAAAAATAGAAGAGAATTTTAATTTAAAAAAAAAAAAAACAAATTTAGAAAAAGAAAGCAAATTCAAATCAAAGGCACTTACCCGCACGGTCCTCCGAGCGCTCGACGACAGGGTGCAGGGGTGTATAAGTCCTCTAAAATTTCTCTTTAACTGAATATTAATTCTTGGCAATTATTAAATTCTATGAAGTTTTGCTTAAGTGTGAATAATTTCATTAAGTACAAATACAAAATTTCCTTTTCCACTTTGGGATGCAATAATTTTAGATATCTTTCGAAGATGGTGAGTTTCAGTGCACATATGAACTAAACAAGCTGCCAAACAAGCCAAACATACTTCGCAGTATGTGCTGCCAAATCCTTTCTCTGCTTCAGCAAAAATGATCATTAAGTGCCGTTATTGCTGCTTCGAAGATATGCCTTTCACTAGGACCATCAAGTTCACTTGGAAGCTTTGCATGAAATTTGACGGATGTTCAAGTTTTCCTCCTACTCAATCGCTGTCGCACCGAGTTATCGAATTTCTATTTGACCGAGAAAGCTATCTTCGACACAGTTTCTAATTCAGATTATGGAAACGGACACTTTTTCAGATACTTTCAATCACCAGTAACCGATTCCACACTAAATGTTAATGCAGGGAGCAATCAGGATACCTTTTCAGTAGGATACCCACCCCGCTTAAGAGTATTGTCTTTTAGTTTTAGTGGTCAACTTTTCACGGTCTCTATTAACTCTTGCTGCGGTCAACAAATCTTCCCCAACACGTTTTAAGTATGATTACGACAACAAATTAGTTGCAGTGTTCTACGTGGGCTATTTTACTGCTCCTGGTACTACGCCTTTATTATTTCGAATCGATTGAACTGTGTGTTTAAACTTTTTGTCCGTTTCAGCGCTTTTCCGGTTTTTCTCGCACTCACAAAATATCTGTTTGCTGTTCCGAACTCTGCTTTGCACCGATTTGGTTTCCGATGCTTGATTTGCTTTCGAAATTTGCATGAATTTGCCTCAATGCTTTTTCCGATTGTCGAGGACTAGAGGATGATACGAAAGATACATAGGCGAATAGATTCGCGCTTCCAAACTAGATATCTCGCACTTTGCTGCCCACACGGAAAAGTGATTTTCGTCGATGGGTAATTGAATGGGAACGAGAGAAAACTTATCGTGAGATGAACGGGGAAAAACTATATTTATGCACCGAATTCACTGTTATTTACGTTACAATTGCGAATTCTGCGGTACTGAAATTTGTGATTAGGTTTTACGGCTGCAGATCTTACAGATACTTTCTGCTAAAACCTCTGAAGATTCACCGAGAGAAAATGTGAGTGGCGGGCACTGCGTTCTGTTGACGATGTTATCTTCTTTTGATTAAAACCAAAATGCACATCGCCGATGTGAGTCATCCGTATTCGCGCTCGTTAAATTCACAAATCCTCCTTCGCCTCAGTTAATAAACAAATTGCTGTTTACAGTTAGCTTAGTGCTAGCTGTTTTTCCCAGGGCACTGCTTGTTGTTGGCTCTACATAACCCGCTTTTGTGTGTGTGTTTTGATTCACACACTCGGTTGTTGGGGTACGCTTACACTCACACTTTTTCCGAAGTATTCCAAGCAAATCGAACGAACAATTTTCCCATTTCTCCCTTCAATTCGCTCGCCGACATTCGAGTCTTCACCACGCACCCACGCTGGTGCACAATCCCGAGCAGACTCCCTCCTCGCGACAATCTCCCGGCAACAGCACCAGCAACACAAGCAAATGCCACTCCCACTACCGCCACCGCTATCGCTCGTACTCTTACTATGACAGTATTGCTGTTACTCTTGGAAATGCTCAAAGATGACGATGATGAGGAGTCTGTTATTGAAGGGGCTGGTGCTATTCCCGAGGATGATCCTACCGCTACATTCGGATGTGCATGCGCTACGGATGTGGATACAGGAATCGCATTCGTCGCACCATTGGACGACGAATGTGAGGCATTAGATTGCTGTGAATCCGGTGCTGTGGAATTAGGTGGTAAGCTGTTCGCCGAAGGATGCTGTGACCCAACTGCTGTCGCTGTCAGCGTAAACGAGTTCTGCTGATGATGATCACTTTCGAGATGTGATGTGTTATTTTTCGCGACAGCGGCAAATGCAATTGGTGGTGTTGCTTGAATCACAGACTGTGGCTGAGCATTTACTCCTGTTGCATTCGAATTAATATTATTTGCAGTCACTTGTTGGTTATTTATCACTGACGTAGACATCGTACTTGATGAGTTAGCAGCATGAGATTGGTTTTTACTAGGCGTTGAACTAACAAGTTTAATTTGTGTTGTGGAACCAGCACTATTCGTGCTCGACGAATTTGAATTAGCATCGGCTTTATTGTTCGCTCTCACGGCTGTCGGTTTCAAAGGCTTTACTTTACTACTGGCATTATTTTCATTCTTATTTTGTTTGTCAGCTGCTGTAAATTCCACTGACGTCGAGTCGCAGCTGTAATTCAAATTATTTGCATTACTGCAATTAAGGGCAGCAGGCGATTGCACCGGACTTGTTCCTGATGCTAAACTGCTAGGCGATCCTCCAATCTCGTTACTGTTGTTACTGTCTGTTGTCGCAGATGATGGTATTCCTAATGATATACCAGTTCTAGAAAGTTCGATATCGTCCAAGCCAATAATGTCGTCATAGATAAATTCAATTTCTTGAAATTCGGGCTCTTGTGAGGAATCTATATAATACTCTACGTCCTCTTTTATTCGACGAGTCTGATCAACTTCTACGTCGTCATTATCCCGCAATCTAAGTATTGTTTCAACTTTTGTTATATGGAATTTATGCCTCTCAAGTTTCCCTCGTAGTTCATCCATCCGTTCCTGTTTATCACGATCCAAGCGTTTTTTCTTACCCGCTAATAACGACTCTACTTCACTCTCGTAAGCATCGATTTGTATTTTCAGCGAGTTTATCGACTGTGTTAACCATGTTCGTATTTCATCTTTAACACGTTGCGCAGGATCCCGTTTTTGTGCCGTTCCTAGCCCTCCTTTTGAATATGCTTTTGTTTTCGTTTCACGTTCCACAACTTTACCTGCTCGATTACTACAGATTGTTGTAATCGGAGGAAATTCAAACGGCTATAACTTTTGTTAATTTTATTGAAACTTATAGAAAATAACGATTTTTTAAAAACCTACTTAAATGGCTGATTGCATCCAATTTATTGATATTGATACAGTTTTACTGACTTTAACGTTAAATCCTACTATTACACTGAGGAACAAAATTTTAACTTGGTCGTGCCACATGAACTTCACTTATATTTTTTACTTTGATCGATGATTGTTAGTAATAAGAAGTAATTAAAAATGTTAATTTTTCTTTCCATTGATATTTTTCATGAGATTTATCTTTTTAATATGATTTAAACTTTTCTGTGTGTTATTATTTTTTTATTAACTTTATTGTGCAAATCTGCAAATTGACATTTCTGAGATTGAGAACACTGATTTAATACATCCCATCCATGTATTGCATTGCCAAATGCAATCTAACTTGGCTGAGCTAGAGGCTCGTCTCAATTTTACCGGTGCGGCTTAGAGATAATTCTGGGATCTGCTTGGGCGGATCGAGAAGTCTGTTATTGATTATCACCGCGAGTGAACCCGCCGCGAGGAGTGCACCAGCAGCTGGAAAATTAGAAGTAGTGATAAAAAGAAAAGATTCTATTAGCGTGCGATGGACCATTGCGGTTGGATAGTGGCTGTAATAAAACAATGAAAATCAGAATAGTATTGTTTATGTAGTTTTCCTAGTGAGATCATTCATGTTCTATTGCACAATTGACGAAGTGTAACCCGTGAGTGGAAAGTGAAGTCATTGGACGGATGGTAAATAGTGCGTGAATTAAGCTGAGAGCCGTCAATTGCCTGTGGATTATTATCATTGCATTGGCTCTGGTTGATGCAGCACCCGCTGGATGTACGCGCTGTCATCTAACTTGAGCTGCGTTTTGTTCGATTTGCTATTTCTACGCAAGCAGTTTTTCCATAAAAATCCCTCTACCCATGAAAATGAAACAAATCTATCTACCAGCTAAACATTAGAATTATTTAACAGTTCTCTTTTATCATATAAATTCCCTCAAAATGCATCGAAACGGTAGAAACTAAACGGAGTGTACTTGTATGTGAGTGAAGTACGCAATTTTGATCACTTGAAATCGATCTACATAAAAATAATTTCCCGAGCAACCAGCAACCAACTTTCACTTATTTGATGCTGACGCATTTCTACTTATTTTGTTTGAAACTCGTTACATGAAGGTTTGTATGCAGGATGAACGCGCGAATCAACCACCAGCGATTTAGGTCGTGCAGTAACACGTTGATTACCATGTTGGAATTTTTCAGAGATTTTTTTGTTACATAACTCTTTACGGTACTTTAGCATCATTAGCTTTATGCATTCACTTCAATTTCTTTGCATTGAATTTGTGGAATTGCGTCTTGGTGGGCTTATGGATTGATCGGCGTTTGATTCGCAAAATATTGTGGGCAGGTTAGTGCGGCTTTTGAGGATGAATTCGCTTTTGATGCAAGAAACTTTGCTTGAACATTAATTTACTTTCTCTCGGCGAAGTAGATACCAATTACATGATATAACCTTCCGAATGAAAGATTAATGAGACCGGTTTTCCCGAGTTGTCTCCGTTTTCCATGCGACAAGCTAGATTTTATAGATTGCTCGAGCATAGTGGACTATGCCCAGCAGATTGTTATTGACAGTGAATTAACAGACGTGATATCTGTTATCAAAGGAAAAGTCCAGGGCGTAGAAATGACGGATGGGATTGAGAAGTTGATATTATATCTGAATGAATGAAGTACTGTGTATTTTACGAATCCATGTTGGGTACAGTGTATTCGCAAGAGATAAGTGGCTAAAGGGAAACGGGATGATGTTTCTAGCCGAATGGAGTTGTAATCACAAATAACAACAAAATTACTCGCCCAGTTTCTAATAGCTGTCTGGATCATATAATAATCAATGATCTAAAAGTGGCTGAAAACATGACATACACATTTAAGGACTGGCCGGAGCGGGATCATTGTGTGTTCAAAATAGCTATTCAAGACGAAACCCTGAACAAACAGAAGCCCACCTACAAAACGTTCAGGTATCTAGATAAGAAGCTCTTTAAACCAAACATACGAGAATTACTGAAGAAGCGTAAACCAAATAATATTATTGAACTCAAAAACATCATTGTAGCTGCTGAGCAAAGCTCTACATTTGAGAAAAAAGTCAGGTGTTGACAGTGGACTTGGATAACGAAAAAAGTAATTGATGCAAGTATTAAAAAAAGATAGGCATACATGCACTACAGGAAGAACAATGTAAACCAAGCTTTCAAGTTTGTATATATGCAAGTGAAAGGGGCTAAATTTCCATATTCCTCAAGAAGAATGGAAACAGCGGCTGACAACTCCCATTAAATATGAAAAAAAATAAATGAGGTAAAGGAGTATATCACAAAACTTTCAACTGAATCCTGATGGGCCCTCTAATACATCGGGTCCACTTGACGCGGCGAACTCATTAAATAACTTTTTTTTAACAGTTGGTGGAAAAATCATTAAAGAAAGCGTTTCCAGTTTAGAAAGTAATTTTAATACTACAAATATCTCAATAAATTCCATCCTTCACATTCATCAGCCAAATAAAAGGGAAGTCTTAAATGTTATCAATGGATTGAAAAAGAATATGGCGCCAGGAATCGATAGCATCACGATGAATGAGATTAATTATATAAGGAGGATATAGCCGACCTTTTGGCAAATTTTATAAACGAGCATATTAGGAATGGGTCATTTCCGAAAGGAGAAAAACTTGCAAATATAGTTCTCGACCCGAATAACTATCGCTCAATTGCGCTGCTGACAGGATTTAGTAAGATGTTTGAAAAAATACTCAACAATCGATTGATATCATTCTTAGTTGAAAACTCTATCGTAAGCCAACATCGGTTTGGTTTTCAAAAGAACAAGAGTACTTTGGATGCCCTACATTCTGTCACACATTTCGTCAACCTAGGACTTGACAGAGGTAATTATGTCATCGCATTTTTTGTGGATTTGAAAAAAGCATTTGATACAGTTTATCATGACCTCTTGCTTCGCAAACTTGAATTGTATAGTATTCAGGGTAGTTCTAAGCAGTTGTTTTAGAGTAACTTGAAGGGAAGATTGCAGAGAACTTTAATCAACAATGTCCTGAGCCATCGAGCACCGACGAATGCAGAGGTTTCCCAAGGCTCAATACTTGGCCCAACTTTGTTCCTGCTGTACACAAATAATCTAAATACATGTGTGCTGACGGGATTGATGGAGAGAGAGAGAGTGGTAGGAAATGAAGGTATAAAAAAAAAGATCGTGGAATTTTGTTCATAACTGCAATTAAAGATCGTCAGAATAAGGAGGAAAAAGGTTAATTGGAGCAGCGATGTTTTTTTTTGTGTTTTGATATGCATCGTATTCAAAAAGTAGTTATAAACGACTTACGAATTTCAGCAATAGGCATCACCACATCACCAGCGGGTGCACGACGAAGATGTGGTGAGTAACCTATTTTTAAATTTTATATTTGATTATTTTATTATTAAAAACTGTACAAATCTATATTTTCAAAGTATTAATAGCTTATGAACCATTAAGGCCACCCAATAACTTAGCTGAAAATATATTACATAGACTTACTGACATCCATTAAATTTTAATCAATTTGGAAAAAAAGGTATAAATACACTACACTTTTGACTGTTAGATTCTTTCATCCATAAACGTATTTATTAGGCATGTGATATGATTTTGCTACGCTCAATATAGCTGAAACTATCAGAAAACTAACGTAATGTGTAGTTATAGAATTACATTTGGTCTTTCCTTTCGCTGAAACCTGACCGGGTATGAGACCCGCCACGTTGGCCGGCCCCTCCACTATAACGAGCTAGCCATCGGGTGAGCTCACCCCATTTTGATGCGTTACAGGTGCTCTTGCAGGGTAGAGGGGCTTTCCCTTTGCGTGCCCTTTCATGGTATAATATTATCTGATTCCATCACATAATACTATAACGCTTATATTTCTCATTTAAGGAAAAATTTCAAACAAATTATGTTTGCAAAAGTTTTTCACTAAAATGGAAGATATATGGCCACATCTGCATTGCATCTTGATCCTGTTTGAAGGATGCGAGGTGCACTGCTTCCACCTGGATGCCCCAATCTTATTTGGGGGTGTTCAGCTGAGCACTATCGAAAGCATAAACACTCTACTTCAAGAGGCTCCAAAAACCAATTTAAAAAAAGTTGGCAGGATACTCTACCACTTTTTAAATAAGGCTAAGAACTATTAATACCACAAGTTCTGATTAACAACTCAACTTTATTTATCATATGATTTCTTTATATACTCTAAAAAAAATTCTAAAATTAATCAAAAAATAACAACTAAGCATTCTTTACTGTACGATGATTTTCCCATGTACAACAGATAGTCGAATTACCACAAAAAATGTTTCCCACATATGCAATGAAATTTTGCTGACGCTAGGTCTGGCCGAAGTGCATTTGAAGAAAATTATCGTGTTACATGTGAACAGATAAATTAACTTAAATACGAATGAACTGTATGTAATGAAATGGAAACTTTGAATTTCGATTATTTTTACTTAACTTACTTGAATTTATGTCCGACGATGGTTATTTGATGTCCTCAACAGGGAGCATAAGTATCGTCGGCAACGACGAAGTCCGCTCAAATCGATCTGTTTTCTCCCGGCCCAGTTTGTTACTGGCTATAAGCAATTTCAACCCTTAGTAGGTTACCTCAGCTTCAACATTAGTCGATCCGCATTAGAACCTTTTCAATCCGGGAATGCGAAATTTTTTTGCAGTGGGTCCTTGTGCTGGGGAAAAGAACCTGCCCCACGACACCGCAATGCTAGCTTGCCAGCGCATTCACGCGTCCTCAGACAAGGCCGATCTCAGCGGATACCACCACCATCCTCTTTCGCCGAGGCAGCAGACCATCGCTGCAGTCTTTTACGGACATTTATATCTACCCATTCATTCACACCTATATCACTACAACTCTCTGTAAATCTTACTCTTATGGTTGCCTAGAAAATTTGTAACAATATTTTTAAAAGATATCCATTCTCGTTTTTCTAGATCGTTCAATTTTCCTTCAAATACTGGACCTTTTATTAACTCCCTGATTTGAGGTCCAACGAAAATACCCTCTTTTTTCTTTGCGTCACTTATTTTAGAAAATTTTTTTTTATATACATAAATCATAATTTTTGATTAGGTCTTATTTAATGTGCAATGGTGGAAGAAGAACTTTTGGTTGTTTTACAAGAGGTAAATATTTCACATTTTTCTGTCCAGGGTTTAAACATGTTCGTGTAGGCAGTACTTTTTTATGATAAAAGTTTCTTTTATCCCGACATTCACAAAGAAAACAGCAAAATTTTGTATAACCTACCTGAAGTCCGAGTAATAGAGCAACCACTTTGAAATAACTACTAATTTTGAAAGAATATTTACAAGATTTGATTTTTTTCAGCAATACCTGCATATTTTTATAGGTTTTTTTCATATCAGCAGCATAGGCCAGAAGCACAGAAGAAAATACATTTCCGTTATGCAGTAAAACTGCCTTTAATCTAGTTTCAGAAGCGTCAATGAATAAACGCCAATGAGAGGAATTAAATTCGATTTTCAAATTCTTCATCGCCTCATTTAAATTATTACAATACACCAAGTCTTCATCTTGAGAAAAGTATGACCTGAAGAGTTTGTTGCAATTTCGAAAATGCCTTATTTTAGTTTCATTGTGTAGCAAACTCCACCGTAGACGGTACCAAGCCCGTTTGAGAAAGGAGAAGGGAACTCCTTCTTTCCCTAAGCCACAACTTCCATGATTCCTCATTTCATACCCCCCAATTAAATGGTCGCTTATTGGGTTTACTAGTTCCCCAATAATGGAACATTAAATGCCGAGAATAATAACTGTAAATAAATCTACAGCTCTGCTGCTATATCCTACTCACACCACGTTCGTGGGGACGTAAGAGGGTGAAGGCAAACCTTCCGCACCTGATAACGGAATCAAAGTAATAACCATGCCGCCAGAATGGAGGTTGGGCGACGGGCTAACTCCCTGTCCCTGGAAAGCCCTACAATGTTTCAAAACCTGCCAGGAAGCTTAGGCCCGAGAGGGGCTGCAGTGCTACGAAGAAGAAGATGATGTAGCAAATTCCATTCTTTTAAATGAGATCCTAAGAGTTCTGACTGCTTTTCTGACGATTACAAGTCGTGAACCAAGTCGTTTAGGTCATCTTGAGTTATCAAGTGTGGCTTATTTGAAATTTCTACAAACTCGGATTCATCAACGGCCCACGATTTGCTCGTAGTGGAGGCCTGTGAATCGTTAATCTTAACGGCTGCAGACGTAGATGGCATGGGTAAATTGTCACTATGAAGTGTTGGTCTTGTAACAATTTTCCACATCTCGCACGTTCGAGATATCCCACAAGAAATCTAAACCGACCTCTTATCGGTTCTAGACGTGAAGTCTTGGCGCGTGACAATGGACTGTACATATCAGGTCGACAAGTCCGAACACTCTCTTGGTCTACTTCGAGGTGACTACTGGCTAGCAAGTAGTGATGGAAAACTATCGATAGTCAGTACTATCCATAGTGCTCGATAGTTTTCAATAAACTTTCGATAGTTTCATTAGTTGGTAAACAGCTCGAAAAATTACTGGAATTGAATTATATGTTTCCATGGAGCACATTTAGTTTTTAATATCCGAATTTATTTGACTGATGTAATTAATTTATGATATATCTACTAATATAATTTAATTCATTGACTGAATTGATTTTTTTACTTTGTTGTTTTAATTCAAAAAAAAAACAAGCATATTTACATATTCAGTGTGAATACAGTTGCGGCAATCAGTCACGATTTGCCCTGCAGTACTGCTTTTTGTTTTGTTTGCCATTCTCTGTTCAAGGAAACTCATCAGTGGATCCTTCAGTATAGAAATTATAGAGGGCTCGGTATCATCATTTGAAGTAGATTATCAATTCAATTTCACAAGCATTTCATTTTTCACGAGTTTTGAAGCCTCATCTGCGTTAATTGACATATTGAACCCTTTTTTCTTAAAGCGAGGATCTAATATCGTTATGATTCTTGGAATTGATCGACATTCATACGTAAACGGCCAACTTTTTATTCCTTGTATAAGCTTACCACATACGAGCTTACTTCAGTTGTTTCCAAATATTTTTCCAAGTTCGCTAGCTTGTCATAAAACCCAAACGTTGAAGGAAATATGAGGGAAATTGTGACGTAATTCAACCCAGATCGTTATTCAGAAATTTTTTCAAAATGTGAAACTATTTTTTTCTAGATCTTTCAAGACAATGATTTAGTCTGCAGTGAGCTGTGTGTATCCTGTTATTTGCATTTGCTAATTTTTAAAACTTTTCCATCGAAAGTGTGCTGCTTTTAAAAAAAAGACACAATTTGCTTTTACTTTTCCCGATCACATGATTGATTGATCGCGTTTCAATGCATCTTGAATGACTAAATTTAATGTGTGCGCATAACATAGCACGTTACGTACTTTTAAGATTTCACAAGCTTTAATCATTGACGACGCATTGTCGGTTACAATACATGTAACTTTATTAACAATTTTTCACTCCAAAAATATTCCTGCAAACTATCGGTAAAATTGTCTGCCACATGATTTGTAGAGTCCACAAGTTTTTTTGTCAACAATACAGCTGCATTGAGTTTAAAATTCATGATGAAATGCCAAGTTACCGATAAATTATTAGAGCATGAACTCCATAAATCACATGTAATCGCAACATAACTGGCCTCTGATATAATTACTTTCTATTTTGTATGCAGTTCGGAGTACTGTATGCTTATAGAATTTTTGATGCTATGCTTACTTGGTTGCACATATCTAAGGTTTATGATGGAGATGAAATTTCAAAACCCTTGATTTTCTACAATAGAAAATGGTTGAAAATCTAGAGCGCTCATTCAAGCCAACGAAATCCAAAATTATCATGTCTCTCGGAACAGCGTCAGTTTCAATATTAAATTCTTTAATATAATCGTGATGACACCTCTTCAAATGATCTTTCAAATTCGATGTGTTTCTACTTGTTTACATTAACTAGGTTAAACATTTGGTAAACTGTTTATCTGAAGATTTTTGAAAAAAAATCCATACTTTCGAGAAGTTTCGTTTTGTCATACTTTCTTCAGGCTTGCATGCAAGAGATGACGTTAATGAGGAGGATGGATATAACACAGAGTGATTGAGGTAACATATTTGGTGTTTCTGTGGCTACGAAATTGACAAATTTGTCAAAACTTTAAAACAAACACTATTTCAATCATTTACGTACGACATGGATTTTTTTTTTTTTTGAAAATGAACTTTTCCATTTCGAGGCTCGTATTTACAGGAAGCTGTAGCTTGATGCGAGCCGCGCTACTGAATATTAAAATGTGTCGATTTCAGCAACTTTTCTAATTTAAGTATGTTTCATGGGTTGGAGTGACGTTATAGGCAACAATAAATACGAGGCGGTGCGACAAAAATTGCGTGCAGTTCGATCGTTCAGCGATCAATTTAAGCTCGAAAATTGAATTGGTTATTTTGAAAAAGGCACATGTTAGACATTTTGTCAAAACTGAGTTAAGTATGTGGAAGAGCTTGTATATGTTCTCTCCATGTTTTCCCCGGAAATGACACTAGTCCACCGTTTCATAACAGTAATATAGGTCCTGTCACTCACCATTTATTTTGAAAAGCCATAATTCC
This sequence comes from Odontomyia ornata, assembly GCA_963969285.1. NCBI lineage: Eukaryota > Metazoa > Arthropoda > Insecta > Diptera > Stratiomyidae > Odontomyia > Odontomyia ornata. The sequence continues at coordinate 151,563,906 of OZ017739.1, forward strand.
GCGACTTATAACACAGTCTTTTGTGTCTCCAGAAAACTTTACGAAAGTGGACTTGAGCCCTTTTCAAAACAACCGATTTAATTAAAACTGTGATTAAAGTTTCAATAATGCATATTGAAATCAGAAGTGACAGTTGTTGGTGGTGGCGATAATTGCAACTAGGTAAGGTAGCTCTCGCGGGAGACATATTACGAAACTCAGCTCAAACATTTTTGAAATATTTTTGCTTGTAAATTCCATTTGAAATCGCCCACAGGAACTACCTTATCTGCTTGCAATCATCGCCAGCGCCGATAATTCCCTATTCTGGTTTGAATGTGAATTATCGAAAATTTAATCACAATTCTAATTACTTTAGAAGTGGCCTTGCACCCCATTTTACGGCATAAATTGTTCGCAAGACGATAAAGAATCAAACTGCACTCAACTTTTATAAATTCGGCGCGTATTCGTCTTCACCTATAATGTCACTATTAAGTCATGCTTAATAATTTGATTCCCGCAAGGGGATTGCCGGTCGACAAGAGCACTCTTGGAGGCTAGCATTCTTTGGGGAGTTCTGCCACCACGTACCCGAGGACATTCCCGCAGGGGGAATGCCGGTCGACAACAGCACTCTTGGAGGCTAGCATTCTTAAGGGAGCGCCACCCCTCACGGACCCGAAGATATAGGAAGCGCCGTGAGGTTCCCTCTTGGGATGACAGGTAACGACTCTGATTGGATCTGGACTACGCTTCGGACAACGAACTGGAATTGATACTATGGGCTGGCGGATGTGATGGCTTGGACCTAGTTGCTTTGCACAGTAGCGCCAAGGTGAAGCTCGTGTGTGAACGGCTCCAATTCATCTATCATACCGTCTCCGTCCTGGTTAAACCTTGGTAGGCCTAGGAGTACGTTCAAAGTTCGCACCATTGGGTTGGTGGTGTAGGTTTGGTTGAGACGGACTCCCGATTAGCGCTCGTCTGGCTCTGAGCACTTGTCCCCATTAAGCCCTCGCATGGCCTCCCTGCTCTGCAAAGATAACCATGGGACCAAAAAGGTGAGTACACACACGAACGGAGATAGTGGCTCCGAAGGGGACCCAACAAAACTGGAGCAACCAAAATCAAAAGACCAAAAAAATCTAAAAAAAGAAACAAAAAATAATAGCAACGACGACGCAACCAGCGGCTGCAGCCGCGATGTTAAAAGTACATCGAGAGCGGTACTAACCACGACAAAAACGAAGAAAAACACAATGACAGTGAATGCAGACGAAAAATGGAGAATAGCAGACAGTTTGGTTCAGACTGAGGTTCCTGCGGCGTTCGGGTGCAGCAAAAAAAACGATGCGAACGCCAAAGCGTCCTATTAAGGAAAAGCGGGAAACTCTTCAGGTGGTCAAGCGGTGGAAGATAATATGAAGAGCACCGAAAACTCGATTGTCACTACTGCAATCGTTACCAAAGTGACCGGTGTAAGGGTTGCGAGTCCCGACATAGCAAAGAAACATCCTGAAGCCATCGAGGAGATTACGGCACGAAAAGCAACGAGTGACCAGACACCGCGTGATTACACCGCCAATGTCGAAAATGTGGCGGAAATACTGCATTCGGAAACGAAATCCGATAACCTCTCCCAAGGATGGTTGCAAGGAACAATTGCCGCCTAGCGATACGAAGAAGAAAGGCTACTCCGAAAAGCGAGAGATGTCCTGAAAAGAATACAATCTGCATGCGACGCCCCAAAAACCAGCAAAGCAGTAAAGGTGGGGCTCCTTGAACTAGAGGAGCTCCCAGATGAACTAGAGGAGCTGGTTAGAGCCGACGACGAACACAAGGCTAAAGAGGCGCTTAGGGCGCAATCTAAAGGCGACATGCAGATAGCTCCACCATTAAAAGTCAATAAAAGAATGGCGCCTAGCCCAATCGAAGGAGATCGGGATAAAAGAAGGAAGGAAGAGGCACTTGATGGGCGTGGAGCACCAGATCACGGGTTCCAGATAGTGCTTACAAAAGGAGTGAAGAAAGCCACAAAGAAACTCCTTCAAAAAGTGCCAGAAAGCAAAGTTTGCACGGACGCCCAATCAGAAAAAAAGACCTGATGCAAAACAGGAGAGAAAGAAGCCCCGACAAAGACCCCGGCAGCAGGCGCTGCTCGTAAAGCCCCAAGATGCGGGACATCAGAGGAAACGTAAGGCCCGAAGACACCAATACTACCATTAAAGTAGTACAACCAACGCGGTCGGGCCACTATTGGTTGAATTTGGAGCAGAGGCTGGCAATAAAGAAGCATTCTGCGATGCAGTAAAGAAAGTCCTCAGCAAAAGCGCAACTATAGCCCCGCTCGAGCCGCTGGAAACGATCGAAGTAAGAGACATTGACTGCGTCACGGATCTGGCCGAGGTAGAAGAGGCCATCAAAAGGGAGTTCTCTAGCGTGGGAAGGATCAAGTGAGACTGACACCAGAAAACAAGTGGGGACAACGCATGGCCATAGTTGACTTGACCGAAAAGGACGCTTAACAATTCCTGAACAAGGGCAAAGTAAGAATAGGGTGGGTTGTCTGTAGGATACGGCGAAGAGCAGCGTCTCTTCAATGTTTCAAATACCTTGGTTATGGTCACACCGCACAAGTATGCAAAGGACCCGATAGGAGTTCCCTATGTTACAAGTGCGATGAAATGGGACATAAAAGAAAAGAGCATATGAAGGAGGCACAATGTATTCTTTGAAAGGATGCTGATCCATAACCTGATTTTGGACACGTCTTGGGATCAGGAAAATGCCGGGTGTTCCAGAAAGCCCTAGCCAAGGTAAAATCAGAACTCCGATGACCCGCATCCTGCAGCAAAACCTACACCGTAGTTCAACCGCCCAAAATCTGCTTGAGCAGTTTGCGGAGGACATTAAAGCCGACTTCTTGCTGCTGAGTGAGCAACACCATAATAAAAGCCCTGCATTATGGTATTCTGATGAAACTGGTACTGCCACCATCTGGGTTTGAAACAATGACATTCAAGTGGAGAGTTGTGGACGGGGGATGGTTTCGCGTGGGTTCGGTGCTCAGGGACCACCTTCTCTAGTGTGTACCTAACGATTAACGAATCGATATTATCTTTCCAAGCCAAGCTTCAGGCTTTGGAGGGCGCTGTCTCGACCGCAGAGGGCAAAGTGCTCGTTGGGCGCGACTTCAACGCTAAAGCAATCGAATGGGGCATACCTCAAACGGATCCGCGGGGAAAACGAATCCTGGAAATGGTGGCCAGGACGGCCCTCGTCGTACTAAACTCCAGAAATACGCCGACTTTCCACCGTATTGGCTGTGAAGGAACCATACTCGACGTGACATTCGCTTCGGAGTCCTTAGTACGGAGGATACACAATCGGAAAGTATTAGACGAATACTCAGCCAGTGATCATCAGTGCATTCTGCTTGAGATCAGTGATGCTGTCTCCTAAAGGCCGTGCTCTCGTCTTTCTACAACTGGATGGAACATCGGAAGGATGGACGTCGAGAGATTCGTCGAGGTGCTCACAGCAGGTGAGCCGCTGCAGGGAACTTCGGAGGGGACGGAAGAACTGGCAGCTGAAGACGTGGTGGACTCTACTATGAGCATCATTACGACTACTTGCTGCGCTGCTAAGCCCCGTCGAAGTCCCCGGCACGGCAAGCCCCCAGTGTACTGGTGGTCAACCGAAATCGCTGAAATGCAAAGGGAGTGTCACAAGCTTTGACGTGAGGCTCAATGGGCGCGGAACCATGACGAGGCATGCAACCGGATGGCAGCATATAAGTCGGCCAGGAAATGCCTTCGCAAACTAATCAACAGTAGCAAGGCTCGCTGCTGAGTGACAATGTGAACAAGGATCCATGGGGCCTTGGCCACAAGCTGGTCATGCGGAAGCTTGGTGCCCTACGGAAACCTTCTATGCATGACGCGGAAAAGATGGACGAGATAGTGCGGGGTATCTTCCCTGCCCATCCCGTTCATATAGACGCTGTCCATGGTGAAACAGCAGTCGAGTGCCCACTCTTCACAAAGCTGGAACTGGAGGACGCAGTCCTTTCATTGAAAGCGAGGAAGGCTCCAGGTCCAGATGGTGTTCCAGCTGAGATGTTGTGACTCGTCTATCACCATTGTCCTGACTTGCTGCTCAGCACATTACACGCTTGCCTACGGGGCGCGGTGCGATGGAAGGTGGCGAGGCTGGTGCTGATCAGCAAGGGGAAGGGAAATTCCGAACCGTCGTCTGCATACCGCCCTTTATGCATGCTAGACACAACTGGGAAAGAGCTATAGAAACTCATCAAGGGAAGACTCACTGACGCGATTCATGCTGCTGGGGACCTACCTCCTCGGCAGTACGGCTTTAGAGCAGGACGTTCTACCATTGATGCAATTGCAGAGATGGTGAACGCGGTCCAAAAGGCAGAGGCATATAGTCGCATCAAGCGACGGATCGCCCTGTTGGTGACACTCGACGTCAGGAATGCCTTCAACTCCGCTAGATGGGTGGATATTCTTGATACGCTGAAAAACTCTTTTGAAGTTCCAGAATATCTAATGCGGCTTTTGAGGAACTACATAAAGGATCGAAGTCTGCTCTACGACACGACACAGGGCCAACGAAGGATGGAAATTACATTTGATGTTTACCAGGGATGTATCCTTGGTGCAGACCTGTGGAACGTGGCTTACGACGAGCTCCTGAGACTGCAGATGCCGGATGAGTCGCGCTTGGTCAGCTATGCGGATAATGTTGCGGCTGTGGTCGCTGGACGCATCGTTGAACAAGAGCAACATAGGCTAGGTATGCTAATGCGCCGAGTGAGGGACTGGGTGACTGCTCGCGGGCTCAGTTTAGCACTGGAGAAAACCAAAGTGGTCATCTTAACAGAAAAGAGAATCCCCAGAGTAAGGACGATCAGTATTGGGGACATACAAATCGAATGGAAGCCAGCGGTGGAGTACCTGGGGCTGCTGATCGACTCGAAGATGAGTTTATCTGAGCAAATCAGGGCAACGGCTGAGAAGGCTGCCTCAGGAATATCGGCTCTAAGTCGACTTATGGCTTATGGTAGGGGGACCCAGCCCATTAAGAAAACATCTCTTGATGAGAGCTGTAGGGTCAGTGCTACTGTACGGAGCAGAGGTATGAGGTGACGCATTCAGCAAGGAGGTAAACCGAAAACGTTTGGCACAGGTACAGAGAAGAGGAGCACTGAGAATTGCATCTTCGTATCCAACAGTCTCTGACTCAGTGGTGAGAGTTATTACAGGCGTGATACCTATCACCTTCCTTCCTAGAGAGCGCCGCGCTATATAGCTGCGCCAAAACGAGGATGCGAGGGAGATGGTTGTCCGCGAGGAGAGACAGCGCTCGCTCAACGATTGGCAGCAGTCTTGGGTCAATTGCACGAAGGAAAGGTTGGCTGCGCACCTCATCCCGTATGTGAGACCGTAGCTAAATCGAAAGCATGATGAGACTGACTTCTATCTGACTCAGCTTTTGAGCGGGCATGGGTGTTTTCAGTTTTACCTGCACAAGATCGGTAAGTCAACGTCCCCCGATTGTCGGTTTTGCCCAGGAGAGGAAGACAATGCCTGTCACACATTTTTTTGCGTGCACCAAATGGGTCAGGCTGCAAATGGAACTCTACAGGGAGACGGGGGAGCTCACCCCGGATAATATAGTTGCGGTGATGCTCGAATTGGTTGACAAATTGAACCAAGTGGCACATTATGCTCGGGTAGTCCTAAAATATAAAAGGAACTTACAGGAGCTGGGGCTAAGGGATCGCTTTTCTGGCACTTCCTCTTCCCCTCTTCCCTCCCGCTAGGAAAGGGGCTCCCCAGCTTGAAGGCACCTCGCGGCGTAACAAAATGAGGCCTGGTTCGAAGTAATGTATCAAACGGTTTCGAGCTGGGTTCTCAGGTTGGCAGGGGAGGTGGTTAGTGGGTAGTCTAGTCGCGCATGGGAGTCCCACACTCTGTGCATAAATGGCAGTCACCTCCCTAACACAAAAAAATATAATAATTTGAAGGCTGAGGTAGTCCTCTTTCTTGAAAGATTTTCTAGATTTTATACTTACGTCTTTGCATTTGATTTAACCTTTTATCCCGGTGAATATAGTCACCCATTTTTACTGCACTCACAACACAAAACAAGTATGTATAGTAGAAACTAAAATCGTTCGTTCTTAGAAATAAAAAATGTTCTAACAAAATATAAAAATTGTTGGATCATTCCAACACGTTATAACAAGCTAATGATCGTGATTCTACTGCAACAAATAAATTTGGTTAGTTTACCTTTTTAGCTCCTAATAGGAAAAAAAAAAGATTTTCGTGCAAACCGAAACTTTCTTTAGCATGTTTTTTCAAATAAGAAAAATTTTGATTTTTAATGGTGAGTGCTAATTGTGTATTACATTGTTGCATTTCATCAAAATTTTAATTTATTACCAGTGTTAATCTCAACTTTCAAACGAGCTTAGGAATACACTGCTCAAATATTATATTTAGAGGTTTTTCCCTTTCGTTGCTGGGGCAATTGTCTACACAAGCCGTACCAGCCGTGCTTAAATTACATACTGCATGAAGTTTCTAAGTAGTGGGTGTTTGAAATTTCCCGACGGAATGAAGAAAGAAATTTTATCCACTTCTTTTCATATTAAACCAAGCCAACAGGAATTGCCAAATATTTTGGAGTGACAAGTGACAAGCAATACTGCTGAGATTAAACCTTTCAAATGTAAAACTAGTGAGCCGGCCCAAAAATATTTCACGCGTGTTCAAGAACTAACATTTCGCCATTTGCGAGTGTAGAGGAACTAAGGGACTATAGAAAGTTTAAATTGTAACTCAATCTTTGGGGAGGCAAGCATCATCCGTTAAACATCATTTTCACCCAATGTTTAGATTTCAAATTGGACTAGAACAACTTAATCGAAAAATAAATACTTCATCAGAAAAGTCACTATCGGCTGCCCCAATCAAAATCAGAAGGAAACAGTCAAACAAATAAATCGATTATTTGCAAAAAACACCGCTAATACTTTTTCTAAATATGATAATATAGAAAATACTTAGATATAAAGTTCAATGGAAGTACGAGTATAATTAAAATTTTTATAAAAAATGATAAGTCTAACATTTCGCAACAAGAGATCTTCAGATTATTTAAATGTTTATAACTGTTTCTTATATAAAGTCAGAGCTCAATTTATGTATTCACTGTATATAAAAGTATTCTAATATTAACGAGAGCATTGACGACTCGCTGAGATTATTATCACTCGACCACACTGCTCGACGCTTATAAAAAGTGACAAATACAGGCCGTAGCCGCCCCATCTACGGGCGCTTGTCAAAGAGGATGGGTAAGCACCCTTTTTACTTGCCTAAATGCCATTGTTCATAAATTAAATAGCTTATTTATAGCATGGATTCAATATGTATCCTGAATAATTTTGAATTAAATAAATACACAAATAAACGCACCCTTTAATTGATGTAGACATCAATAATTTCTTGTATATTATGCTGGGTAGATGTTGTCAAAATGAAAGTGAAATACTCAGAGGATATATGTGCCTTTTTTAAAATCGACATGAAACGCAAAGACTCGCATATTGTATTGAGCTCTGAACAGATATATTCTATTTTATTTATTTTTATATACAAACGTATATATTATGCAATATATTTACATATATTATTTATAATGCAGAAAAGATGAATGAGAAGGAGAATTAAGTGAAGAGGGTAGTGTGAAAAATTTGGAAAATTTTATTTTATATCTACAAAATATTTCATCAAAAAAAAACTGTTCACGAACTTTGAAGATATCTTTCTTTCCGAATATTTAATAAATCTTTTGTTTGCATGTCATTCGTAAATAATGAAATAATACAATATATAGTTAAGCGAAAAACATTAATTTTTTTTTGTTTGTAAAAACTAAAACAATTTAGAGAGTAGCACCATTTTGTCTTTTGAAACGATTTATTTTTAAGCGAAAAACATTAATTTTTTTTTTGTTTGTAAAAACTAAAACAATTTAGAGAGTAGCACCATTTTGTCTTTTGAAACGATTTGTTTTTCTTTAATATATCATGTTTGATTTCACTTTGAATCATTGCAAGAACAATTTGAAACTTTAAAAAAAAATCTTTGATCAATAAAACTAATGCATAAACATTGAAGTATATTTATGTAGCGAATTGTCTGAAAAAAAGAAACTTAATTTATTTACATGTTAGTACATAGTAAACAAGTTGGGTAAACAGACTTACGCTCATATCAGAAGGGTTTTGTACTCAACTTCTCAGAAATGCAGTCACCAGCAACGAATAAAGTCAAGAAATATGTCAAAGAGTTGTGCACGTTTAAAAGAAAATCCATTGTTTTTCTATTTTCAACGATTCCCATTTTGCTGCAAGCCAACAAAAATCACTCAAATCATGAACTCCTAAAAATATGAATGTTATTGCCCTTATTTGAAAATTTCAAGAAGATCAAATCAAAACAGCAGTGACTGATTATATTGAGAAATACCAAAATCATGTGTTAATGTTGTTGTAATTGGAGAAATTTCAAATGGCTATAACTTCCGTGTATGTCATTCGATTTTCATCAAACTTACAAAGTTTAAGGACATTTTGTAGGACTACTTAAATATTTAATTTTGTTCAGTTTAAGGGTACTTACACGATTTTATTGGGGAAAATGTGAAATTTGAATATCATACTATTATTAACAAAGTTGAGCGAATTTTGACTTCTAAGGTATTTCTTGTTGTTGTACTCATAAGTACCTCCACCCCTAATTTTTTTCAGATTTTTCGGACCGCAGGTGTCCAATCGCGAGGGGGGGCACAAATTTTTCGTGTATTTCCCCTCCCTGTGCGCCCCTCAAAGCAAGCTTTGCCAAACTAAAACCTGTTTTGAAAAGTTCTCATTAAGACCATTTGATACCCATATCGGCTACATTTCATGAAATTTTTTTTCGAGGGGTCACTCCCCTATATGGGGAGACCCCCTTAAATACCTTATAAAATTATTTACAGTTGGACTTTGAAGAGAACATCACTTTACACCTATGTACAAAATTTGATGTTTCTGGCTTAAGTAGTTTCCGAGAAAAATTGCTGTGACACACGGACGGACGGACGGACAAACAGACGGACAGACAGGACGCGATTTTAGTAAGGTTTTGTAAAATTATTTTACAAAACCCTAAAAAAGAGAATGAATAGATAATTGAATATCCAAACTCGGTCTTTCTATTAATTTTGAAACCTGACCGGATATGGGACCCGCTACGTTGGCTGGCTCCTTGGAGGGAAAAGTTCATGCGAACTATGTTTGCAGAAGACGAAATACTCCCAAGTCTCATATGTTTTTATTAGGCCCAGTTTGTTGTTTGCTTTGGTAATCTCGACCCTTAATAGGTTACCTCGGCCTCGACCCCATCGGGCCGAGTCGTGTTATCTACAATTCGTGAATGCGACATTTTTTTAGCGCGCCCTTTTGCTGCGGAAAAGGACCCGCCCCACTGCACCGCCTGCCAGCGCCAATTTCGGCGAGCATCAAGGCAGCAGACCATCGCTGCAGTCCTAGACGGACATTGATAATCCACCCATTTCAAATCACAAACTTTTTTTATCCTATATAACATTTCTTTCCAAAAGTTTTTGTCCTTTTTATATATTATCACTAAAGCGCTGTGTCACATCACAAAAATAAATTTCCACGGACACGGATTACAAATGTCAAGATCCGCGATTACGGAACACAACATTTCGTTTTTTGCACGTGATTTTGAATCGATATTTCAACGCAATTGAAATAAGGCGAAACCACAAGCGTATTTTGTTTTGGGTTGTGCTTCATTAAGTTTTCATTATGGAATAAAAAGTTACATCCAAATATACACATTTTCATTTTGAGGAGGTGTGCTGATTTTTAATTTTTACAATTCGAAATCCCGCCCTACAATGTGATCCAACGGATAAGATATTAAGTCTAGTTTTTTGAACAATGGTTCTAAATACAAAAATTCTTTCTTAAATCAATATTTTAACTGAGTATTCGCTTCCCTGATAACGCCCTGTATTAACTAAAAATAGAGATATGGAAAAGCTTTTAACAGAAAAAGAAAATTCTCTTCAAAAAAACGTAAACAAATGAAATGTTTTTTGAGTACGATGTCAAATTAAATTTCTCGTTTTGATTGCATAAATACGCAGAAATCAGAAACTCTTTATATTTGAAACGAGAAAATCGGTATTGATACTGTTTCCAAAACTATTTCATCCTTTTTAGCGCATTTGGAATCAGTTTCTTTTTAGGGTTTTGTACTAAAATACAAAACCCTATTGCAATCACGACCAGTGTCCGTCTCTGCGTCCGTCCGTCTGTATGTCACAGCACATTTTCTCCGAAACTATAGAGGCTACAGCCATGAAACTTTGTAGAAAGGTCAGAAGTGGTGACCTCTTGAAAGTTCAAGGGTGGAAAAATGTTTCAATGGCGCTTAAGGGGGGTCTCCCCATATAGGGAGGTGACGCCTCAAAAAAAAATTTTCACCATTGGTAGTCGAGTAGAGTGTCATTGGAAAGGTCTCAATGAGATCTTTTGAAAACAAGTCTTAAAATTGCCTTATAGGTACTGACGGGGGCAGGGGAAGGGTAAATGTACGAACTTTCATGAAAGGTAGCTGATATGAGTATCAACTGAAAGTTCTCTATGAGAGCTTTTCAAAACAGTTCCTAAACTGACAGTTTTTGCACAGGGGGGGAAATACATGAAAAATGTGTTTCCTCCCTCGCGAATGGACACCCGTGATCTAAAAAATCTGAAAAAATTATCAAACGAGATATTTATGGGTATAACTATAACAAATACCTCAAAAGTCAAAATTCGTTCAACTTTGTTAATAATAGTATGATCCTCGAATTTCACATTTTCTCGAATAAAATCGTCTTTGACATGTTTCTTGATTTTATTCGTTGCTGGTTAAGAGCATAGGTCTGTCTACCCAACTTGTTTTATTTGTGAATGTTTTTTATTCCTTTTAACTAATTCTTTATAGCCGTAATTAGTATTTGTTTACTTTTCCTATAACAACTCGCATAACATGCAAGTCCATTAATTTACACAAAAAAGATACAAATTTATTTCCTTTATGCATTGGATTATATTAAAAGAACTTTATTCCGTAAGATAGCTACTTTCGACACCTATTTGACGTCTTCTTCAGTACAATTGATCTTATTCTAGGTTCCTGAAATTTATACTTTTTATTTTTTCAATAATCTTATCTCCACAGTTTTATTGCTTTATTACTTACATATTACTTAATTACTATTCGTCTCCTATAAATAGTCTAAGCAGGCTAGAATTACAATTTCCTTCGTCTTCATTCAGCCGTAGGTGCGCAGGTACTCGGATTATCTCCATTGATTCAATAGCAGGCGCGGATCTAGTGGGGGGGTTACAGGGGTCATGACCCCCCCAGAATCAGCATGCATTTTAAAAAACAGAGCTGAATGAATTATTCGCAAGCCCAAAAACAAGAAAAAAAAAATGAAGCGACCAAAATGAACCCCGCTTTTGTGAAATCAAAAACCAGAAACACACCAAAAGACCAAAGTCAACTTACCATATTGTTAACTAAAAACATTGGAAACAAGATATACTACTACGACTAAACTTTTTATAGAATACTGATTTTTTTCTGTATTTGGTTTGTAGCAACACTTCTGATTTGCTTAAATTTGTATGGTTCCAAATGGGAAGATCATTTATAACACAAAATCTAATTTTCTATTTTGTTTCGCAAATCTGTTGATTATCGCACCGATGTTCAATTCGATGTCCCGATGAATGTGTAAGAATGCAAGCCCAGTGAGTCTGTCTTCTGCCATAGTTGAGCTCAGCCAAGTTTTGAAGTGACGGAGAGTTGAAAAACTCCTTTCTGCTGTGGCTGCGGTCACAGGAAGCGTATGCAAAATATCAAGCAGTTTCCAAATGGATGGATAAATTTCTTCATCACACGCAGCACAAACTGAATTTCCTCTTTTCAGGCTTCTATCAGTTGATTTTGGGTGGTTTTGCTAATGTACGTTGCGTTTGCAGCTGTAGTTAATAAAAGATTGCTGAAAAGAAGAGTCACCAGAACCAATTCTGAAGCAAAGGAGAGCTCTAAAGTTCCCATAATTTGCCACCAGACTGTCTCCTCCGTCGGTCCTATCCAAGAGCGATCCATCATTCCTATGTCCACGTAAATAAATATTTTGCAGACCGCAAAAAATGATCGTTTTGATAAAAGGCGTCAACCGCTCTCGATTTTCTTTAACCTGCGCATATCGTTGTACATAGACCTGGTTGACCCCTTTCTGATGCTGGATTGTGAAAAGTCTGAAGAAAATATTTGCCAGCTTCTACCGCTTTCTGGTAATATTGGTTTCGTTGGTGAACAGAAAGCGCTCCATTTTCACCAAGTAAGTCGTGAAACTTTTTCAGCAGTTCTCGAACTAGTCGCTTCAGATAAGTTTTTGTTTGGTAACCTCCTCCTGAGCTCGACGCGAATAGTACGCAGTACTTACAATACAGACCTTGATCTTTATGAGACAAAACCAGCCAAGGAAATTTCTTTAGATGGGATTTTTGAGCGTACTTTTTCCTTCCCTTCCCATTCTTCATCACGACATTACGAGGAAAAATATAATCGGGAGGAGGTTTCCAGTGATGTTTCAGTAAATCCGCTTTAGTAAAATCTTCGATGTTGCGTTGGTTTACGTAAGAGCCTATATCGGACGCGAAATGAGGCTTGCAGCATGGTTCGTTTGTATGCGTAATATTCACTGAATGGGAAGTGGGCGGAACATTTTCAAGCCTATCAGTGATGTTCGAAATACTAGCTGATGGTATGAATTCTTTCGCCGACGCTGATGCATCAGAACTAGATTGAGACTCTGGTTTCTGACTTTTAGAAAAGAATGTGTCAATTGGTTTTGTGGAAGCTGGTCGTTTTGTCACCTTTTTGAGAAACAATATCTCAATCTCAATTTGTTTTTTCTTATACAATTGTATTAATATTTACCATGATGCATTCGCCAAATTGAAACTTTCAATTTTCTTCGATACTGGATTAAGAACCAGAAATTCTAACTATAAAAGCAGCCGACTGGAAGGAATCAATAAAAACTGTAAACAAATAAAAGTGATAAATATTTACGAGAATTTTTATAAACAATTTCGGGAAATTCGGTTTGTATTGTTATTTTTGCACTTTAAGCTTTTGCCTGGATCCCACTTAAAATAGAAGTTTTTTGATTTCACTATAACACTTTTCCGGACAAATCAATCTCATTTATCCGCACGACTAATTAAAATTTCACTGCGATATCACCAAGTATCGTCGTGTTAAACTATCCATGCCATCCTTAGCAAAGCAACGAGATACATACATACATATAGTACACTGCAAAAAAAGAAGGCGATTCAATGCGTTGCCACAATTGCGTTTATTTCTCTTCTTCTTCTTTGTTGCACTACATCCCCTCTCGGGCCTTCGCTTAGAGATAGTTAGAGTGACCGTATTGATTTTTTTCGGAAGTTGGTTCGGTCAGTACCATGCTTCCGTGTGGCTGCTAAGCTATTATGTGATCTGATTCAATCAGTACATATCACCACTGAGTGAACACTCGTAGTCTGTCCGGAAAATCCCCTTAACTAAATCACGTTGCTCCCAACGAGATTTGAACCTGGGACCTTCGGCTTATGCGTTCATGCTCTAACCACTAGACCACACGACTGTTTATTTATTTCACTCATTTCGTGGATTATTTACTGAAATTCCACGACAAAATTAGCAGAAAACTGTAACGTTCACGCGTAAGTACTCGTTGTAGCATCAATTTTCACGAATTTTCGGAAAAACTGATCTATACGAAAAAGAAATCATTGCCACCTTTTACAGCTTTCATTAGAAGCTTGCCCGATGATAATCACAGAGACGAGACGAAATGACGGTAAAAAATTTTCAAGACACTGAAAATAGATGGCATGAAAAGTTAATTTAGGTGGGCCATTTCTTAAAATAGATGCACAATTGCGAGAACATAAAGGCGTAGGCACGAACGTGAATTTCGCAATTATGAGTTTACGTTGGAATGATCAGCTGGTTGATTTGTTTTTCGAAATATTTTGTCTCTATTCTTTGCAAGGAACGCATAAGGATTATGAAATTAAATCGTTGGTTACCTCTGAAGAACATGTGCGTTTAGGATGCTTGTATGAAAAAAAGATTTCCTTGGATTCGTCAACAAATATTTGATTGAAATAGTTGAAAGAAATAGGTTTCTACAAATTTTCCACAAGTTTCTTTCAGTTTGTATGGAGTTGGTTTAAGTGTAATATATTGAAGCTAAAAGTTTGTTATTTTTTGTTGTATATAATATTTTGTTATTTTTTATATTGTTCTACCCTGTGATCCCCTCCGGGAAAAAATTCTGGATCCACCCCTGTTCAATAGAGTCTAATTTTCTTGGATTAATTACGTTTTTTAGGACACATAAATTGCTGATATCCATGGCATGGTTTTCTTCCACGATGTGCTCTGCTATGGCTGACCTAATCTGTGTATTCGGGCATTTTGTTGCAACTATCGCTTCCCTGATATGCTCGTTATATCTTACCGGTATGGTTCGCTTGGTTGGTCCAACGTATATTTTGGAGCAGCTTCCACGTGTAACTTTGGTTATCCCGCTCATTTCGTCCATCGTTTTTGGATCCTTACCAGATCCCAGCTGCGCCATTGTCGTGAGATTACGACTCGAGGATACCATTTCAATTTTGTACCTCTTGAGTATCTTGCTAATATTTCTCGAGTGTGCTGTGTAAATCACATATGGTGTTCTTAAGAAGTCACCTGGATAAATCCAATAAACAAAAAAGGTCGTGGAAAAAAATTTAATAAAAGGTAGTGTAAAAAACCTCTACAGCAAATTGGATTCCGTTACAATCAATGCTTATAATGTACACCAGAAATTGGCAAAGCTAATGACAATCTATAACGAAGACATTGTCACAGCAACGGGGAAAATTAACACTGCCTTTCTATGTGAAAAATTGCGGAAACGAAGCATTTCAAACAAAAAAATCAACAATTTGTATGGGGAAAAAATAGGCGTGGAAAACCGAATAAGTAAACCACTTATAATACCTAACTTGGTAGTAAATAAGTCCAAGAGCGAATTCAGTGAAGACGAATTAAACTTTCTTAATAAAGGACTAAACTATGCTGTGCTAAAAAGTAATCCGCTAGAAGATATAATTATAGACATAGAAACGGGGATTAAGAACCTTAAAAATGAAGTCAAAGAAGATATCAGAGCGAAACAGAATTAATTGTCTAAATCCGAAGAACATAAAATGATCAAACAATTAAAAAGTAAACAAGTGAGTTAGCTTAAAGCAGATAAAAGTGACACTATTGTAGTAATGGACAAAGCCGAGTACGACCAAAAGGTGTTGAATTGTCTAAAAAACGGAAATTATATGGAAGTTAGAAGTAACCCTCTTCTAGACTGTATAAAAAGAGTTGATAAAATTTTAAAAGAATGCCGAAAACTCATAAATACAAGAAATCTGAGAATGCCAAATCCAGCCCTTCTACGCAACCGCATATAACCTAAAATATACAAAAACGACGAATTAATAACAGATACTGATTCTCCAACATATAACATATCAAAATGGCTAGCCAAGGAAATTAAAAATTTAAATAAAACCGCAAAGGATAAAACAGTAATAATTTCAACAGGGTTGTTCCAAAAGGTTCAAGAAGTGAGGGATTTGAAACAGGATGAGACCATGGTATCCTTTGATGTCAAATATTTATTTCCTAGCGTCCCAATAAAAGAAGCGCTGTACTTACTAGAAAAGTGGCTCTTGAGCATCGATAATAGCAGGGAGTGGACAGAGAAGGTTAAATGTTACGTAAAATTGGCGCGGTTAAGCATGCATGAAAACTACTTCACGTTCAGCAACAGATACATGAAGACGACATCCGGTACTGCTATGGGCAGCTTGTGTATGAGGTTTTCATGGCTCATATAGAAAGTGTAATCGAACAAGCAGGCTTGATGCCTAGATTTTGGGTACGGTACGTAGGTGGTATACTCGCAATAATACCAAAAGAAGAACTAGAGAATACATTCCAAAACATAAACAATATTCATCCGAAGATCAAATTCACGATGGAAATCGAAGAAAACGGAGAAAAACCGTTTTTAGATCTGAAACTCATAAGGAACGATAGTAAAATTGAATTTGACATCTATAGAAAACCTACTAGTACCCAACGCACAATTACGAGCGACTCTGGGCATAGTTTTCAACATGAAATGGCAGCAAACCATGTCATGATCCATCGTCTGGTAACAACGCCTTTGAACAGTGAAAGGTACAACAGTGGAAAAGAATACATCCTAAGTAGGGCAAAAATAAACGGATACGACAAAGAATGCATTGAAGCTATTATAAAAAGGAAAATGCAAAAGCAGTCAAGAAATAATGTTACGACCTTACAACCGTTAGTTGAAACACCTAAGAGGATAGCAGTTACATACTCAGCACACTCGCGAAATATTAGCAAGATACTCAAGAGGTACAAAATTGAAATGGTATCCTCGAGTCGTAATCTCACAACAATGGCGCAGCTGGGATCCGGTAAGGATCCAAAAACAATACACGAAATGAGCGGGATAGCCAAAGCTACATGTGGAAGCTGCTCCAAAATATACGTTGGACAAACCAAGCGAACCATACCGGTAAGATATAACGAGCATATCAGGGAAGCGATAGTTGCAACAAAATGCCCGAATACGCAGATTAGGTCAGCCATAGCAAAGTACATCGTGGAAGAAAACCATGCCATGGATATCAGCAATGTATGTGTCCTAAAAAACGTCATTAACCCAAGAAAATAAGACTCTATTGATTCAATGGAGATAATCCGAGAACCTGCGCACATACGGCTGAATGAAGACGAAAGAAATTGCAATTCTAGCCTGCTAAGACTAATTATAGGAGACGAATAGTAATTAAGTAATATGTAAGTAATAAAGCAATAAAACTGTGGAGATAAGATTATTGAAAAAGTAAAAAGTATAAATTTCAGGAGCCTAGAATAAGATCAATTGTACTGAAGAAGACGTCAAATAGGTGTCGAAAGTTGCTATTTTACGGAATAAAGTTCTTTTAATATAATCCAATATATAAAGGAAATAAATTTGTATCTTTTTTGTGTTTATTAGTAAACATTGGAAAATAATCGATGAATAATTTATATAAATTATGCAAGTCCATCCCAAATCTGTCAGGTGAATATTGTTCTCTGTGTGCAATTCTCGTGATATTGTTGTAATTATATACAGCAGTCTTTCTCAAATATATTAACCTTACAATTATTTTCAACTTTTCGAATTCACTTGACTTTTTTCACTAAATTTCTTTACGCTCTAAATAAACGTAAATGTATTGTCCATACTGTTAATCACATTCTACGCTCTTTGTACGCATAAAGCAAAATTAAAATTCGTTGATTGCCTCCATTTTTTAGCGTTTACTAAAAATATGTGTCAGATGTTATGTTATACTTACAAATATATATATTTCGGGAGTAAGTATGCTCCCTTCTTCAATGTCTGATTTTTTTTAACTTAAAGTGCTACAAGGTTTACATTTATAGTCCTAAAATTAGCTAATTTATAATCGAAAATTCTGATTAGTTTTACAGATTATTCTGATTAATTTTACAGATTATACTTAAAGTAGCATTAAAAGGTTGGTCGCTTTTTTGCTTGACCTTTTTATTGCTTCACAAATGACCGATTATATCCCTAATTGTTATAATACTGGTTACTTTTACAACTTGTCCTTCAAATATACTTAAAGTAAGTAGCGCTAAAAAGGTTAATTGATATTTTCATCGCTTGGCCTTCTTATTTCTTTAAGAATATCCTGTTTAAAATTTAATTCTAATTTTTATACTTTTGTGACAAACTTAAAAGAGAACAATAACCATTTTCAATGTTCTCGTTCAATCTTCGCTTCAATGGTTGTCGTATAAGTTAGAGAGTCTCATACGTGTCTAGTTTCCTTATGTCTAGCATTTCCATAATGACTTCTGGGTCTTCCCAATGAATGCTGTCTCTATCGCAAATATATCGCGCAATCGATGACCGAACGTCTGCAGTATCATTTTTAGTGCTGCGTTTTATCTCTTTACTCGATTCCATTTTTCCTCATCATTTTCCTTAAAGGTTTGCTCACTTCGGAATAAGTAAATGCTGCTTCAGTTCCGGTTTTTCTTTGTTCTTGCTTAAACATGTCTTCCGTTCTTCTCATTTTTCGATTTTTCTACGCATTGACGCGATTATGTTTGGGCCATATCCATTCTTTCTTGCTGTGTCAATTATAAACTCCTCTTCCTACTTTCAGCTTTCTTTGCTTAATGGTATAGTTACCATGCGGTATAGTCACGTTTGGAAGAGTGCCACTTTCTACAAGAAGCTGTGGTCAAAATAGCTGGTACGGTCCATTGTGTGCTCGCACTTTTCCTAAACAGATCAAATTCAATAGTGCCTGACTTCTTCGTGATCATCAAGTCCAAAAATGAAAATTTTCCCTCACTTTCTTCGTCCATTATAAACTGGATATTCTTTTGTATGGAGTTCAGCTTCCCTAAGAAGTTTAGTGCTTCATTCTCTTTAATAACAGCAAACGCATCATCCGCGTATCGTAGCCATATACAAGGAATCCATCCTTCGTCATATACGAGGAATCCATCCTTCGTCAGCAATTTTACTTTCAACCTACTCCATAAATATTTAACTAAGGAACGGTGACGAAGGGTTTCCCATTGTTGCTCCAGACTTCTGTTTGAAAAATCGTCCTCTTGAAATGACATGATTTTCGGCCATGCACAGAGTAGCCAATTCATCATCCTTGCTTTTTTTCTTCCATTGCTTGTGTTGTCTTTCTTCACCAACCAGTCCTCCAACAGGGCTTTTTTTACAGGTACACTGGGAAACAATGATTTTACGTCAAGGGAAACCAGCTTCTTGTCGTCGCTGATCTTGTAATGATTTTAAACTCGTTAGTTTGTTCGAGATTTCCCACAGGAAATCTAAACCGACCTCTCATCGGTTATAGACGTGAAGTCTTGAAACGTGACAACGGACTGTACCCATCACATCGACAAGTCCGGACACTCTTAGTCTAATCCGAGGTGGCTGCTAGGTGGCTAACTAATTTGGAAAGGGATTTCGGTTGCAAGTCTTACGCAAGCAGAATAAGACCGAAGTACAAAAATCAGCCACCGGCTCAAATGCCCGATTTAAAACGTGGCAAACAACTTCCACCGACTCTCTTTAACTTACGTTACTTCCGTTCCTTTTCGTTTCTATTCGAGGAAAAGGACCACAAAAATCGTTAAAAATAACCTGCTCCCGAATATTACAAATATGGTGCGCGAAATAACTTATTCGAGTCCAAATCCGAAAAAATCTACCCTACCTAAAAAACGCAAAACTCATGCTAAGATTACAAAAACCCTACCCCCTCGGCGGCATACTGATCTTTCCCCTGCATACCCTGCTGAAAGAGAACGTGTTTGCTGGGAAGAAAAGACGCTTGGGTTAGCCAGCAACTCAAGATATATTTAATTCCTGTATACCGATTGTATATATAGGGTTATCCATTTCGTGGTAGGAAAGTATAACCCTATCATTTGACATCTGTCAGAATTAAATGTCATCCAAAGCGTGTTTTTTAGTTGAAGGTTTGCCATTTAGAAATATGTATAGTTTAACAGTCGAAGAACGCGTTAAAATGATCAAATTTCATTATAAAAATGGTGCTTCTGCTGTATCAACATTTAGGGCTTTACGAGCCGATTACGGTCGACATAATCGACCTGCACAGCAAACAATTTCAAGCACAGTGAGAAAATTTGAAGAGACTGGATCGGTTATTGATATTGCAAGGCATGTGCATCATCGCACCGTTCGTTCTGCTGAAAATATCGCTGTCGTTGCTCAAAGTGTGGAGGAAGACCCGAATTTGTCGATTCCTCGACGTGCTCAACATTTTGGGCTTGTCTTATGGCTCATTGTGGCGGATTTTGCATTTGGATTTGCATCTCCATCCGTACAAAATCCAACTCACTCAAGAAATTAAGCCTCAAGACCACACACAACGTAGAATGTATGCGAATCGGGTGATTGAACAAGCCATTGATAACGATTTTTCGAACAAATTTTCTTTAGTGATGAGGCCCATTTTTCGCTCAGTGGTTACATAAATAAACAGAGTTGCCACATATGGGGCTCTCAAAATCCTCAGGTGATCGCAAAAAGGCCTTTGCATCCGGAAAAAGTGACCGTTTGGTGTGCATTATGCTCTGGTGGTGTTATTGGCCCGTATTTTTTTGAAAACGATCAAGGAAGAGCCACTACAGTCAATTCTGACCGCTATGGACGGATGTTAACTGATTATTTTTGGAGAGAAATTGAAGATTATGATCTGGAGAACATGTGGTTCCAACGGGATGGAGCCACAAGCCACACAACACAGGCCAATCGAGCACTTTTGCAAGAGAAATTTCCAGGACGCGTAATTTCGAGATTGAGTGATGTCAATGGGCCCGCAAGATCCTGCGACCTAACACCTTTGGATTTCTTTTTATTGGGGCTATGCGAAAGATCGTGTTTACGTGAACAATCCTCAAAATCTTGAGCAATTGAAGACCAATATGCGTGAAGTTATTGCCGAGATATTGCCGGAAATGTTCCGAAAAGTCATTGAAAATTACCTCGAAAGGATTGAGGCCTGTAAGAGGTCCCGTGGAGGACATCTGAATGATGAGGTATTTCACGTATAATGGCAAGATTCAATCTTTATATTGAGTAAAAAAATTTGTTTCCATCTGAATATTTTATGTGTTGTCTTGAGCTTTACTTTCCCAAGCGTAAAATGGATAACCCTATAAAATCAATTGAAAATTTAGGAAAATAATTATATCAAAATGTGCTAGTATAAAAAATTCTCCTTCATTTACTCGTATATTATTAACTATTTATTACTGTCTCTCTGAAGAAATTTATATGGTTTACGTTTTAGGTTTCACCTTGAATTGTATTGCATGTTCATTATTCTACTAGCATAAGCATCGTTTACGCAGAATTTACGAAATTGCATGAAGTTTCAGAAAAAAAGAGATTAGCATTTAATTTTGAAAAGATTATTAAAATAATTAAAATTAAATTTTGTTTTGAGAACTGTATTTTTACACTTCATTAATTTTGAAGGAATAAAATCATGCATATCTATTAAAATCAAGTTATATGAGCTGAATGAATGTAAAATGAAGAATGAAAAAGTTAAAATTATTCGAAAAATTTTCTTAAAACAATAAATATTATATGGGTGAATAAATTTTATGGATGCTAGAAATAATGGTTGAAATCATTAAATATTGAGTGAACAACACGTTCAACACTTACTACATTAAAATGAAATATTGATGCGAAATTAAAGTAATGAAAGATAAAATTTGCGATCACAATAAATAAATTATAATATAGAATGACTTTAGCGTCCAATAAACATTTTACGACGGCATTGCAATGCAAAGGTCTCTTTGACCAAAAGCTTCTGTGCGAGGAATGTATAAAGAACTTCCACATATCGTAGGGAGCAATGACCTCTGTTAGTGCCTTGTCGACGTTGTATAAAACATCTGAATTATTTGCGTCATGTAATATGTCTGATCCGGAAAAGAGTTCAACATATTGACTGCGGATACTAAGTTGGTCGCATATTCGCGATAAAACCTAGCAATTGAATTCAATTGACCTCACGTATTTGTCTTCAATCAAGAAAATGTTTAGAGAATGTTGTACTCGAAGTGCCGTGCAATACTAACATTGGGTGGTTGTACATATATCCTGTTTAAATTTTGACTTTACGCAAAAACAATATTTCTGAATATAATTTCAAGCAGTTATCAAATTGTTATGAGCTTCCGTGGGCGAAAAGTAATGCAGTCTCTTTTACGGAGGCCACGTTGAAAAATAAACTCGGCTCTATTTTGATGTATTGTGCTGGTATCGGAATGATGTGTCGGTTTTACACAAAACTATATTTATTCATTCACAATGGTTGCATGTTCTTAAACTGTTCCGCTGAAGAGTCTAATGCCAATATATGCAGCAACTATCTGCTGTTTCCTTTTTCACAGTATATGTACATATCTTAGTGCTGTTGCACTACTATCGTATATTTTCTATGGCCACCTCCAAAAAAGAGATGGAAACACCAATACGCTGCTCTTTTTTATCATTTTCTTACTTTATCGAGGCATACTGCTTTTGGGCACCACTCTTCCCCTTTCTTTCGCTTTAAATAATCACTAATGCATAAACTCACCATCTGGGCTTTTTCATGCGCAAATTTCCTTCTAACCTCTACTGTTGTCAGTACACCAGTTCGAAAGTTCAATTTACAATTCACACTCTCTTATACTAGAACCTTCTCAGATAACTTGTTCCATACTGCTTCAATCGAATTGATCTAACAAGAATGTTATGATTAACCACTTTCTGATGAATCCGGAAAACCTCCACAGCTACATATGTACATGCAAGCGCCCAAGATATGTTTATGCCTGACTGCATCTCCGCTACCCTTAGGCTGTTGTTGTGACTTCAGGAATCGGTATTGATTTTAACATGCATGCAAAATATCTGATGCCAAACACTCTTGGCAAGAAGCTCAAATAATTCCCGTCCTACAAAAACAAATTTATCAATCCAAGCGATCATCATGAATTAACGCAACGGTCCAATATGTTTCTTGATGTTTATCTCTGCGGAATACCCATCCTCGCGATCGGCGCCTACTACAATTTTCTGATTAGCTGCCAGTTTGTTGGTGCATCTACAGATGTGATGATCTCCCGTTATTCATTTCCTTCTTTCTACACTTTAGGAAGGCAATTTATTCTCGGCAGCACAGGATTAGATTTCTCTATCCATTTTAATGAATCCAGTAGTGGGCCTTTTTCAGTTAAAAGAAAAAAACCATTTGACAATTTTTCGAAAACTAACTCATCGTAGTGATCTTTATTCATAATAACCACTTTGTTGCCTTTGTCTGCCTTCAATTAATAGACTGGTTTTTCTTCCAACTCCTTCAGAATCTTGCATTCGCGTGCATCTTGATATCTATCTTTTGTTTGTACAAACTTATGATCTTTATTGCTTCTTCCT
The DNA here is from genome assembly GCA_963969285.1 of Odontomyia ornata. NCBI lineage: Eukaryota > Metazoa > Arthropoda > Insecta > Diptera > Stratiomyidae > Odontomyia > Odontomyia ornata. Next base: position 151,587,240 of record OZ017739.1, read on the forward strand.
TTATCTGATTCTTCTTCTTGGTAGAAACTTGATGCCTGCTCCACATCCCTTATTATATTCTCAGTGGCTTATTTATGGATCTTAATCGCAAAGTTTAAAACCATATTTAAAAAATGAAGTTGCGCTCGGTGAACGCTTCTGATGATCTATTTACAACCAAATCCGGGATCTCTTCTACTCGATTCTCTACATTCTTCTCAATAATCTTGCCGAATAGAAGCGTCGCCAATTTCTTTGATAAAGCTTTGTATTTTTTATCCTTTTCGTATTCAAAAGTACGTTGTACTTTGTCGAAAATGGTCGTCATACTGCCTTACTTCCTTGGAGATCCTGACATATGTTACGGAGGCCGCAGTGCAATTATGATTCGGTTCGCGTCCCGTCGTTCCTCTCTGTGTACTTAACTGAACGTATAATTGCATAACATAACGAAGAACGAAATAAAAATTAAGTCATTGAATAAACGCATCTTTTCACCGACCGGGTTGACAAGTATATACGAGTATATTACAAAGTAGCAGGTAAGTGTTAAACAGAAATATCTCTCTCCCCGGGACCCTTGATGTGTACATAAGTTAACGACGAATTCCAGAAACTTGCGAAAATATAATACTTACCTGCACGAGCAGCAAAATGTGCAGAGTTGCATTTCCGATTTCAAATACTTTCCCATGGAAAAGATCTACAGACATTGCATCAGCATATTTAGTTTATTTAAGCTAGAAATTGTAGACTTCTAATTGAGTTGTACTTTCAATTTTTGTGAATAAACATCAGGGGAACCAACCCTGTTAAAATTAAAAGATATTTTTTTTAGTGTATTTCTCGTCGTAAAAGTTAACTGGCGCCCAACGTGGGGCTGCTTTCGCGCGTATACTTGTATGTTAGTTCAATATTGGAAGAAAAATAATTAGATTGATCAGGTTTTTTTGATCATTGATCAAAAAAATCAAGTAACCCAAAGATCTTAACACTGTGCAGAGACTGGCAGGTGGTCCTTTTATCTTCCAAAGTCATCGATACATTTTAAATACTCGCGCAAATCTTCCGTAGAAGGAATAACGCGGAGTGAATAAATCGAACGAACTGTAAAAGGAACAAATTGAACGAGCCGTAAGAGGAACAAATCGAACGATCCGTACAAGGAACAAATCTAGGAATCTGGTGCGAAAATCAAGCGCTTAAGGATACGTGCTGTTGAAATAGGTCCCTTAGTAGCAGATAGCAAACAGGACGTCCGTAAAAGGACCGCCTACTTTAACTCGAAAAGCAGTCACAAGTACCTACAACCACAAATTAAAGCAGAACAACTCCCGACGAGGAAGAAACTGAAAACTCGAGAATGAAGCATACTACGATTTTATTAATGTAAGTCCTTTTTATTGACAATTTTCTATTACAAAATAATATTATTAATATCATTTCTTAAAATAAATCTGAAATTTTTGATGAATAATTGTTGCTGATAATATTAGTGGGTTTTAAATAAATGACCAAGTGAAAGTGCTAAGTGATTTTGTTCATCTACTCTAAAAACTAAGTGAAAACACAAATATTTAAGTGTTTGTTGGTTGTTGTTTCGCGATCGATTTTCGCTTGGTCTTAAACAAATAAATTTGAGCAAATTAGCCTTTCCAGCGCTGCCGTTTTGAATCGTTTTTCTTTGGAAATTTTTTTTTTTTGAATCGAATTTACTTCCGGACTATCTATCGCCATTTCCATCTCGTTGTGACTGAAGTTTTTGTAGTTTTATGTGGAATTTTCTCCTAAAAAACGTTGTTTTATATTGTGAAATCGATAACTCCACTATTTCTCGGCTCCACTTAAATTTTTCGCATCCCTACTGTGTTTTGATTAGTGCAAAATTGATAACTTCACTACTTCTCTGCTCCACTAAATTTACCGCATCCCTTTACTGTGTTTTGATAAATGCAAAGAATCCGGTTTTTGTACGGTATCTCTGCTCCACTAAATTTACCGCATCCCTTTACTGTGTTTTGATAAGTGCGAAGAATCCGGGTTTTGCACGGTTTTTTGTGTTTTCCGATCATTGAGTGGTTCTGAAACTTACAAATAGGCATGTCAAATCCACATAATTTGCTCAGACCCATTAGACTCGAGAATGTTGGTGCTGGTCCCTCCAATGCTCCAGCCGTCGAGTAGGGCCATGCTTCACCCAATAATCAAGTTAACGAAAATAACCGCGAGCTAACCCAACTTATCTCTCGACTCGCAACAGAAATCTATTTGAATCATTGATAAATCCTGCTACGGATGAAAACAATGAAATAGATGTCGCAATCAGAGTCGGAGACGCCGGGAATCTATCTGAAATGGATAAGATTCCCGACGTAGTCAAGAGTCTGAGGGTATTGTCTGGAGAAGCAGGAGAGTTCAGGTCCTGGAAAAAAAGTGTGGAGCGAATCCTCAAAATTTACGACCACCTTAAAGGTACGCCCAAATGTTACGGCATTCTGTCGGTTATTAGGAATAAAATTATCGGCCACGCCGATATTGCATTGGAGTCCTATAACACTCCTCTGAATTGGTCCAAAATCTCAAAGTGTCTCACCTTACATTACGCGGACAAGCGGGATCTTGGTACGCTAGAGTACCAAATGACTACCTTGGTACAGGGGACAAATTCTATCCAAGAATTTTACCAGGGAGTCTACGAGCATTTTCCGTTGATTTTAAACAAATTATCCTCAATGGAGCTGAGTGCTGAGTCCGCAAACATCATGACTCAGGCAAATCGAGATAAAGCACTGGACACGTTTATAAGAGGGCTACGTGGTGACCTCCCAAGACTTCTTAGCATCCGTGAGCCAGCTGATCTACCTCAAGCGCTGCACCTTTGCTTAAAGCTCCAAAATATGGACTACCGGGCGCAGCACGCAAACAACTCCCAAAATCTATTAAGAAGGACACAATACCAACAACCACCTCCAATTCCCCCTCGGAGGCACAATGCTTCTCAGCCAAGACCTGCACCGATTCCAGCCCTGAGGCACATTTGCCACGAAATACACATCCCCCACAATTCAATCAGCAGCCTTTCTACCATAGACAGCCACAATTCTCTAATCCTAGACCACTTCCTCCTAAGCCATTGCCAAGACCCGAGCCGATGGACGTCGACGTTTCCATGAGGACAAACGCGATAAACTATGCAAATAGGCCCCGTAATCAACCTGTATTACAAAAACGCCAACAACCACCTCAAAACCATGCACCACAAAAGTTACAAAGAATCTATCATACAGAAACCGATAATCCTAATGAGTGTCCTCAAGATGGTTACGATACGACTCAACGAGACGAAGAACATGAGCAAACCCTTGACGAGTACATCAACGAAATAGACGAGGACAATCTTGAGATCACTGAAGAAATGGAAGACATTTATTTTTTAAGATAAGGCGCTCTTCGCTCCCATACTTTGAATATAAATTAAAGAGCGGAGAGGCCCTCAAATTTATAGTCGATACAGGATCAGATAACAACTATGTTCAACCGAAGCACATTAAGTACCCTTTACCCAATCAGACGAACTTCTACGCAAAATCCGTTGGCGGAAGCGTCAAAATTACTCATCATTCGTATTTTCGGCCTTTTGGCAACTGCACAGAAAAATCAAAGTTCTTTATTCTACCATCTCTTATCTCTTTCGACGGAATCATTGGAAACGATAGCCTTAAAAGCCTCAAAGCCGTCATCCACACCGAAGATAACTATATGACAATAAACAACAGCATTTGCATCCCTCTTCAACAACAATCTTCCGACGAGGTGCACAACATAGCAATTAAAACAAACCATCTCAGTCAAGAACTCTCAGGGAAACTAGACGCGATTATTCGCAAACACTCATGCCTACTTTCAGATCCAGACGAAAAACTAACCTTTACCACTCAAGTCAAGGGCGACATTAAAACAACAACTTCCGCTCCCGTCTACTCTCGATCTTATCCATATCCCATGGCATTGAAGGAAGAAGTAGACAAAAAAATCAGAAAGCTTTTAGAGGACGGCATTATTAGACCATCAAGATCTCCCTATAATTCACCCGTATGGATCGTGCCAAAAAAAATTGGACACAACCGGAGAGAAAAAATTCCGTATGGTTATTGACTACCGGAAGCTGAACTCCGTAACCATACCCGATAAATATCCGATCCCAGAGATAAATGAAGTTCTTGCTAACCTTGGTAAGAACAAATATTTCTCCGTATTAGATCTCAAGAGTGGCTTCCATCAGATACCACTTAGGGAGTCCGACATAGAGAAAACTGCCTTTTCCGTGAACAATGGGAAGTTTAAATTTACCCGCCCACCTTTTGGCCTAAAAAACGCACCCTCAATGTTTCAGCGGGCGCTAGACGATATCCTGAGGGAACATATTGGGAAAAGATGCCATGTTTAAATCGACGACATAATAATTTTCGGGAAAAATGAGGCTGAACATCTCCACAACTTGGAAAAGATTTTTCAAACCCTAAGAACCACTGACATCCCTCTTGAGAGGGGAAGGTGGACGCGTGTCCAAGAATGTTTCCAAAAATGCGCCCATTCATTTGGATTCATTAGCGCTTAAAACTTTCGATACTCTCAAGAACACCCTTGTTTCCAAAGACGTTACTCTTGCACACCCAAATTTTGACAAAGAGTTTGAATTGACCACTGATGCTTCCAACTACGCCATCGGAGCCGTCCTATCTCAGGAAAATGGACCCATTTCCTTCCTTTCGCGAACACTATCTAAAACGGAAGAAAGTTACGCAGCTAACGAGAAGGAAATGCTTGCCATCTTTTGGGCCTTGAACTCTTCAAGAAGTTACCTTTATAGTTCTCGGAAAGTAAGGATCTATACTGACCATCAGCCCCTTACTTAAGCCCTTAGTAGTAAAAATACAAACAGCAAACTGAAAAGGCGGAAAGGTGCGCTCGAAGAATATAATTACGAGCTTAAATACAAGCCTGGGAAGGCTAACGTGGTTGCTGACACACTCTCGAGGCTTTCACCAGTCACTCATGTAAATTCCATGACACCAACCATTCATAGCGATGAAAGCTCATCTCACAACCTAATTCCAACTGTGGAAACACCTGTCAACGTGTTTCGCAATCGACTAATCCTGAAAACCGGAAAAGAAGACAGCTATCAACTCCTTAACCCTTTCGAAAACTACAAATAACACATTTTTATAAAGCCAGAGTATTCAGAAATAGACCTAATCAACATATTTAAAAGATACCTAAACCCAAACACGATAAATGGTCTCTGTACCAGCGAAGAGATAATGGGAAAGATGCAGCAGATATATCCCGATCACTTCAGAGATTATAGGATTCGCTTCAGCCAAAAGTTGGTCGAAGACATCCCCAGCAAGGTTGAACAAGAAGAAAGGATCCTTCAAGAACATAAGCGTGCCCATCGTAATGCAGTGGAGAACTGACTGCAAATTTTGAACAACTTCTACTATCCCAAAATGGCAGCGAAGATTGAAAGGCTTGTCAGCCGTTGTAGAGTATGTAAGGAGAATAAGTACGAAAGGCACCCAAACAAAACATTTCTAAACCCTACGCCTATTCCATCCTACCCTGGACACACGGTTCATATAGATATATTTTCTATAGAAAAGAATCTAGTGTTAACTGCGATGGACAAGTTCACAAAATTTGCTATGGCCAAAGTCATCGCGTCCAGGTCGATAGAAAACGTAAAGCAACCTTTGCTGGACATCCTTTATTTCTTTTGCATTCCTGAAAATGTGGTAGTCGATAACGAGCGTTCACTCACCTCAGCCTCAATCACTTCCCTACTGGAAGACGACCTCAGAATCACAGTTTACAGGACACCACCTTATAAAAGCGAGGTGAATGGGCAAGTCGAACGATGGCATTCAACCATTATGGAAATAATGAGGTGTTTAAAAAGGGATGGCCCACAAAGAACATTCGAAAACCTTCTGCAGCATGCCACTAATGAATACAACCATACCATTCATTCAACCACCAATAAAAAACCCGTCGAATTATATCTCGGAAGAGTTCCCGATATTGACTTGGAAGACTTCGAAAGAATTCGACAGACGAACATTGACAGACTCAATCAGAAGCAGGAGACTGACATTAGGTATCACAACAAAAGTAGACTGCCAACCCAAGACTATAACGTAGGGGAAAAAGTCTTCGTAAAACAAAATAAAAGAAAAGGCTCTAAATTATCTCCCAGGTTTAAACAGGAAATAGTCAGGGAAAACAGAAATTCAACTATTCTTACAGAAAATGGCAAAATTGTTCATAAAAGTAATATTCGAAATTAACTTCCATTTTTCAGATTCACCCTGCGTACCATATTCGCTAAGGTACAGATTGTAGACTACTCAGGCTCGCAAATCGTTTCTTTCTATACCGGACCAACCAAAATCCAAAATGGGAATTTCAAAATAATTCACAGTATCGATATCAACGAATACGAGAGCTTGATAGAGAAAATTGAGCCTCTCCTGAACGTTTCAGGAATACAACACAGCTCGCTTATACCCCTACTATCCCATGAATTACAAAAAATTCGTAGCCTTATAGCAAATTTGAGACCCCGTCGATTAACACGATCCCTTAATTTCTTGGGCAGTGCCTGGAAATGGCTCGCAGGTAGCCCCAATCACGAGGACGCAGTCACTATCAACCAAAAGTTGAATAATGCACTGCAAAACAACAACAAACAGGTTATAATTAATCGTCTTTTGAATGACAGGATGAACAATATTTCTCGGATTGCAAACCAAATTCAAGAACTGATAAAAGAAAATAGTCAGATAAATAATAATTATCTATTCGATGTACACCTTAGACTAGCTTTGATTGAGGAAGATCTAAATAACATTGATTACGCCATACACTGGGCTAAGCTTGGTATTGTAAATTCACTCATTTTATCAAAATCCAAAATTAAATTTGCCACATATGTTCTAGATAATGAAATGTTGCCCTATTCGACTATCAAAGAGGCCTTAGACTTTGCAGAAATAAATATAATAACCAATGGAAACCTAAGTTTATACATTGTCAATATTCCATCAACTACTAAAGATTTGTTTCAATCAATGACGATCAAACCAATTAAAAGAAACTCAGTAATTAACGAAATTCCATTCGGCCTCATAGTAAAAAACGAAAATGTAATATTTGGTGTTAGAAACGAATGTAAAAAAACAAATCAACTGTCAATTTGTAAATGAAAATATCTAGTAGACATAAGCAATAGTACATGTATTCCCAACCTTCTTGAAAGCCTACAGTCCACTTGTAATACAATTAGTAATAAAGACATACCATCAATTGAAGAAATTTCGACTGGAGTTGTTCTGCTGAACCAATTTATTGGAAAACTAAGCACTGAAGAAATATCGCACGACCTCAACGGGACATTTCTTATCAAATTCGGAAATACCAGCATTGCTATCAATAATAGAACTTTTGTCTCCCAAGAGTTAACTTCGCTTCAAGCCCTACCTTGATAAGGTTCTCTTCCAGCTTTGACTTCCGGTTTTTTGATGCCGGTAATCTGATCTTCATCCCAACATTATGGCTCTTAGGGACGAATTAGTACAATAAATACTTTTTTTTATATCTTCACAAATTCTACCATGAGCTCTTTTTTATTTAAAAAATCTCAAAACATGGAGTTCGACTGAGTTCTCCATACAAATTCGTAGATTGCCAAAATTTTTTAGCGTTTAATAACAAAATCTGTAAGAATAATAATATCAAAACGCTATATTATTTGTTTTAATGATATATATATATATATATATATATATATATATATATATATATATTTATATATATATATATATATATATATATATATATATATATAATTATATATATATATATATATATATATATATATATATATGTGTGTGTGTGTATATATATATATATATATTCATATATTTATAAATATATATATATATATATATATATATATATATATATATATATATATATATACGAGTATATATATACATATATATATATATATATATATATACATATATATATAAATATATATATATATATATATATATATATATATATATATATATATATATATATATATAATATATATATATAGGTATATATATATATATATATATATATATATATATATATATATATATATATATATATATATATATATATATATATATATATGCGTCCCAAAATAAACGAGACTATATAGTATTAATGCGATATTTTACAAATGAATTCTTCTAATAATTTATTTATTTAAGAGACAATTAATCAGGTTTTATGTTTGCATACGTATAAAGTTAGAGCATAATGGAGCTTGTAAAATTTCTGCGATTTATATTTCCTTTAATTATATTTGTAAGTCATTCAGAGGGAAAAGGAAATACGAAAAAACCAATCTATTTATTAAAGGTTTAACTGTTACTTGGACTGACGCCTTGAGCATGCAGTTATATTTACGAATCATTTAATTAGTAATCCAACTGCTAGACCCAGGTGCAAAGCCTTGAGACGCTAATACCTGGGCTAACGCCTTGAGTGTGCAGTCAGATTGATAAATTAATCAATTATTCGTTCCACTGCAGGCTCCGAGCGCAACTACCTTGGGGCGCTAATCCTTGGGCTGACGCGTTGAGCACGCAGTTGAACGTATTCTTAATTTGCTTATCCCGGGCGAAGTGCCCTGGGATAGATTAAGCTCGGGTGCACGCCTTGAGCCAGCGAATGAAGAAATATTTCTCGATTTTCATGCTTCTACAATTTTTTTTTTCAAGCATAATCATACTGATTTAATTGCTTAACAGCTAAAATAATGAAGACAATTTAACAAGTAAATGATCAAAGTTCAACTGTAATGTTTTTTGTTTAATGCCATCTCTCTGCGACTGGTTCAACCACAAAGCCCAAACTTTCGCTCAATTTGCCTCGTTGCAAATGCGTGCAACTGATTTGTTCCACTGAGGCGGTACGTTCGATTGCGAAGTCTTGTGTGTATATGTTTGATACATAATACGAGTATCGATACACACCCATTTCTGCTAATCCATGATACGACGCTGCGCCCTCAGATGCTTTGATTAGAATTCGCAGCTTTTCGTATATGTATGTTGTCATTCACAGTACACAGAGAGGAACGAGGGAACATGGACCAAGTAATATTTTGACTGAAGCCTTCGTAACAAGAGCAATCTTCAGAAAATGTTTAATGATGTGCAGCTCTACACCGACAATTGGCGAATGAAAATCAATGCGCAGAAGTGTGAAATAATTTTAATATGGACAACACTGTAGGGGGGCAGTCAAGACTGAAGCGTAATCGGAAGAATTTCCACGTTATGGCTGGTGAGGATAGTTCGGAATGGGTTCCACATAAATCCTGTGTTCAACACCTCGGTGTTCATCTCGATCATGTCAAAATCATGTTCAATAAAGCACAGAAAGTAGTCATGGTCTTTCGACGAGTCTTTCATTTCAGATACATTGATCAAAAGTCAAAGCTTTCTGTTACAAGACCCTGGTTAGACCAGTTTGGATATATGGATGTGAGATCTGGTACAATCAGAGTGCGAATACTATAGAAAAATTAAGAGTTTTCGAATGGAAATGACTTCGTGCATGCACTGGTTTGTACAGAAAGCCTGAAACGGATTGGAAGCATATTATATCGAATAGAAAAATAAATCAAACTGGTAAAGCGGTGAGAGTTGATATCTTCATTTTGAAACTTCCGCGATATCATATCCCAAGATCTGTAACTATGAGTGAAAACACTTGAATTTCACAGCCGTTCTACCTACAGACGGGTATATTGCGATTCGCCGCACTACTGACTTCATTCTCGCAGAAGCATTCATGTATTTGGACATGAATTGATATGCTTTTGATTCTGACAGCGTCCTAATCATGTATCACATATATAGACGGGCCACCGATAACAAGGTAAAATGTCCCCCAAATTTGAGTTCTTGAGACCAAAAATTCCAAAAGAGATACTCATTTGTTAGATTCCTTGAGGCATGCCGAGCTGAGATGGAGTATCTATATTATTCGTTTTTTGTTCTTGAAAAGCCGTCGGGCCTTGTTTTGCTGTATGAGCAGGCGCGTTTAGACTTCTTTGAGCCGTCTTTAGTGTCTGTTCACTGAAGATGACTCAAAGTAGTCGAAACGCGCCTGCTCACACAACAAAGCAAGGTCCGACGGCTTTTTGTCTTTTTCGTTATTTAGTTTTTTGAGTTTCAGCTCATTATTGCAACATTTCGTGTTGTTTGTTTATATTGAATATTAGGGATAGGTTTCAATATTTAAGATAGGTATATGTTATGTTTACTATGTTAGGTTTAGTGATAAAGTTTAATGTTTAAGCTAGGAATAATGTGTTAGCATTGTATTAGTATAGGATAAAGTTTTTGAATGAATTTTATTAGAATAAGATTATAATTTACGAGTATCAGGTGTATGATAAAAGTTCACTATTGTATTGCAATTATAAATACTTTTTGAAAGTATTGGTTGTTTTTTTTTCTCCTTTTTCCAATTGAATCCTAAAATATGTAATATTTTTAATTAATTTGAATTTGCTATTGTTTTTTGATTAGATGTGTTTTGTTACCCTATAGTTACCCTCAGTGTGGGAGTTCCTTCGGCTAAGGACCTCGGCCCCGGCTTGCCGTCTGAGACGGTCATAGGAGGCGCCACTGGCTTATCCCCTGGTCCTAAAAAGCCGCCGAGCGAGAACGCAGCCGCCGAACACCCCTCACATAGGTCGAGCTACCACTCACTAATTTTTTTCTAACAGGGCAAGATTAGACACACCGGGTGACCACTTGAACAGCTTGCCGGACTCAGATTTTCCGACGTAACTCGCGCCGAGTGAAAATCAAAGAAAAACACGCGCGCTAAACAATTCCGGAATAATTTGCACTGAAAATTTACTCCCGATTGCACCCTGTAACTCGCACAAGTGAAAATCTAAGAAAAACACCTGCGCAAAAAGAAATCCGGGAATAAATCGCGATGAAAACTTACTCCCGAACACACCCGAGCCAGGTGTAGACTTTAACTTCGAGGCAATCCTATTTTTCTTTTAAATAACCAAAAATATTTGCTCTATTAAATCATATATTTATGGTAAAGAGCAAAGAAAATTCCAAATGGAACTTTAATTAATTGAAATGCGAAACTTAACTTACTCTACCTAGTCGGGGGACCCCCGAAATAATCTGCGTTGCAAAGCTCTCCTGCCAGCGCGCTTATTGTTGAGCTTGTTACCTTTCTATTAAGAACAACTGCTTCTTCTGATAACAACTTTAATAATAATAAAATGACAATTTTCATGATTTTAAGTACAATATTTTTGCTTTACAAAGCAAATTATCTGTCATATATTCCTTATGAACTTTTACTGCACGCGCTATGTGGTCAGCAAAAATGATCCGCGAATTTCGGTAATTGATTCGCGCGTGTAAAGAAAATATGCAAAAACAGGAAATCAATGTTCCAATTACATTTAGAGTTATTCTATGAGATAGGTTAAAAAATGAATTTACGATTGCGCATGCAGGAACAATTGCAGACATAGCAATTGAATATCATCGGAATGATTCTAATGTAAGAAACAATATTTGATGACAAAAGTTGATTGTTTGAACATACTCCCGGCCGTTGAAAGCGCTGAGGTTTCAAGACAGTGTATTCCGGCGTGTTTGAAGTCGAAAGCCGATGGTCCTTGGGAAGGGTTGTGGATTCCTTACTGATGCTTCTGGTCCTGGTGATGTTCGTGTTTTGTAGCATCTTGTGGTGAAGTAAATGACTGTCAAGCCGAAGATGATGACCAATGCCAAATATCCTGCTGAGACATGGTAGATTGTGGAGTCAACGTGATGAGGAAGAGAGCTTTGTTGTTTGATTTGCAGGAATGTGGTTTTAAGCTGAACAATGTCATCGGAATTGTTTGTTATCTTCATACTGTGGAAGTTTTCTTGAGGTTCTAAGTGCTCCACAATGATGGTGGAGTTTAAGGCAACTGATGGTAGGTAAGAAAGGTCGATCCGATGAGTAAATTGATGGTGGGCCATGATCGTCAACGAGCCTTGTCTTATGTTGCAGTTGGCCTTAAACCTCAGAGAACCAGATCCAGTTAGAATAGCTTGATAACTGTTGTCACCACAAACTATGTTTATAGACGTTTCTTCTTGCAGATTGTAGATCCATGTATTCTTGTTGTGAAGTTGAATCCACATATTTGAGGAGCTGGGAATGAGCTTGAGTTTGCAAACGTGGGGTAGTGTATGCACTTGGTTTGATAATTTAAGTTCGCATTGAGCTGGTCCAGTATCTCGGTTGAATATTTGATGTTTTTTATTGCACAGGTATTTATCTTTACTTATTAATAGGCATGAACTAATTTCGGCTTCGGACATGACGCTGTATTGATCCTTGTGTAGTGACACAGCTAAAAATGTAGTATTCGTAACAATGCAAGCAAACTGTTCCCTTAGTTTAAAAGTAATAGGAATAACTTTGAATAGCTGGAACACCTCTACGTTTAGCAAGGGTATGTTTATTTTGAAGATGGCCTTATCCTTCGTGATTATTGACTGAACAGTCATAATTGAGTATAGTTTTAGCAGTGAAATATACCCAGATTGATTCGGTACGATTAAGGAGACTGGTATATTTTCTCGGATGAATCTTAGTTCGTTTTGTAGCTGGTCTGGCCGCAGGATGAGAGGGTTCATTTTTCCGTTGTGACTATCTATAGTGACACCAATTAATGCTGTTTGGATGCGTTGATATGCCATAAGCAGCAGAGTGAAGTGGATGGATAACGTGTTGAAAGCTTGTATGAGACCTTGGTTCTCCAGAATATGGCTGGTTTTATGAATATTTAAGCGTTAAGTGTTCTAGATAAGTTTCGATGGATTTCGTCTGTTCCTTTATAAAGGTTCTGTCTTGGTCTAGGAGATTTAGTGTGGAATCTACGACGGATGTTTGATTTTTAATCAGCTCTATAATGTGGTTCTCATTTAAATAAATTTTGTCAATAGTTGTTGCCATTTCTGCTGCGTAGCCCTGATCCAATATTCCGAATAGCTTGTTACTCATGGTTCCAATAAAATCAAAAGGCGATCGCTTCTACCGGATTTCAGAGCTTCTCTCAAGCAGTAAGTTATTATTTGCCTGTATGGTGCTCAGCTGGGATTGAAATTGTGCTAAGAGGAGCTTACATCGTCCTTAGTTGTCGATTTCAGTCGGCTCGCAGAGTTCCTTCAGGCGTTTGTGGTTGTTTCGCAGGTTTGCATATCCTTCCAATATTCGGTCATATTGTAATATGCTATGATGTTCCAATTGTCCGTTACCATTGAGACCTTACCGATATCCTCAAAATATATCGGCGCCTCCTTGGTAAATGGTCTGATCACGATAGTATCGTTGATTGGCTGAGTTGTTGTTTTGATGCTTGGTACGGATAATATTAATAGCACTAAGGCGAGTTTCACGATTTTTGGCGTTCGTATCGTTGGTGGCGATCGTGTCCTTTTGGATTGAACGTGCTTCGTTTGTACTGTGGTATTTTGAGACGGTTGGGAGTTTTTACTCTCGTGGAACTTCTTCAGGTCACTGCAGCGAAAGTGAAGGGCTGGGCTTGTCAACCAGTTAGAATTTATGGGGAAAATTCGATGTTTCCTTCGTTTTTTGACCATTTTAGTGAATTTTACCAGCGACGTACGTCCATCGTTCTGGCTAGCAGTAAGAGTTAATGAGATTTCAGACGATTTTAAATGATTATTGGTTACATTTGATGTGCTTGAATCCTTCAAATCTGATAACTCTTTTGATGTACAATCGATCCTGTCTTCATTCAAGCCTTCAGGGGGATTTATGACCATATCCCTCTGCGGCTTCTCAACGTCCTCCTTCAAATCTGATTGTATTGTGACTGTGTAGTCGATCCTATTTTCAATTGAGCCTTTTTTCATCAGGTCTTCTTCAGTTGTGTCAACTGGCAAAGGACATAAGTTATGAACTGCTCTTTTGAGTACTCCTCTTCCGGTTTTGACATCAACTACTCTAGTAAGTTCATCTGATTCTTCATAAAGTTTGATGATCCTGCCAATGGCCCATTTTAGAGGGGGTACGTTGTCTTCTTTTAAGAGGACTAATGTCCCCAAAGAAATTTTCGTTGCCGACGTCTTCCACTTGCTTCTGGTCTGTAACTCTTCTATGTATTCTTTAGACCAACGTTTACAAAATTCCGATTGGCAGGCTTGGACAAGCTTCCACCTTTGTAGTACCTTGATGTTGGTTTCTGAAGAACTTGGGATTGGCAATGCGTTGAGTGGTTCCCCAATCAAAAAATGACCCGGTGTTAGCGCTTGCAGATCGTTTGGATTATTGGAGAGAGGAGTAAGTGGCCTAGAATTCAGAACCGCTTCGATCTCTGTTATTACTGGGTGCAGTTCTTCATATATAAGTGAAGCTCCAACAATCACTCTTTTGATATGGTACTTTGCAAATTTTACAGTGGCTTCCCAGAGTCCTCCGAAATGAGGTGATCTGCGAGGGATGAAAAGCCATTCTATTCGTTCTTCTGAGCAGTACTGTTGAAGCTCATTTTGATTTTGTTTATTTAGAAATAATTCTTGTACCTCCCCAAGTTCGTTTTTGGCTCCTACAAAGTTTGTGGCATTGTCACAATATATCTTCGTCGGACGGCCTCTCCGAGCAAGGAATCGTTTTAGAGCACCAATGAATGCGTCCTTTGTGAGATCCGATACAAGTTCCAGATGAACAGCTTTTGTACAGAAACAAACAAAAACGGCAATGTATGCCTTTGTGGGCCTTTTTCCTCTAATACAGTAGTGAATTTGAATTGGGCCACAGAAATCAACACCAACGTTGGAAAATGGACGAGTTGCTTGAACTCTTTCTCGTGGGAGGTTCCCCATAATTTGGCAGTACAATCTTGGCCTTGCTCTGCAACACCGCATACATTTATGAACAATCTTGTGCCAAAATTCGTCCACATAATGGCCAAAATCCTTGCCAAAGTATTCAAAGCAGCGCTTGAGGACCGGCATGAAGATTCCTTTCATGAACATGTTGAATCAATAGATGCACAATCTTGTTTGAATGTGGCAGTAAGAGTTGATGTTTTGCTTCATATATTGAGTCAGATAGCTCGATTCGTCCTCCTACTCCAAGTAATCCTTTGCTGTCCACAAAAGGCTTGAGCGAACTGAGAGAATGTCCGGTTGGCAACATCCGATGTTTTGCCAAATGTTTTATTTCATCCATAAAGGCGATATGTTAGATTTCATAGACAATATAGTGTAAAGCGTTGTGAAGCTCCGCTGGAGTTAGTGGTCCAATTGAAGTGTCATCTTTTGATTTCAGATTGTGCTTGAAGCGATGAATGTATGCAGCTGTACGCTGAAGAAATCTGAATGAGTTTCGATGGTTGATGCCGCTTATAATTGTTGAATGTGGTTGTATTGAAATCAAAGCCATGGGTTTCCGTTCTTCGTCTGTTTCCAAGTATTTGACTGGGGGCTTTGGCCATTCGTTGTTTGAGAGCTCCAAAAATGTTGGTCCTCTAAACCAAATGCTACAGTTGACAAAATTACCGGGGGTGGCACCTCTAGAGAGAATGTCTGCAGGGTTTTCCTTCGTCAGAACGTGCCTCCATTGACTTAGTTTGGTATTTTCCTGGATGAACGCCACTCGATTAGCCACGAACCGTTTTAACATTGATGACGATCCTCTTATCCATGACAGCACTATGGTTGAGTCGGTCCAATAAAAAACGTTTTTGACTGGTGCACACAAAGCCTTCTGCACTTTGACCACAAGTTTTACCATCAGATGAGCAGCACAAAGTTCTAATCTAGGAATTGTTGTACGTTTCAGTGGAGCTACTCTTGACCGAGCACACAGAAGATTCGTTACATACTCTCCATTTGAGTTAGTTGAGCGTATATAAACTGCTGTTCCAAATGCACTTTCACTTGCATCTGAAAACGCATGTAGTTCGATATTGAAGGTATCGCCTGACATTGCACGTCGTGGAATAATGAGTGAATTTAATACTTGCAGCCCTTCACGGAACTTACACCACCTTGTTGATAACGACTCCGGAATTGGATTATCCCAATCAAGTTTGAGCTGCCACAACTCTTGGATGAAGATTTGCCCCTTTGAAACGATGGGGTTGACGAGACCTAAAGGGTCATAGATGCGCATAAGATCACTAAGGACGCTACGTTTTGTGACTTTATCCACTGCTGGGAAATCTACCTGGATGCCATAAGTGTCGGTATGGGGATGCCAAATTATACCAAGTGATCTAGTGTATTAGTCATCTTTTGTATTTGACGTGGTCATAGTTTCCAAATCTGCTTTTGGGATATGCTGAAGTAGTTTAGGATGGTTAGCACACAATTTGCGCAACGAAAATCCGCCTTTGAAAAACATGGTCCTCAGCTCGGATTGAATAAGCACGGCTTCCTTTAAATTGTTAGATCCAGGTAAAATGTCATCAACGTAGAAATCCTTTATAGCAACACTAGCTCCCAGTGGATATTCTCTCTGCTTTGTTTCAGCCAAATACTGTAGCGTTTTCGTAGCTAAATACGGTGCACAAGCGGTACCGTAGGTTATTGTTCGTAATCTGTAATATTTGATTGCTTCGGTGGGACTATCTCTCCATAATACCAACTGGAAGTTTCTGTCTTCATCAGCGACTAAAATTTGCCGATACATTTTTTTTATGTCTGCCGAAAAAACATATCGGTGAATCCTGAAGCGAATGAGTATGTCAAATAATTCATCTTGAACCACTGGTCCCACAAGAAGCAAATTGTTAAGGGATACATTGCTTGACGTTTTACACGAGTCGTCGAAAACGACACGTAACTTTGTCGTTGTGCTAGTAGGTTTCAGCACACAATGGTGGGGCAGAAAGTAATGTACCTTTGGAATCCTGGCTGGATCAATTTGTTCCATGTGCTTTCGTGCAATCAACTCGTCCATGAAGTCTTGATATTGACGCTTAAGCTCGGGATGACGTTCTAAACGGCGCTCTTGGCTTAATAATCGTCTTATTGCGACTTGTTTCGATTCTCCAAGAGAATCAGGTGAGTCAAAAAATGGAAGTTTGACTTCAAATTTTCCTTCTGAGCCTTTTCGAATAGTCTTCAGAAAGTGTTCTTCACATTTCCTCTCTGCGTCTGACATGGCCGACGTTTTGGTTTCGACTTCTTCCAACTCCCAAAAGCGTTTCAATTGTTCTTCAATGGAGCTGGAGGCAATATTGCAAACAGTTGAGAGTGGGAGCTGTGTTGTTTTCAATTTTCCTAAAACGATCCAACCGAGAACGGAATTCTGTAGCGTAGGGAGATCATCGGAAAGTTTTATCTTCTCTGAAGACATCAAGTCGGCGTAAATCTCGGCACTTATTAAAATGTCAATCCTTTTGGAAGTATTAAAGTCGGGATCGGCTAGATGTATGTTTGCTGGGATGGGCCATGAACTCGTACTGCAAATCTGGTCCGGTTGGTATGAAGTTATTTCTAGCAATGTTACAAATTCAAGTGCAGTAGAGAAGTTGCTGACTTCGGATTGGATAGTAAGACTCATTCTCCCTTTACTGTGCAGTTTTGAACTTCCTATTCCACAGATATCAATAGGTTTATCAACTCGTCGAAATCCAAGTTGTTTAAAAAAGCGCTCAGAGATAATATTCAGCTGCGATCCTGAGTCTAGAATTGCTCTGCAAATAACGAATGGCCCGTACTAGTCCTTAATTTTAATGGATGCAGTGCCAAGAAATACATAGTGTTGCACTTTTTGTTGGCTTGCGGCTGAAAGACTCATGCTGATTTCGTTTGCTTTGGTAGGTGTCACTGGCTCAGTTTCAAAGTGAATCAATGTATGATGACACTTATTACATTTCATATATGATCCAGAGCTACAATCCTTACGTGTATGCCCTTTCTGAAGACAGTGGATGCAACACTGTAGTCTTTTGACCGTGCTGAACCTGTCTTTTATGGTCATTTGCAAAAATTTCTGGCATTGCCGTAGATTCTTGCATTCCTTTTTGCAGAGTTGGCACAGTTGTTTCTCCTTTGCAGTTAAAAGAGCGGCGGGCCTTTTGTCACCTTTAAGTTTCATCGCAGAATCCCCTAGACCCCCCAACATCTGGAATCTTACTTCGATGAAAGCCAGTAACGTAGAAAGTGGTTGAACTTTCCAAGGATCGGAAAGTGATGCTCGAATAGCCGATGGGTTTCTTTGTCCACCTTCTGAAGACACATGGGGACTGCTTGTATAAATTCCAAGATTCCTGATACCCAGCAAGTGTCTCATTCACTGTGTCATGAAGTCGTTTGAGAGAGGCACCAGAGTCTCGAGCAGCCACAGGAACATTTAACATGCTGTTGAGAAACGCAGCTACTATCTTAGTTTGATTGTCATAGCGTGTCCTAAGAATTTGCCATGCTGTGGCATAATTTTGCTCGGAAGTTTGAAGATGTTGGATCAATCTACCAGCTTTGCCAGCAACGTTGGCCTTCAAATAGAACATTTTATGCACACTTGGAAGATTCTGACTGTCTACTAGTTGTGTGAAGAGCTCTGCAAACGAAGGCCACTTGATATAATCGCCATCGAAAGTTGGTATAACAACCTTGGGCAACCTTATTGCTGCTGACCCTTGCCTTGCCTCGGTACCTGATGGCTATATGTTCTGCATGTCCAACTCCATAAGCTTAACAACCGTTGCATTGTAGTTGTCTTCCAGCATGCTGAATCGCGAGGCGTCATAGGTTGTGTTTTCAGCAACCAATGCGTGATGATTGCTTGCTATTGATGTCCAATAACCACGCATACTCGAGAGATGCTGTTGGTAAAATTCGTGAGAGCGGGTAGGAAGATCCTCCAAATCCTTTTAGACAGAAGCCATTACCCTTTGATGATATTAAAGACTCCTGAATGATGAGCCTTTTACGGGCCTCTTGTGCATCTCCTCCGGGGGGCGAAGATGTGGTTGAGTCAAGGCCAACAGTGGAACTGTTGACTACCTTTGCTTCCTCAAGACCATCCTCTAGCTCACCTTTGAGTTCCTCATACAAGTCTCGGACTTGGCTAAAGAAATCTTCCTCAAAATATTGATGATCTGCTGGCCTTGAACGAAAACTTTGCAATTCTGCATCTCGCTTGACGAATTTCTCCCACTCCGTGTTTAATTTGTTGATTCGATTCTCGAAGTATCGCACAGTCTTCCTTGATCTTGAATCCTTGTAGAAATTCACCAGCATCCGTTCAAGAATTTTTCCCGCAGATGATTGGTCCAACCGCAGCTTCTCCATATCTAAATGATCAAAAGTTTAGTCTGGGGTCACCAAAAAATATTACCTTTCTATTAAGAACAACTGCTTCTTCTGATAACAACTTTAATAATAATAAAATGACAATTTTCATGATTTTAAGTACAATATTTTTGCTTTACAATATTTTGCTTTACAAATTATTTGTCATATATTTCTTATGAACTTTTACTGTACACGCTATGTGGTCAGCAAAAATGATCCGCGAATTTCGGTAAGTGATTCGCGCGTGTAAAGAAAAAATGCAAAAACAGGAAATCAAAGTTCCAATTTCATTTAGGGTTATTTTATGAGATAGGTAAAAAATGAATCTACGATTGCGCGTGCAGGAACAATTGCAGACATAGGAATTGAATATCATCGGAATGATTTTAATGTAAGGAACAATATTTGATGACGAAAGTTGATTGTTTGGACAGAATTGATGTCGCCAATCTCCCTTAATTGAATCGTTGCCGCTTTTGAAATTTCCCTGTCACAAATTCCTTCCCTCGATGAATTTCCAAAAATCTCGGCTCGCTATCCCCACTTGGTCCTCGGGTGTTGATACTCACCCGCCAGAAAAGAGAAAGTGCCGTTCTTTCTTTTCTGATTTTTCATCGGCTCGGTTTCAACCGGCGAGCCGTTTACTTTTTCCCTGGGTGATTCAATGTTCAATTGCGATCCTCCGACTGGTGTGTATCGGGCAATTGAAATCCAAATTTCCCTTCTTTTAGTGCACTCGCCCATCAGGTATAAATGTCAAAATGACTGACACTCTGCCAGTATTGTGTTTTTGTTTGTTTGCCAAAGTGTTTCAAAATCCTTAGCGCCATAATCAATTCCCCAGGCAATGTTGTTATATACTCTAAACTCCTTTTAATCACTTCACAAAAGGGTGACACGTCATCGTATCAAAAGCTATTGCCTGTTTCAAGCGACTTCAGAAATATTGCCATTCTTGCACTACCGCTGAAACTGACGACTGGAATATATCATGATGCTTTGCTATGTCAATAAGAATACTTTCGTGTTCAACAAGAAAACGTACGTTATTAGGATGTCGCATGCAGCAGCCGATCAAGTCGACCGAGTAGCTTAATACTGGGGATTTATACTTGAGAGCAGGTTAGTCAGTATTTCTTTGTGCTTGATACTTTCGCTCTTTTTCAATAAGAGGTAATAGGGGCTCAACGTTGTTGTGAATTGAAGTCAGTGCCTCAACAGTATAAGTTCGTCCAGGGGTGTAACATGTTTGACTATAAAGTGCGTGTAAGTGCTCGATTAGAGCATCGGTATCGTCCTTGGTATTTGCAATCGCACTCATGTGATAATGTGTTTGAATCTGAAATGAAATTTCAATCCCCAACTTCCGAAGCCGATCGAAATCTCGAGTGATATGCTTGGATTTTTCTATTATAACTCCTTCATCATCCGCCACCTTCTTCTCTTCACCTCCCTCTTCCATTGAATAATTCTGTATATTTAACAGATATTTCACCATTATTGTTGTTCATACAGATGAAAGAGGTCATTGAATGGTTTGCACTTTTCGACATTGATGTAGTGCGTGACGAAATCTTTTGAAGAGCCAAAGCATTCTGCAAGTCGAGCACCTATTTTTATATGACGCACTTTAAAGCCTGGTTGGGGTTGGTCACACTCACACTCAAAGCTCAACGCTATTTTTAGTATGTTTTGCGGCCCTGGAAACTAACTTCAGAATGAAATTTCTTCGGTCGAAAGATTGATTTGCGTCAAATGAGCTAGTAGTTGTTCGGATATGTAAACGAAATTTTCCTTTTCATCATTTGAAGACTTTAGAAAGTCATCTGTTGTTGTGGTTTTCTTTGAAGTTCATACTTTGTTAATAGTTTGTCAAAAATTTCAATCTCACGAGCACAACTTGGAAGCATATCGAAATCATAACGCACAAGGGGTGTCTTGAATGGACCATATACTTTAATTATATCTTCAAACTCTTCTTCTACGTCCATTTCTTCATTCTCCTGTTCATTTTTGGTATTATTGTCATCTCCAACAATTTCATCATCCCTCAGGATCGGTTCAAACCGTTCGCCCTGCGACATTGTATCTTCGTCGATAGGAGCGAGATCTTGTATTTCTTCGGGAGCCTCAGCTGGCGTAGGAGTTGTTGCCGTAGAGTCATCGTCAATCGGGCGAGATGGTTAATACCTGTTTTGCTTTTCTGCCGATATTTGTAATCGGAATATTCACTTATATCCAAGAAATGATCTACCGTTTCAGGTGAACGTGGTCGACGAGGCGAAGTAACATGTTAAGATGGAGGAGCACGAGGCCACTTGTGCTCGTGCTCGGAATGATCTGGTATGTCTCGCGAGAGATCTCGTCGTATGCGTCTAGAATGTCGATATTCCGGACTTCGCAACCATTCGCGCTTCTGCCTGCTTGGATAATCTCGATCGTTACTATCTGATCTCGAATATGTGCGATATCGCGAGTTTCTTCTGGACACTCGTTTGGGTTCATGTTCGCGAATTCCATCTTGACTTGAGGTCTGATAATAAGCATCTTCTGGGAACGGTGGTTGCTCAAAGTTTCTTCCAAATTGTGGCTCTGAAAATACTTCGCGTTCAAATATTTCAGGAGCTGGTTGAGGGACCACATCTTCTGGAATATTAGTTTGAGGTTTAGGTATTATTGGCTCAACAGCCGTGATTTCTACTGGAACAGCTATCACTTCCTCTGGAATGACTTCAACAGGCGGTTGGGGACTGTCAATTTGTTCGGCTATGTTGTTTGTAAGGGTTCCGTATAAAGCCAAAGTAATAGTTGTATACCAGCCACGCAATACTAAACAGTCCGTGGGGATTTTATCATTTTTGCATTCTAAATGGATACAATCATTTTGATTGTATTCTAAATTTCCAAGAATTTCAAAAGTTAAAGCCTCTGGCTTGCTTAAATCATTGACAAACATTCGATCACAAACTTCGATTGATTTGTTGCACCTAATCGGACACCTCCTGGAAAATTAGCTTGTACTCGAGCTCCAAGTGGAATGATACGTATTTCCGAAAAGTTAACTGGTTTCAGATATTGTACTAGATCTAAATTTATATCCTCGTTAATTTCATGTGAAAACGTATCGAAAAACATCAACTCGACCAGGTTGTCCGCATCAACCATTTCTGTTTGGGGTAGGTTGACGTTTAAATTTTCGATTCAAGTAGAAGAAGCAAATATATTTTTTGTTCCAGTTAAAGCGATTATTCTAACATCGATTGAATTGAGAGTACCAACGGAAATGTTGTGTGCCAAGAATTTGGAAAAAAACAGAGTACTTTCGATTATTTGTTTTGTATTTTTTGTTTGTGTGAAGAAATAATTGATACGGCGCTTGTTTAAAATGTTGGCAGTTAAATCCTTAATATCCGTATGTGCTGTTGGCCCCGACTCTTGTGCTCTTAACTTTACAGATCCGTTCGCAGTATTATCTCGATTTTTTTTAAAACAACTCCCCATACAACCCCACGAAATTTATATTATCAATAAATTCTACTGCCATACTAGCAATATTGGTGTTTTTGGACAATTTTAACTGTTATTTTTACTTTACATTTGTTGTTTTAACCTTTACTCATTTTTAGGGTTTTGTTCTAAAATACAAAACCCTATTGCAATCACGACCTGTGTCCGTCTGTCCGTCCGTCCGTCCATCCGTCCGTCTGTATGTCACAGCACCTTTTCTCCGAAACTATAGAGGCTACAGCCATGAAACTTTCTAGAAAGGTCAGAAGTGGTGACTTCTTGAAAGTTCAAGGGTGGAAAATTTTTTCAAAGGGGCTTAAGGGGGGTCTCCCCATATAGGGAGGTGACCCCTCAAAAAAAATTGGTAGTCGAGTAGGGTGTCATTGGAAAGGTCTCAATGAGATCTTTTCTTAAAATTCCCTTATGAGTACCGAGGGGGCAGGGGAAGGGGAAATGTACGAACTTTTCGCGTACCCCCCCCCCTCGCGATTGGACATCTTCCACCCGAAAATTCTGACAAAAATCAAGAATGTAGGCCTTAATGAGTACAACAACAACAAATACATGAGAAGTCCAAATTCACTCAACTTTGTTAGTAATAGTATGATTTATCGATTTTATGTTTTCTTGAATTAAATCTAAACTGTACCCTCAAATTCAATAAAAGATTGATCTTTTCTGAAAGTTTCATAAGGATCGAATAGTATTTAACGAAGTTATAGCGATTTGAATTTTCCTGTATTACTATTTATTTATTTATTTATTTAAGTATCAACAAACAGACAGAAGTCCAATTACATGTTGTGTATAAATTAGAACTAACGCTAATATTAAAGGAAATATACATATGAAATTAATGGAAATATACATATGAAGGAAAGTGAAAAAAAGAAATCCAAGAAATAGGAAATAAAAGAAAATTGTGCAATTTACTTATCTACTAACTAATACATGAAGAGAGAGCAGTTATAAAGATGACCAAGATTATTAATTGTAGTTGTAAATTTTGCTTTTAAGGCAAGTTTTAAAGGCGGCAAGTGACTGTGGTAGAGGACCAAGACATAGCTGGTTATGCAAACGGGGCAAGCGTAGTAAGGGAGAGTGGAAGAAGGTGGAATTGATCGGAAGATCTATTAGGGCGACTAGTGTTCAATGTTTGAATGTAACTGCATAGAGTTTGGGGTAAGTGACCGTGATAAAGCTTGTACAAGATGCATTCATCAAGAAAGCATCGTCTAGATTCAAGGGAAGGGAGCTCCAAAGTACGAAGACGGTCACTATAGGGGACATAAGGGAGGTTGAATTTGACAAAAAGAGACCGTGTGAATCTGCGTTGAACCGACTCAATAGCATCAACTTGATTCCTGTGGTGAGGGCTTCATATTTGGGAGCAGTATTCGAGGTTACTGCGAACAATTGAAAGGTAAAGGCACACACAGGAGGAGATATGCTGAAATGAGGAAGCGGATCTTAAAATGAACCCTTAAAGGCGGGAGGCTTTGTTGATGACTTGGGCTATGTGGAGGTCAAACTTTAAATTACAATCAAACACCACACCCAGATCCTTAAAAGAAGTTATACTGCACAAAGGGGTTCCAACAAGGCTGTAGGTGGAGAGAAAAGGATTTTTTTTACAGGAGAATGTCATCTGGTGGCATTTGAAAACATTCAAGGAGAGATGGTTTGATTTGCACCATTCACTCAGACGCAGTAGGTCACTTTGCAAGGTATCAATATCACATTGTGAGTCAATTACCCGAAAGATCTTAAAGTCGTCAGCATAAAGCAGGCAGGGACAAGTGCTAACAGAGGGAAGATCATGGACAAATAGTAGGAATAAAATTGCGCCAATTATGGATCCTTGCGGTACACCTGAGCTGGGACAAAATGTAGAGGAGAAGCAGGAGTTAACAGTGACAAGACAACGACGATCCCAAACATAGGATAGAAGCCAGGAGTACAGGAAATCAGGAATTCGGAAATTTTTAAATTTCTGAAATAAAAGTGTGTGATCTACAGAATCAAACGCTTTAGAGAAATCCGTGAAAATAACGTCTATTTGTTGCTGACGGTCAAGGGCTGCTGCGGTGTGGTGTGTAAAAGAAAGCAAGTTAGTGAGAGTAGATCTGACAAAACCATGTTGTTGTTCTGCTAAGGATGGAAGTATAAGGGGAAACAGAGTATCGAGAACGATCTTTTCAAGGATTTCCCCAAAACAGGGAAGGAGAGATATTGGACGATAGTTACAAACGGAATTGCGATCCCCAGATTTGAAGATAGGAAGAATATGGGCAATTTGCCACTGCGAGGGTAAAATCCCAGTAGCTAAGCTCAAATTATAAATAATTGAAAGAGGAACACAGAGAGACGAGGATAGTGATTTTGCAAGGAAGTTTGGAATGCCGTCTGGGCCACCACCGGTACTAATATCAAGACTCCTTAAGAGCAGTTCAGCCTGCAAGGGATTGGTACGAAGCGCAGGAGAAGAAAAGGAAGAAGAAGAAGAGTAGAAAGAAGGAGAAGTATTTGAAGTGCGGAAAAAGGAAGAAAAGAAAGAAGCAAAAAGTTCACAGGACTCCTGAGGGGTAGATGATGTAATGCGATCGTAGCTGAAACTAGCTATTGTATGATGAGAGCTCTTTAGAGATTTGACATAAGACCAGAAAGCGCGAGTTTGATTTGCTTCAAGTGAAACTTCGACATGATTGACCTAAGCACGAAGAGCAAGCTTTGCAATTTTCTTAGCGTCAGCTCGTCTCTGCTTGTAAGCGGCCAGGTCATTAGAAAGGCCACTGGAGAGGAATTTTCTTCGGGATGCATCCTTCACCTTAATGGCTTTGGCAACATATGAGTTAAACCAAGGAGCATCTTTAGGCCTCCTTGGGGGAAACAAAGGAGTGAATTGAGTAATTGAGGATGAGAGAAACAGATAGAACTTATCAACGCACTCTTCAAGGTTCAGGTTGCTGAAAAAAGAATACCAGTTGACTGCGTTAATATGAGAATCTATGCTGCGAAGATCCGCTTTTAAAAAGTTATATCGGCAAGGTGATGTATTTCTAGGCAAAGGTGGAGATGAGATAGAAAGCTCCAAAAAGAGAGGTGGATGGTGAGGATCTGGCTTAATGAAGGGTGAGAGTGAGGTGGATGCAACAAGAGAAGAGGCTGGCAAGTTGGAAAAAACAAGGTCAAGAAGTTTATTATTGGAGTTTGCAATAGTATTGAATTGGGTGTAGGAGCATACGGAGAGAAATGAGGAAAGGGCAAACGACAAATTACCTCCGGACAGTATGGAAAGATACTCACTATCCCAAGTAATGGAAGGAAGGTTGAAATCTCCACAGCGCAATACAGGGGAAGATGGGAAATGAGTTAGGATGTAGCTGGAGAATTCCGCAAAGAAACGTTCATACACCATAGCAGAGCTGCTACATGGGATGTAGGCACACGAAACGAGAAGGGAGAGAGCATCAGAAAGAGAGACTTGCGCAATAATACACTCCACTGGGAGCGAAGGTTAAAAAATCCTCACAAGAGATGCTATTAAGAGAGGTATGTACACCCACAAGAATACCCCCACCATCAGATTTGCCAGTGGCAACACGATCTCTACCTCTGCGAAAAATTAGGTGATTGGGAAGGAGTTCACTGGTATAAATATCATTTGTCAGCCATGTCTCAGTTAGACAGATGATCTGATGCGGATATATAATTGAAGAGATACGAAGTTCAGATGTCTTGGTCCTCAAACCACGGACATTTTGATAATAACAGGACAAAAATGAAATTGTACAAAGTTTACGATGCAAGGAGGTGCGAGACGTATTACTTGTTTCTCCTGTTACGAAAGGACACAGTCTACTATGGAACAATATGCCCTGTTTTACTATGGAAACGTATGGCTATGGAACAATATGCGCTTTTTACCGACTTAGACACTACAGCTTTGCTACGATTTGCATGAAAGTTTCAGGAATGATAGGTATCATGAAGATGAGTACATACAATTGAAACAAGTCAAAGAGGCAGGAGAGAGCTCCTAGCAAAAGGGCTTTGTAACCATTCTAGGATTCGAAAAAATAGGCCATGAATCGATGATTACAGTACAGTGGCCCCTGAAAAAAACTTCGTCAAAGGTAGGCGATATGAGTATCAACTGAAAGTTCTCTATGAGAGCTTTTCAAAACAGTTCTTAAACTGACAGTTTTTGCTTCAGTGGGGGCAAAGGGGGGAAATACATGAAAAATGTGTTTCCTCCTTCGCTAATGGACACCCGTGATGTAAAAAATCTGAAAAAATTATCAAGGGAGATATTTATGGGTATAACTATAACAAATACCTCAGAAGTCAAAATTCTTTCAACTTTGTTTATAATAGTATGATCCTCGAACATGACGTGTTTCTTGATTTTATTCGTTGATGGTTACTGCATTTTGTAAGTTGATTACAAAACCCTTCTGACATGAGCATAGGTCTGTCTACTCAACTTGTTAATATTACCCTTGGCTCGGGTGGTGATTTAACAGCCGCTGAAAAACAAAAAAAAACAAAGTGCAAATGGTTTCCGTGACAGTTTCATTGATAACGTGTCAAATGAGAGAACCATTTGGCCCATATAGTGTAAGTATTTTTATTGTTTGGAAAGAGCTTTACATTCATAGAACATTTATAACGATTCGTATTGAATAATGCGTATTGACTTTGACTTTGAAGTACCCTTCAAGTATAGAGTGATTCATAACAAGTGTGCACATTTTTGTCGAAAAAAAACAGTTTTTGTAAAGATTTAGCTGTAATGTTTATTTATTATGAAAATTTAGTCTCTTACAATTAAATATGAAACATTACTTTGGGCATATGTGCACCTCGTGCTGCTTTACAGACTATCAAACGATGATTGTAATTTTCAATGACATTTTCGCACATTTCCGGCGTTATTAGGCGTATGTTGGGTCGAATATTGTTTTTTAATGCTTCAGTAGTCTGGGGAGCATCAGCGTAAACACGATCCTTCAGAAATCCCCAAAGGAAGAAGTCACAAGGAGTCAAATCACACGATCTCGCCGGCCAATTTATGGGTCCATTTCGTGAAATTATTCGATTTCCGTAGAGCGCGAAATGTTTGCACTGGCGATTCATTATTTTTGTAAAAAGTTCAACAATAATCAGTCAATATATGGACCTGTAGTTGGTGATAAATAAGAGTTAAGGTCCATTCACATGTGTACACTTGTTATGAATCACCCTTTACAATAGCTAATCCACAAAGTTACTTTAAACGAACCTGTAAGATTTACGAGACATTTACGCCTTGTGGTAAAAAGTAAACGCCATACTTTCTACAGATCGAATCAGCCAATAAATGGGTGTCTCGAAAAAAGCAAAAATCGTACATTATCTAAGAGTATGTTGCAGTTTAGGTGCAGTTTAGGCGTATTTCGACCCGCGTCTACATTCGTTACATCGTATTTTCGCCTTAAGCCGAAGCTTATTTCATGCTCAAAATGGAGTTAAAAATCTGCATATTTAGGTAAACATTGTAATATAAGAGAAAACACTTGATAAATAGCTTCACAAAGTTTTGTTCGGGTATATATTTAAAGACTTAAAAATATCAAACTCATTAATAAAAAGTTAAAAAATATGTTTAGCTTATAATAACGATTCAGGTCAATCAATGCCCTAATCAAAAGAGTCGCAAAGCAACAGAAACATGGCGAACTCAAATCGGGCGAAAAAAACTGTCCTAGAGAAACACAATACACGATTTCCTAAAATAAACCTTAAATTTTTATAGATATATAAGTTTTCTTCGATCTAAATATTTGACACGATCACATTGCCTCTAAGCCTGCTAGATTTAAAGGCCCAATGAACAACATATCAAACAATGAGCAAACGAAACATATAGCAATAATTATCTCGATCAAAACAAATAACGTTCGATCCGCCAAAAGTAGGTACTTAACCAATTCCCAATAGGTTAAAAACCATTTTTAGCATTCTTTGAACTCCGCCGCTATCACTCCATCAAGTGTCACTATCGGGCAGTTCATATCAAGGCGAAATCTTGGAATATATTAAATTCGATTCTAATTAACACTCTAGTGCTCATAAAATCAATTCATTCAGATAAAACGCTTATTCGCGCAAACAGAGCTGACAAAATAATCTTTGAAACAGCAGTCACTGGGAGAAGCAAACAAATCATTTTATTCCATTTATTCCGCAATAATCCGATCCAATGGAAACAATAAAGTGTCAGACACAGTCACATCAAAAGGCAAATCGAAATAGCATTATGGCGGCAATAATTAATACAACGGTTCAATGGCGACCAATCAAGAGCTAATGTGGAAGCTTTTATAAACCCGGCCCCGATTAGCTATCACTCTCGCCGGTTCTATCTATGACGAATTGAACTCATTCATCAAAGATAATCCCCGAATTGTCGAGGCAAACTATCTTTCGCCTGCATAGCTCCAACCCCTCCGCGAGCCTCCACCATTTCATTCTGCGTGGCCTATTAGGCGATAACTGCCATTCAAATTTGGACGCAAACACTCCCGTGCTTGGAATCTTATCAGTTAACGGCGAATCAGCCAAATCGAAATTATATCTAGGCATTACCAATCTCGTTATCAGGCTCAGGGGTGGTGATAAGAGCAAGCGTTGTATCAGTTACCTGTGGGAAGTCGATGGTTAAGGTACAGTGTTACGTCATTATCCGCGGTGCTTAACACATCTTTCGAAAACCTCGAACCTATCGAAAAATTAAAGTTTTTGCGTGGCGCCATGAGTTCAACGAACCAAAAAAAATCGGGATTCAAAATTGACGATATCCTTGAGCAACAGCACAATGAATCGTGGCGACCGTACGAACCGTCGGAAATACCAGTTGAGCCCCGAGTCCCACTGCAAGGAAACTATGATGAGTATCCTGATCCTGCGAATCTTCCGCGTTGGCCTTACATCAATGCCAGATCGGATAGTGTTAATTGCAGCGCGCTCTACAGTGCGAATTTGCCATTTTATCAGCATATGATGGAGTTGCAGAAAACTTCCCCAATTGTGCCGTTTGCATTCGGTGTGCCAAATCCTGCCACCTATCTTGAACAGTATGGAAACGTTTTGGATAAAGGTAGGATTGTTTATTACATTAGATACACTTTCGTTTATATGTAACAATCTAGAACCCATCTTGTCTTAAAATCGCAAACCAGAAATCTGTTAGACTCTAGCCTTTGTGAAGTAATGGTTGAATTGGGAAACTTAAAACCCCGTTTCACTCAACAATACCAAACTAAAACGAATTCAATATTCCCTCAATATTTCAGTCTTGCTAAAGCTTTGGACTTAGTATCTACTTTGATATCAATCAACATATTGATGCTAAAATGGCACACATAAGATTTGAAAAATTAAATAATAACCACACGATTGGGATCGTGTCAGGAATAATTTTGTCAACTCTAACAATAATATTGTACATTTCCAAGGCCATTAAAAACTATCAGAAAATCCGTATGAAGCACACGAAATGAAATCGGAATGATATTTACTGAGGAAATATATTTCAAACGCATCTACAATATATTCACATTCCCGTTGCATAGAGTAGCGAACAAAAATCTTTTGAGCGTTACGGTTTCTTCAAAAGTAACCATACTGTAGTAGAATATTCCCACAACCTTCATAGGAACGGCTGAAGGATCAAAAAACTGTTCGCTGTTTCTCTGATGTTCGCAGCGTGTTCCCGAAAAATACTTACTTCAATGGTTTAATTGAGTCAATATGACTCGAATTCTTAAGCAACGATAACCCGGTGTACTACACGAGCTGATAAATCCTGGGATATTTAACTGAAACTAGCGTTTTTTTGGGCAATTAAACTTATTCCTTACCATAATTACCTCCAAAGGCGATGTACATGGCATAGTGATTTTCCAGGATGTCAATGCCCTTTCTGTAGTATGAAACGCCTTGGTATTCGCAACGAATTCCTCATTCGATCTGAATCTCATTCCCTGGAACCACCGCTTCAGGTTTGGGAACAGATGATAGTCGCTAGGGGCCAAATCAGGAAAATAATTGGGTTGAGCAACCAATTCGAATCGTAAACAGTTCCATTTGGCCATCGCTTTCATGGATGTGTGTGACTATGCTTTATCGTAATAGTACAGAACTTTTTTTCACCATATGAGGCCGTTTTTTCTTTATTTTGCGTTAAGTTTATCCAATAACGCCGCATAATACTCTCCTGTGACTATTCTTCCCTTCTACAGGTAATCGATGAAGATAATTTCATCCGCATCCCAAAAATCAGAAGCTATCACCTTCTCGGCCAACGGTTGGTCTTTTGTCCACTTTGGTTCGCTTTCCAGCCACTCAGCAGACTGCTTATTTGTCTCAGGTATACGAGTATAGTAAAGCATTCAAATTTCATTTATTGTCACATAAATCTGAAAAAGGTCCAATCGATTCCGCTAAAAAACTCGAAACTTACCGTTGAATCGTCAACGCGCTGTTGCTTTTGGTCGATGGTCAGCAAACGCGGTACCCATCACGCTGATAGCTTTTTCATCTCCGAAATATCGTACATAATGCCTATTTATTTGAGATGCGCACAACCCAGCTAACTCACGCAACTTCACTTTACAATCACTCAAAACAATTCGATACACTTGCCTTGTGATCTCCGCATTCGTAGCCACTTTTGGCCTTCCAGAGAGAGGTGCGTCTTCGGTGCTATTTTAAATTCACTGAACCCCCGATAAACTGGTGTTCAAAGTCAAAGTCAAAAGCGCTTAACTAATCGTTATAAATTTTAAAAGAATATAAAGCAAATTCCAAACAATGACAATAAAAAAAAACTTAATGGCCCAAATGGCTCTCTAAATTTATACTTTATCATTAACACATTTCATCAAAAAAACTATAGCAAATTCAATTAATTAAGATTATTACATATTATTTCATTCAATTGGAAAAAGGAGAAAAAACCAACCAACACTATCCTAAAATTATTTATATTTTAAACACAACAGTAAAACTTTGATCCTACACCTAATATGTTGTAACTTAATTCTAATAAAATGCAATCAAAAACTTTATCTTATACTAAAAAAAATTATATAACAATATTCCTAACATAAGCGTTTAATCTTATCTCTAACGTAATATAGTAAACATAACATATACCTAACCTATACCTAATTTTTAACACAAATAAACAACAGCACTAAATGTAGCAATAATGAGCTGAAACTCAAAAAACTAAATAACGAAAAAACTACAAAACTGGAAATAAACACGAACAATTTAGACATTGTCATTCAGCCACCAATACCTGGATTGCGCCGTCTCAATTCGATCAGCTTCAACGAATCTAGCAAATGAGTATCTCCATTCGAATTGTTGGTCTCGTGAACTCAAATTAGGAGGATATTTTATCTTCTTATCGGTGGCCCGTCGATATATGTGATATATGACTGGGACGCCGTCAGAATCAAAAACATATCGATTCATGTCCAAATACACGAATGCTTCTGAAGGAATGAAGCCAGTAGCGAGGCAAGTCGCTATATACCCGTCTGTAGGGTGGAACGGCTGTGAAGTCCAAGGGTTTTCACTCACAGTCACAGATCTTGCGATATGATTCTGAAGAAGCTTCAATATGAAGATATCGACCCTCGTCACTTCAGCAGCCTGATAAATTCTTCTATTCGATATATAATGTTTCCAATCCGTCTCAGACTTTCTGAACAAACCAGTACATGCACGAAGACATTTCTTTTCGAAAACTCTTAATTTTTCCATAGTACTAGCACTCTGGTTGTACCAGATCTGACATCCATATGTCAAAACTGTTCGAACCAGGGTCTTGTAACAGATAATTTTGACCTCTTGATCAATGTATTTGGAATGAAAGAGTTTTCGAAGGGCCATGACTACTTTAAGTGCCTTACTGAGCATGATTTTCATATGTTCAGTATAGTACAGATACTGGTCGAGATGAACACCGAGGTATCGAGCACAGAATTTATGTGGAACTCGTTCTGAACTACCCTCGCCAGCCACGATGTGGAAATCTTTCCAATTACGTTTCAGGTCTTGACTGACCCCCTGCAGCGTTGTCCGAAACAAAATTGTTTCGCACTTCTGCGCATTGATTTTCATTCGGAAATTTTCAGTGTATAGCTGCACATCATTGAACATTTTTTGGAGATTTCTCTGAACTTTTGTAGCTTTTCGGTCTGCCGTATAGATGATCAGATCATCAGCAAACGCTACCAATGATCGCGTTGGCGTGACGCCAAAATCAAAGCCGTTCAATAGCTTGCGAATGAACATTGAGAAGAGCAGAGGCGCAGTAACTGTTCCCTGCTGTAGACCATTCAAGGCCTTGAACTCGCGCATTGTTGTCAAATTTCCGTCAGTTACAACAAACGATTTCCCGTATAACATATTATACATCATGGCGACAAGGTGTCTGGGAAACTTGTCCTGAAGGAGTTTAAAAATTAGTCCATCTTACCACACCGTATCGAAGGCTTTCTCCATATCAATGAGACATGCTCCAACACATTGTCTATCATTTAGTTTCCAAAAGATGTCTGAGGTTCCTTACGTTATTGCATGTGTGGTCGAATGCCTGGCACGAAAACCAAATTGGCAATTCGGCATCAACTCATTTTCCTCAATGTGGGCGTTTAACGCTCTCTTGAGTATCACTTCAAACACCTTGCTGATGTTAGGCAGCAAGCTGATTGGGCGATAGCTTTTGGGGCATGAAGATTCTTTTCCTTTCTTCAAGATCGGAAATACCTTAGCCTTTTTCCACTCATTTGGGAAATATGAATCGCTCAACATGTTGTTGAACAATATGCAATAATTTCTAATAGCAACCTCAGGCAAATTTCGGAGCACTACATTTGGAATACCATCAGTACCACATGATCAAGTCTTCATAGCTGACAAAATAATCAATAAGATTCAAGCTCGGTATGAGGTCAGATGTTAATGTTTCATTGAAATGAAGAATTGATTGGCCGTTCAGGCTTGATTTGAAGTCGGAAACTTTTGTTTCAATGACCTCTGAAAGTATTTCATTCCGTCTCTCAGGGTTTGGTAGATAAACCAATTCAAAATGTGTTCCAATCAGGGCAAGATTATCCAATCCTTCACAAATAATCCTGTTTCCATTTCTATCCGGAGTCGTACTATCAATTTCGATACCAGCCCTATCGAGAAGATTTATCTCATCACTAGTGACTTCAAGATTCGATACCTTCACTCGAGACTTCTTGCGGGATATGCTATTCACTTTCGCGAACACGCCGTCTGGATCCTGTGGGCTAATACCCCTCAATTTTTCCGCCCATTGATAGGGTCACATTGCTTCTGGTACTCTCGATTAAACTTCTTTTGAAACTTTCCCCAGTCTGTTTTTTTGAAATTCAACCGATGATTTTCGTGTTGAACTGGAATAGGAAGAAATCATCCCTTTGATGATTGATTTCTATTACGATTGCGTTATGGTCGCTATCATAAGGAAGCACCTGCAGTTTCCGTTGAGGACTATTAAAGTTGAATTCGAGTCTTGCGTCAGCAATGCAGAGGTCCAAATATGAATTTGTCCTAGGGTATGTTGGGAACTCCGACCCATATGGATTGCACCTGTATTCGATTTGGTTCTCTGTTATCCACGATTTCAGGAATATAACTTTTGTATAATTGGTGGCGTTCAGCCATGATGTATGCTTGACGTTTAGGTCACCAGTAAGAATATAATAATTATGAAGCCTGTTCAATTCGAGTATTTGAAACAAGGAATTGAATTCCTCCTTGAGCTTGAGAACAGTTCCACCAGTTGCATAGGCAGAGATAACGAAGAGGTTATCGCCACCTGGCAGTGAAATTTTGATAACGGACACTTCAAGAGATTCAAAGCTTTTGAATTCGACTTTTTCAATATTTTGGAAACAATAGGGTCTTCGAACCAATATGCCGATGCCACTTCCCCCATCACCGATTACCCTACCATTTCTAACGAATTCAAAATGCTTGAATGTCATGGAGTGCCATGAGCTGAGGTGGAGTTCAGTGAGGAGCATGATGTCAGGCTTTTGCCTGGCAATGAATTCAAGGAGATAGTCACGCCGATGTATAGTGACAATGGAGTTGACGTTGATCGAGATGAGACGAATCCTATCCATGGGAATGTGACTGGATGACAACCTATTTTGAAGCATGTTGGCCTAAAGGTTGATAAACGAAATTGATTTTTTGGTCTTGTTTGTTGATTCTATCTGAAAGAGATTCAAGCTGTTGGCCAATTTTGAGAAGCAGCTCATTATTGCCACTTACATTATTTATTTTATTTACATTGTTGTCTGCTGGTCCTCTGGCAGCAAGTGCAAATGATACCCCGGATTTGACGAAGTTGGGAGGCAACAAATTGTGATTTACTTTGGTTTGTTTTGGGGAAAATTTAGCTCTTGCATCTTGATACCGAGGGCATCCTCGATATGATGCTGGGTGACCAAATATACCGCAATTAACACAATACAAGTTTTCTTTTGGCTCCATCTGAGCCAATTTGCATTCACCGGGGGCGTGAATATCTTCGCACTTAACACAGCGATAGTGCATTGCACAATTGGCAGCCGAATGACCGAATCTTTGACACGTGTAACACTGGTTGACCTCAGTTTTCTGGATGCGTTCCCACCTCACAACTTTAAAGTTTAAGTACCTTACCCGTTGGAGGGCACTCGGACTGCTGTCGTTGGAAATTTGGACCAAATAAAATGGTAATATTTTACCTTCGACAGTTGATCTCCTTGTAGCAAAATTTTTCACACTGATGAACTTAACAGCTGGTGCTGCTGCCTGCAACATTTCAAGGAGATCAACTGTATTCTCTCCACAGGACAAGCCCTTCAACAGGAAGGTCTGATTTTTTTCCGCCTTTGGCGTATATGAGAAGTGAGGAGCTTTGACACTATTAAGAGCATCTTTCGCCAGTTTGAAATCAGCCAGTGTCTTTGTCTTGATCGTGAGCTTATCAGCGGTCACTCTCTTAACTTCGAAGTTATCGATTTTATGTTCGGCTGCCAATAACCGAACCATGTCTCCTCCACGCTGCCCAAAAACGTTAATTGGAGGAACTTTCTCATTTACCTTACTAATTTTATTAGGAGAACCAGCAGACACACCGGTTGGCTTCTTCTCCTTTTGCTTGTTTTTTAATTTTAAATATTGGATGAAATTATTACTACTATCAATATTACCTATGCTATCGTTGCTCTCCATCTCGATGTCCATTTCTTCGTTCATTGCAGACAGCACCGCATAATAATTGGCACTGTCGTTGGCTCCTCCTGCGCTCAGGATATTTTTAGCATCATGGATTGTCTTGCTCGTATCTTGCGACTTCGTTTTATATGTTTGAGTCTTCTGTGTTGGTACTGCTTTCTCGTTGGTATTGCTTGTTGTTGTTGTTTCCTTATTTTTGTTCTTCTTCGTTAATATCGGTTCTTCTTTGCTGGACGTATTCTGTGGCATCACTTTTGGTTTGCTCCCATTTGATAACGTCCGGACCATATCTTCCAAACTCTGTAAACGCAGTTTAAACTCGTCATTTTGTTTCGTAACTCTTGCATTCTTCCTGGTTACTTTTTCATAATCTTCGCTTGAAAGTGTAATATGCTTTCCATGCTTACGATTGTCTTGTTCATTTTTCCGCTTGTTTATTTTATCATTTGTAATTTTCGAAATGCCTGGCTCTTGGTCCCCCAGCGGTGGGAAGCCGTCGGGCTCCTCCATCCCCCCGGTGAAAAAAACTTTTCTTCTTTTTTGAAACTTTCTCGCAGGTAAAATCCAGATACTCGATAAATTGTTCGAATAGTTTGGCGATGTAATAAGCTTTTTTCTAAAATTACTTTCTAATTGACGTTTTTAAAAATTATTTTAATTTATAAAAATTCTTGACAGGAACGAATTAAGAACGCATCTACACTCAACGAGTGCTAGACGTAGAAGGTGTTCTCGAAGAAATAGATGTGAAATAACATTTTTGCAACCATTTCAATGATTATTCACAAGTTTTTCTCATCAAAAATAATGTTTGATCAAGATGCAATATTCCTCTTATTCCATTGTTTTACGTAGGCAAAAATAGCGTCACTGTAACAACTGTAGATTGTAAATGAATACAGTAAATGTCATGAAATTTTATACACAAACTAATGGCGGAAGAGCCCCTCAAAATGAGTCATATTCATTTTCCCGTGTCATCATCTATTGAAAAATCCAGGAACTTATCTGCCCATATAGTATATTTTATTTTCATATCATTTAGTTGGATCATTACGATCCAATTGGAGGAATTTTCTTCCACACAAAAGCCATTTTGCTACTCAAACATTAGTAGACAAAGAGACATACAAACTAACAAACTTCCTTATGAAATACAAACTGCAAACTGCATTCAAAACTAACAACAACATTGGAAACAAACTGAAACCAACACCGAATGAAACTTCAATATATGTTGCAAAATAGCAAGGCTTAACAGCAGAAAAGACTACTGTTTCGTATGAAATCCAGAAACAAAGAAAGAGGTCTATTCAAATAATATTCATTACAAGCAGCAGCCATTTTCGTAGTTAAATGTATGCGTGAGAGCGTGAGAGCGTGAGAGTTAATAACAACAAGCATTAGTGTAAACATTATGATAAAATATAATTACATTTCAACACTCCGACTTAATTAAGATTGTTTTTACAATTTAATTACAAATATATTATACGAATCATATCAAATTTCAGCAGATAATTTCAAATTTAGTTTCGAATTTACGATAATTTAATTCAGTTAATTCAATTTCATTTTCAATTTACATTTTCAAAAGAAATGAGACCCATCTGAGTTGCACTAAAATGACGTTTTGTCACTGGAACAGCTATCGTTAAGACGTCCGCTACCATTTCGCTTGACGCAACATATTCAACAGTGATGAACGAGGATGTTATCCACTGCCGAATATAATCATGACGAATTTCAATATGTTTAGCACGCGCTGAATATGAGTCATTTTGGGAAAGACAAATCAAAGACTTGTCGCACTTGATAAGAATAGGATGATCACGGTAAATGGAAAGCTCTCGTCCAAATACAGTCAGCCAAATGGCGTCCTGGGCTGCCTCCGTTAGCGCCATATATTCTGTCTCGCAGCTCGACAAAGCGATTGCGTGTTGCCGATGGCTCGCCCATGAAACCGCTGAATTGCAAAAATTGAAAAACTAGGCTGTACAAGATTTCCTTTGGTGGATATCGCTCACCCAATCAGCATCACTAAATCCAGCCAATACAGCATTTCCTTTACTGCAGAATTTCAATTTATAGTTAATAGTATGTTGTAAGTACCTCATAATCCGTTTGACGGCAGACCAATGTGCATTGCCGTAACAGATATGATATCGGCTCACATCTCCTACAGCGAATGCGATATCCGGACGTATGGCTTGTTCCAAGTAAAGTAAGGAACTGTAGTGATAGGTATAGGGAAATGTCCGCAAAGGACTGCAGCGATGGTCTGCTGCCTCAGCGGAAGAAGACGTTGGGATCCGCTGAGATTGGCCTTGTCTGGGGACGCGTGAATTTGCTGGCAGGCTAGCGTTGCGGTGCCGTGAGGTGGGTTCTCTCCGCCAGCACAAGGGCCTACTGCAAAAGAATTTCGCATTCACGAATTTCGGGGTCAAATCAAAGTCAAAAAAGCAGGTAACCAACTAAACGTTGGTAATTGCTGACGCAAAGGACACACTGGACCTGGGGAAGACAGAAGAACTTAAGGGGACTTCGTTGTTACTCAACGATTCTTATGGCCCACAAATAAGAGTGGGGCATCCAGATTTAGGTGGTGCCCCCTTGCACCCTCCCAACCGGATCAAGATCCAGACGTAGACGTGGCCACATACTTCCCTTTTGAGTAGAAAACTCACACAAACATAATTTGCATGAACTTTCCCATCAAATGAGAAATATAGACGTGACCAATTTATGTTATAGAATTATGTGATGGAATCACATAACTCTATACCATAAAGGGCACGCAAGCGGAAGGCCACTCTACCCGGCAAGAATCCCTGTTAAGCGACAAAAAACGGAGGAGCGCGCCCGATGGCTAGCCCATATGAGCGGAGGAGCCTGCCATCGATGCGGGTCCTATACC
This sequence comes from Odontomyia ornata, assembly GCA_963969285.1. Lineage (NCBI taxonomy): Eukaryota > Metazoa > Arthropoda > Insecta > Diptera > Stratiomyidae > Odontomyia > Odontomyia ornata. The sequence goes on from OZ017739.1 coordinate 151,626,402, forward strand.
CGGTCAGGTATAATGAAATGATAAGACCGTGTTAATGTCTAACAATTCATTTTGACTTTAATTTCTTTTGAAAGTTACAAAAATAACAGAATAGAATATATTGCTAAGAAAAAAAATACCAAAGCGAATCAATCGATCTATTGATTTAGAAAATCACTAACTTGAAACAAGAACCGTTTTTAATTTATAAATACTAAAAGGAGCAACCTTGAAGAAAAAAATTAAGTTGTAATCTCTACAAAACGTTTAAAGTAGATTTTAATATACATTGAAACATTACAAACACGCTAAATTCTCCTATCTAAAACTCAAGCAATAAAACCAACTCATGCCATAACAAATCAAACGCTGTTATCATAGGAATTTCTGCACTTTCTTGTCACTCACTTAACGTTTTATTAAAAATCGGAATGTCTATAACATCGTTTTTAGCTGTGGTTTCGTTGTGGATGACGGACACTCCTCAGGAGCTGCCACACGCCATCATCCACTCGACCGCGTGGTCCCAAGGTGGATATTGGGCCCTTTATATGCATGTGGGGACACGCCCAACATGCGACTTATAAAGAGCTGTAAGCTTCCACATCAGACTGTGGTTATCAACTCAAACGTGTTTAAGTATAATAATGCCAGTCTCCTAAGTGAAAGAACCACTTATTCTTCACCCGGGCCATCATTGGCTATCAACATGATAGCACATTTTCTTGGCCCGATGGAGACCAGCGTTTTCAGCATAGGGCTGGTGCCAGCAAAACTGTGGTTTCGTTGTGGATGACGGACAATCCTCAGGAGCTGCCACACCTAGGTTTTAATTACACTAGATTGGTAAGTCAGGACCCTTTGATTGTATCTTTTGCCCAGAAGGGAAGACTACACGATTTTTCATGTAAAAGTTTGATCGGGTAGCATAACGATCCCTTTAGAGCAGGGGTTCCCAACCGTTTCTTGGTCAGGGACCACTTTATATTATTCTTGTTAGCAGGGACCACTATGTAGGTATAATAAAAATAAACTGTAATAATCAAACTGAAACTTTAATTAAAAACTTAATAGGAAATTACATAAAAGAAATAATAATATTTTTAGGATAAACATCTGTAATTTTGTATTAATGTGATTTCTGTGCTTGCATCTTCTTCACGATTTTGGCTACCCTAGGACTAATATTGTTACTCAAAGCTACACGCAAATCATCACTAACTTTCAAATGATTCCTCGCCTTGTTTTTATTTACCAACAAAGCAGAAAATCCATGTTCACATAAATAAGTTGTTGAGAATACCATAAAATAGCGCAAGGCGATTTCTCGAAGTTTAGTATAAGAAATTACTTTCTTACACCAAAACGACTCAAGTAAATTAGATTCAAAAGCATCCTTGCAGTTTCTGTCATTTTGGATTTCAATAAGATTTCCTTCAGTAACTTCACCAGCGTCTGTGCTAAAAGGGTTACGTATCAGTTTTTGATCATTTTTAGCGTCTTCGGTATATTCTGGGAAGTAACGATTGAATTCATCAATCAACATTTGTAAATGAGTCTTGATATTTTCTTGTTTATTTGCTTTACTAGCGTCATACTTTTTATTTTCCATAAGTGCTTTTAATGTCGCAAATGCAGAATAATTATTTTCTTCAATTTTACGTAACCACAACTGGAGTTTGCAAATAAAAGCGCCAAGTTTATCTTCAAAAATGAATATATTTGTGACGTTTTCTAATTGTTTATTTCCGGAACCTTGCAGTTACATATTCAATTTATTTAAGTGTGTGAAAATACCCACAAGATAAGCCATATTTAGCTGTCATGCCGGATTAGTAAACAGTTTCAACAGATTATTCATTTTTTTGTCAACCAGAAAAATCTCAACCTCTGCTCTTAGTTCATATAATCTTCCCAATATATTACCTTTCGATAGCCATCGAACCTCTGTGTGAAAGAGAAGTGCCTCATAGTCAGAGTCCATTTCAGTGCACATTTTTTTTAAAAAGGCGTGTATTTAAGGCGCTGCTTTTGATAACATTTACAACTTTTATAGCCATTTGCAGTGTATCATTAAGGCATCCAGGAAGAGTCTTAGAAGCTAACGCCTGGCGATGTATGATACAGTGCGTTGTTATTACCTTAGGATTTTTCTGTTTTACTAACGTCACCAGCCCGGAACGTGACCCCAACATTGCTGGAGCACCATCAGTACAGAGGGCGACGAGTTTATCCCACATAAGATTATGTTTGTCAAAATATTCCGATATTGAGTTCATGACGTCGATACCTTTTGATGTTATTTCCAGTTCCCGTGAAATTAATAATTCTTCTTTAATTATGTTTTCGTCGTCTAAAAAGCGAACAAATACAAGTAGTTGACAACAATTTGAAATGTCAGTCGATTCATCACACTGCAAAGCGAAAAATGGCGACTTTTTGATTCTTGAAACAAGTTGCTCCTCTATATCATTTGACATAAGTTCAATTCGAGCTTTCACCGTGTTATTGGACAGAGGTATATCTTGTATTTTTTTCTTGGCCTCTAATCCCAAAACTTCTTCGACGGCGTTGATTAAACACGGTTTCACTAGTATTTCTCCGACTGTGTGAGGATTTTTAGATTGTGCTGTTATTTTAGAAATCTCAAACGACGCTACTAATAATTTTTCCGATGTTGCGAATCTCGTGCCACTAGAATCGAGTTTCATTTCTTTAGGTTCTTTAATCTTCCTTCAAAGAATTCTAGCGGACGGTCAGACAAATTTGGATGTACCGTTTCTAACTGGCGTTTTAATTTTGCTGGTTTCAACGCGTCATATGCGAGAACTGTTGCGCATATAACGCATTGTGGTTTTATTTCTCCGTTACTTTCTATCGAGGTAAATCCAAATTTTATATAACTATTGTCGTATTTTCTCTTAGGCGCCATGTTCTGAAAATAAGATACAAAAAATGATACCGCATACAAACCAAGAAAATAAAAGCATAAGTTTTATTATAATATGATCGCGTAAGCTAGCTTATATAAAATATTTATTTTTTAAATAATATCCAAAGTAGTTTTAGTTTACAAACAATAAACTACTTTGCCATAGGTACGATCCCGCCAGAAGACAAACAGCAATAGCCGCATTGAAAATATTCAATTAATAACGGCCCGAAAACGATCATTTTAATAACACCTACGGAAAGGGTTATCAAAAAAAATGTTCACTTACCTTTATTATTTACGAACAAATTCAATAAATAAAGTTAAGATCAACGGTCAGCAATGAATGCTTCACTTCCTCGCACAGTTAAGTAATACTAAATAGTATTACTGACACTCAGATATAACAAATGACAGCGCAACGCGAAAGTAATTCCTTGCACACGTTACACGTTCGATTGTAGGCAGATCGCAGACGTTGTATCGTCTTTGCCGAGCCGGCGCGGCGGTCCGACGTACCGCACCTTCCACCCGCGCTCTTCTCACTCACTGCACGGCGACCAACGGCTCACCACCCGCTAAATTTAAAATGGTTCGCGGACCACAATTTTGGCTTCTGCGAACCATTGCTTGGGAACCAGTGCCTTAGAGAATAAGAAGAGACCTCAGAAATGTCTCATTGAAAACATGCTCATACCATTTGAAAAGTAAACTATTTGGCACATTACAGTCAAACACTGCCAACAAAAAGAGAGAAAGAGAAGAAAACAGGATAAGTAGTTTTATCCTCACGGTCTCCAATTATAGTATGATGTGCCAATGAGCCTCCGCATACAAGCGATGGGCCCTAGTTTACCTCCATTTAATATACCCGCAACACAACTGGTATGTACCGAAAATTATTTTCTGGTCCTTTTAAAGTAACTTGTTATGTTCTCTGTAGAAATTGTCATTAAACTCTACCTAAGTATCACTTCCTGTTCGACTCCCGTACCAAAGTAGGTAGCTTCCCCTTGGAACCATGATGTTGGCTTTTTAAAAAGATTTCCTGTTTTTGCGAATTTCTCTCGGCACTTAGTAAATATCTCTGCACATTAACATCGTGTCTCATATCTTTATTTCAACAATAAAGCTTGGTCAAGAGAAGCAGTAAAGATAGCAAAACTCGAACCATTTAGATGCACTAGCCAAAAACACAAACCATAGTCAAAGACCCATATCATCACTAACAGCATTGGATACTGGTTGATCGTCAAACGATTTGTACAACTCATCTTTGTAACGAACCTTTCATTCCGTTCCATACTTCACAAAGCCAAAGATCCTTATGATTACTTTGTCTTCGAACAAGACCAGGCTATTTTCCAGCATTCCTCTGCAGGAGGAATGCAGGTCTACAGGAATACTCTTGGAGGCTAGCATTCTTTGGGGAGTTCCGCCTCCACGTATTCGAGAAAATTCCCGCACGGGAAATGTCGGTCGACAAGAGCACTCTTGGAGGCTAGCATTCTTTGGGGAGCGCCGCCCCCACGGACCCGAGGTATGGGGGGCGCCGTGAGGTTCCCTCCTGGGATGACAGGTAATGACCCTGATTGGATCTGGAATACGCTTTGAACAACGAACTGGAATTGATGCTTTGGGCTGGCGGATATGATGGTTTTGGCCTAGTTGCTTTGCACGGTAGCGCCGACTGCTATCAACTATCAACTATCTCCGTCCCGGTAAAACCTTGGCAGGCCTCGGAGTACGTTCGAAGTTCGCACCATTGGGTTGGTGGTGTAGGTTCGGTTGAGACGGACTCCCGATTAGCGCTGGTCTGGCTCTGAGCACTTGTCCCCATAAGGGTTGTGCCAACCCTCGCATGGCCTCCCTGCTCTGCAAACATAACCACGGGACCAAAAAGGCGACACACGAACGGAGAAAGCGGCTCCGAAGGGGATCCAATAAAACTGGAGCAACCAAAAACATATAAAAAAGATTAAAAAATCCAAAAAAGAAATAAAAAATAATAACGATGACGCAACCAGCGTTTGCAGCCACGACGTTAACAGTACATCGAGAGCGGTACTAACGATACCAAAACGACGAATAATACAACAACAGTGAAGAAGGGCGAAAAACGGAGATCAGCAGACAGTTTGCTGGTTCAAACTGAGATTCCTGCGGCGTTCGGGCGACCAAAGCGACTCTTCAGGTTTTCGAGCGGTGGAAGAAAATATGAAGAACATCGAGAATTCGATGATCACTGCTGCAATCGCTACCAAAGCGACTGAAGCAAGAGCCGTAACTCCCGATATAATAACGATCCGTTCTGAAGTCCACGAAGAGATTACAGCAGGAACGGACAGGATTGACCAGACAAATAAAGCAACGTTGTGTGATTTCATCGGCAACGTCGAAAATGTGGCGGAAGTACTGTATTCGGAAACGGAAGCCGATAATCTCTCCCAAGAAAGATGATCGCAAAGTACGATTGCGGCCCAGCGACACGATGAAGAAAGGCTATTCCGAAAAGTGGGAGATGTTCTGAAAAGAATACAATCTGCATTCGACTCGCCAAAAATCAGCAAGGTAGTAAAGATTGGGCTCCTTGAACTAGACGAGCTCCTAGACAGCATAGGGCATTATTGGAGGAGCTGGTTAAAGGCCGAAGACGAACAGAAGGCTAAAGAAGTGCTGGGGGTGAAATCTAAACGCCACATGCAGATAGCGCCACCATTAAAAATCAATAAAAGAATGGCGTCTAGCCCAATCGAGGGAGATCGGGATAAAAGAAGTAAGAAAGAGGCACTTGATGGGCGTGAAGCACCAGGTCACGGGTTCCAGGAAGTACTTACAAAAGGAGCGAAGAAAGCCGCAAAGAAATTTATTCAAAAAGTTCCAGAAGTTAAAGTTCGCATGGACGCCCAACAAGAAAAACAACCTGATGCAAAACAGGAGAGAAAGAAGCCCCGACATAGACCCCGGCAGCAGGCACTGCTCGTAAAACCCCAAGATGGTCGATCCTACGCGGAGGTGCTGCGGGTCATCAGGGGAAATGTAAGGCCCAAAGACACTAACACTGCTATTAAAGCAGTACGACCAATGCGGTCGGGCCACATACTGGTCGAATTTGGAGCAGAGGCTGAGAACAGGGAAGCATTCTGCGATGCAGTAAAGAAAGTCCTCGGCAAAAGCGCAGCTATAGCCTCGCTTGAGCCGACGTCGATGATCGTAATACGAGACATTGACTGCGTCACGGATCTGGCCGAGGTGGAAGGGGCCATCAAAAGGGAGCTCCCTAGCGTGGGCGGAATCAAGGCGAGGCTGACACCAGAAAACCATACGGGACAACGCATGGCCATAATTGACTGAACCGAAAAGGACGCCGAACAATTTCTGAATAATTGCAAAGTACGAATAGGGTGGGTCGTCTGTAGGATACGGCGAAGAGCAACGCCTCTTCAATGTTTCAAACGCCTTGGCTATAGTCACACCAAACAAGTGTGCAAAGGACCCGATAAGAGTTTTCTATGCTACAATTGCGGTGAAATGGGACATAAAAGAAAAGAGTGTACGAAGGAGGCACATTGTATTCTTTGCAAGGATGCTAATCCAAGACCCGATTTTGCACACGCCTTGGGATCAAGAAAATGCCGGGTTTTCCACGAAGCCCTAGCCAAGGCAAAATCAGAACTTCGATGACCCGCATGCTGCAGCTAAACCTATACCGCAGTTCAACCGCCCAAAATTTGCTTTAGCAGTTTGCGAGGGACATGAAAGACAACTTCTTGCTGCTGAGTGAGCATCATCTTGATAAAACCTCAGCATCATGGTATTCTGATGAAACTAGCACTGCCGCCATCTGGATTCGAAATAGTGATTTCCAGGCGGAGAGCTGTGGACGTGGGGATGGTTTCGTGTGGGTTCGGTGCTCAGGGCCCACCTTCTTTAGTGTGTACCTAACACAGAACGAATCAATATCATCTTTCCAAGCCAATTTTAATGCTCTGGAGGGCGCTGTCTCAAACGCAGAGGGCAACGGGCTCGTTGGAGGAGACTTCAACGTAAAAGCAATCGAATGGGGCATGCCTCAAACACATCCGCGGGGAAAACGAGTCCTAGAAATGGTGACCAGGACGACGCTTGTCGTACTAAGCACCGGCAATACGCCGACCTTCCGCCGTACTAGCTGTGAAGGAACCATACCGTACGTGACATTTGCCTCGGAGTCCTTAGTACGGAGGATACACAACTGGAGAGTATAAGAAGACTACTCAGCAAGTGATCATCAGTGCATTCTGTTTGAGATGTTGTCTCCCGACGTCCGTGGTCTCTGCTTTCTAGGATTGGATGGCACATCGGAAGGATGGACGTTGAGGTTCTCACAGCAGGTGTACCGCTGCAGGGGGCTTCGAAGGGGACGGAAGAACTGGCAGCTCAAGACGTGGTGAACTCAACTATGAGCATCATCACGACTGCTTGCAAGGCTTCTATGCCCCGTCGAAGACCCCGGCATGGCAAGGCCCCAGTGTATTAGTGGTCAACTGAAATCGCTGAAAAGTCAAGGGAGTATTACAAGCTTCGGCGTAAGACTTAACGGGCACGGAGCCTGGATGAGGCAAGCAACCGCACACCAGCATATAAGTTGGCCAGGACATGCCTTCGCAAGTTGATCAACAACAGTAAGGCTTGCTGCTGGCAAGATCTAGTGGACAATGTGAACAAGGATCCGTGGGGCCTTGGCTACAAGCTAGTTATGCGGAAGCATGGCGCCTTACGGAAACCTTGTATACATGATGCGGAAAAGATGGACGAGATAGTGTGGGTACTCTTCCCCGCCCATCCCGTCCGTGTTGACGCTGTCTATGGTGAAACAGCAGTCGAGTGTCCACTCTTCACACAGCCGGAACTTGAAGAGGCAGTCCTTTTGTTGAAAGCGAGGAAGGCTCCAGGTCCAGGTGGTGTTCCAGCTGAGGTATTGCAGCTTGTCTATGACCATTGTCCTGACTTGCTGCTCAGCACATTCAACGCTTGCCTACGGGACGGGGTTTTCCCGGTACGATGGAAGGTGGCGAGGCTCGTGCTGATCAGCAAGGGGAAGAGAAATCCCGAATCGCCGTCTGCACACCGTCCGTTATGCATGCTAGACATGGCTGGGAAAGTGCTAGAGAAACTCATCAAGGGAAGACTCACTGATGCGATTTGTGCTGCTGGGGACCTATCTCTTCGGCAGTATGGCTTTAGAGCAGGACGTTCTACCATTGATGCGATTGCAGAGGTGGTGAGCGCGGTCCAAAAGGCAGAGGCATATAGTCGCACCAAGCCTTTTGGTGACACTCGACATCAGGAATGCCTTCAACTCCGCTAGATGGGTGGATATTCTGGATACGCTGATAAATCCTTTTCAAGTTCCAGAATATCTAATGCGGCTTTTGAGGGACTACCTAAAGGACCGAAGTCTGCTCTACGACACGACACACGGCCAACCACGGATGGGTGTTGTCCAAGGATCTATCCTTGGTCCGGACCTATAGAAAGTGTCTTACGACGGGCTACTGAGACTTGAGATGCCAGATGAGTCGCGCTTGGTCGTCTATGCGGATGATGTTGCGGCTCTGTTCGCTGGACGCACCGTTGAACAGGCGCAACTTAGGCTAGGTATGCTAATGTGCCGAATAAGGGACTGGATGACTGCTCGCGGGTTCAGTTTAGCACTGGAGAAAACCGAAGTGGTCATCTTGACAAAAAAGATAATCCCTAGAGTAAGGATGATCAGTATTGGAGACTTACACATCGAATCGAAGCCATCGGTGAAGTACCTGGGGCTACTGATCGACTCGAAGATGAGTTTCTCTAAGCAAAGGAGGGCAACAGCTGAGAAGGCTGCTTCGGGGGCATCCGCTCTGAGTCGACTTATGGCCAACGTAGGGGGACCCAGCCCATCAAGAAGACGCCTCTTGATGAGTGCTGTTGGGTCAGTGCTACTGTACGGAGCAGAAGTTGGGCACAGGTACAGAGAAGAGGAGCACTAAGGATTGCATCCACGTATCCGACAGTCTCTGATTCGGCGGTGAGAGGTATTGCAGGCGTGATACCTGTCGCCCACCTTGCTAGAGAGCGCCGCGCTATTTACCTGCGCCGAAACGAGGATGCGAGGAAGATGGTTGTCCGCGAGGAGAGACAGTGGTTGCTCAACGATTGGCAGCATCTTGGGTGAATTGCACGAAGGAAAGGTGGACTGCGCGCCTCATCCTGGATGTGCGACTGTGGCAAAATCGAAGGCATGGTGAGACTGACTTACCCAGATTTTGAGGGGGCATGGATGTTTTCAGTCTTACCTGCACAATATTGGTAAGTCACGGTCCCCCGATTGTCAGTTTTGCCCAGGAGAGGAGGGCAATGCCTGCCACACATTTTTTGCTTGCACAAAATGGGTCAGGCTGCGAAGGGAACTCTACAGGGAGGCGGGAGAGCTCACCCCGGATAATATAGTTGCGATGATGCTCGAATCGGTTGACAAATGGAACCAGGTGGCACATTATACTTGGGCAGTCCTAAAATATAAAAGGGACTCACTGCAGCTGGGTGAGTTGGGGCTGGGGGATCGCTTGTCTGGCACTTCCTCTTCCCTCCCGCTAGGAAAGGGATCCCCCAGTTTGAAGGCGCCTTACGGCGTAGCAAAACGAGACCTGGCCCGAAGTAACGTGTCAAACGGTTCCAGGCTGGGTGGTGGGGAGGTGTTTAGTGAGTAGTCCAGTCGCCTTCTTTCGAGCATAGGAGTCCCACACTCTGTGCATAAATGGCATTCACCTTCCTACCACAAAAAAAGCATATGTTTTTGGGTGCATGCTTCGTACCAAGAGCTTAATAAGTTATTTATACAGGCAAAGATTATTTTTCTTGCTTACGTTTCGGGACTTTAAGAGTGAAAGTACAGAAAAAGAGGTTTTGTTTACTGCATTGATACGCTGCATGATGTTGTCCCTTTCCGTTGCTTTTCGATCAAGGCGAACCCCTAGATACATGAAGTAGTCCACATTTTTGAGGTTGTAGTCTCCTGCAGTCATGTTTTCTAGAACTATTGTATTTCATCATATTTGAGTCCTGGATTTAGTTTCGTTCTCATTAACCTTTAGGCCAATCTTCCTTGCTTTAGACTCTAGCATTAAGAACCCTTTTTGAGCATCTTAAATTGATCTAGTCATAATATTCATATCATGAGTGAATGCTACTATTTGTGTGGGCTTGAATAAAAACGTGAGGTCAGTTGATGTTTTTTGATAACATATTCCAGAACAACGTTGAAAAGCATGGGGGCAAATCCACTTCCATGTTTTAAGACTAATTCAATTTTGAGGATATACATTGTGTCGCCATTGGCTTTGTCATGAGGCTCAATGTTTGCCATTGTAGCCTTGCCTATGTGGATAAGTTTTGTTGGGATGCCGAAATCAAGTACGAGCATTATCACTTGTACTTGCAGCGCTTCTATGCACCTTCGGAAACCTTCGACGTAAAGCTCATCGGGCACGGAACCACGACGAGGCATGCAACTAGTTGGCAATTTATAGGTTGACCAGGAGATGCCTTCGTTAAATAATTAACAGCATTAAGGCCCACTGCTGGCAAAATCTACTGGAATCCGTGGGGCCTTGGCTACAAGCTAGCAATGCGAAAGCTTGGTGCCCTACGTAAGCCCTGCATATATGAAGCAGAAATGATGGACGAGATACTGCGAGTACTTCCTCCACCCATCCCGTCTATGTAAGCGCTTTCCATGGCAAAACAGCAGTCGAATGCCCAATCTTCGCGCAGCAGGACCTAAAAGAGGCAGTCCTGTCACTGAAAGCAAGGAAGGCTGTAAGTCCAGACACCATTGCAGCTGAGGTGTTGCAGCTCGTCTTTCACTATTGTTCTGACTTGTTGCTCAGTACATTCAATACTTGCCTGCGGTAAGGGAATTCGGAAGGTAGAGGAGCTCGTACTGATCAACAAGGGGAAGGGAAATCTTGAGTCCGCATCTGCATAGCACCTGTTAAGCATGTTGATCACACCTGGAGAAGTGCTAGAGAAACTTATGAGGGGAAGATGCACTAGCGGTGGGTCCAGTTAACGGTGCTATTGGGGACCTATTTACTTGGCAGTACGGCTTTAGAGCAGGATGCTCCACCATTGATGCAATTGCAGAGGTGGTAAGCTGAGTCGAAAAGGTGGTGGCACAAAGCTGTACCAAGTGATGTGTGGTTCTAATGGTGACATTTGATGTTTGAAGCGCCCTAAACTCCGCTATATGGGTGAATATGCTGGATACACTGAAACCCCCTTTTGAAGTTCCAAAATATCTTATGCAGCTAAAGACCAAAGCCTACTTTATAATAGTCAACGAAAGATACAAATTATATCCGATTTTTCTCAAGTATCTACCTTGAGTCCAGAGCTGTGGAACATATCATACGACAAGCTATTGAGACTAGAGCTGCCAGATGAGTCGCGCTTGATTGGCTATGCGGATAATATTCCAGTGCCAGTCACTGGACGCACCGTCAGACAGGCACATCTTAGACTGGGTATGCTAATGTGCCAGGTGACAGACTGAGTGACTGCTCGTGGGCCCAGCCTGGTACTGGAGAAAATCGAGGTGATCATTTTGACAAAGAAATGAATCCCCAGCGTAAGGTCTTTCAGTATTGAGAAAGTATTGGATGGATGGAAACCATTAGTAAAGTACCTGGGATTACTGATGCACTTGACGATGAGTTCCCCTAAGCATATAATAAATCCACTTCAGGCGTACAGGCTCCAAGGAGGCTTATGGCCAACGCAGTGGGACCCCAACCCATCAAAAACACCAATTTTGATGAGGTCCATAGAGTTGGAGCTCCTTTACGGAGATGGGGTGAAACTCTCAGCAAGGAGCTGTTTCAAAAACGGCTGGCAAATGTACAGAGAAGAGGAGCACTGAGGATTGCATCTTCAGAACTGACAATTCCTGACTCGGTGGTGGTGATAACCTATCACTTTCTGTGGTAGGGAGCCCCGTACTATCTACCTGCGTCAAAACAAAGGCATGGAGAGACAGCACTTACTCAATGATTGGCAGCAGTCCTGAGTAAACACCAGGGAAGAAAGATGGACTGTGCAAGTCACCCTTGATATGAGACTGGCTCAATCGAATGCATGGTGAGACTGACTTCCACCTGACTGCAGATTTTACGCAGGAGAAATATACAATACTTGTCACATTTTCTTGCATGCAAAAGATGGAACTGACTGCAGCGAGACCTCTACAAAGAAATATGAGAGCTCTACCCAAATAGTCTAATCGGGAGATGCTTAGATCGGTTGACAAATGGAACGATGTATATTAAGCTCGGGCACACGATGCATATTAAGCTCGGGCACACCTAAAGGATAAAAAGAGCTCACAGCAGCTGAGGACATCTGGGCTGGGGAACTTTTCTAGCAATCCCTTTTCCTTCTACGAGAGGAGGAGTCTGCCAACTTGAAGGCGCACCACGGTGTAGCAACAAGAGACTTAGCCCAAGTTATTTTCTCAGAGGTTTCTTTGGTTAGACTCTCGATAGTCATTTTTTGGGTTTACTACTAAAATACAAAGCCCTATTAAAATCGGTACCTGCGCCCGTCTGTCCGTCCGCCCATCCATCTGTATGTCACAGTAGTTTTTCTCTGAAACTATAAAAGTTACAGCCATGAAACTTTGTGGAAAGATCAGAAGCTATGATTTCTAGAAAGTTTTAGGGTAAAAAAATGTTCAAAGAGTTTTAAGAGGGTGCCCCCATATAAAGGTGTGACCTTCGAAAAAAAACAATTTATCGTCAAAAGTGGGGTATCATATGAAAGGTCTCAATGGGATCTTTTAAAACAGCTCCTAAAACTACATTATAAGTATCAAGGGAGGCAGCAGAAGGGGAAGTTGCACAAAATTTAGGCGTACCTGAAAAACATCATGAGTATAGAAATATATGAGCATTCAACTTGGCTAGTAATAGTATGATTTATCAATTTTACACTTTCTTGAATAAAATCGTAAGGGCACCCTAAAATCAACAGTTTTGCAAAAACAGAATCCTTTTGCCTATTCTTGTTCAAAAGTTACACGATGTCAAACATGAAAAAAGCAAATCAAACAATGAAAGTATGAAACGGATAACCTCCTTTCTACAGAAAGTCGGTTCATTCATCGATAGATTAGTCACATTTAGTAACGAAGCTCAAATAAATTCTGCATGACAAAAAATTATAGAACTCGATGGAGAATTTTATCATGTTTCATTATAAACACAAACTAGCTCTAACTGGTTTATGAGCTTAAATACAATCAAAGCAATATAACTAATTTAGAGTTTAGTAATCCAAATAAGCTAGTGAAATTTCAAAACAATTTATAGGACTATTCAGAGTTAATCATCACAACATTGAAGATTGTTCATTTTCATTAAACACGTCGGAGATTACTACAAGATTATCGAAGATCAAAGTATTTGTACCAGGGATCAATAAGGCTCATGTGATTTCTTAATGCATTCAAATTCTTTCGGAAAAAGTAATTAAATTGCTAGAAATATTCATTGACCTCATAAATTAATTTTGACTGATAAAGGTAAGTTATAATTTTTATATATAGCATATCTGCACTGGTTTATTTAATTTATCAGAGATGTATGTAGTTTGATCAAAACTGAACATTTGAGTAAGGTATTTAAAATTCGACTCTGATAGATTATTCCAGTGATGATACCCCACAGCTAATAAATCTTTAGCTTCAACTCCGATTCCGCCTAAATTTTGTTAAAGAGAAGATTGCAAGGTTCATAGCCTATTGTTCGATTATATTCTGCTTAAAACTACTTCAGTAGCTTCGGTTAATACCATATAATGCAGCGCAGATTTCATCCTGCATGTCATGTCTCAAATAATCTTCCAGCATCCCTCGAACGAGGAAGAAACAAGTCAAGCAAGCAGAAGAGTGTTCCTTCCAGAAGGGCTTTGCAGCCATCCTATGATTCGAAAAAGTTTTCTGATGGCATGAACCGATGACCTGAATCATTTATCCAACATAGCACTTGTATCATAAATTGTTCAAATTTATCCAAAAGATGCTGAGTTTCTTTCATAAGCACATAACAGCTTTTATTTTGTTCCAACTTGAATAATTTTCCAGCATGTATGGCCAATTGAATATATTCAATTTAAACAGTACTTTTTGAATTGTCATGGAAATCCGAAGCCTATTTGAGCATACAAAGTAGCGAAAAGCCTGAAACATGGTTATCAGCCCAATATCACACTGTGCCGTGATGACATCGGTAACATCATTGTAGTGAAATGGGTGCAGCGATGGTCTGCTGCCTCGGCGAGAGAGGCTGGTAGGATCAGCCGAGATTGGCCTTGTCTGAGGGCGCGTGAATGCGCTGACAGGCTCGCATTGCGGCTGGTTCTTTTTCCCAGTACAAAGACGCGCTACAAAAAAAATGTCTCAACCACGAATTTGGGGGTTCAAACAAATATTGACCGAATTCGAGAATGGGGTCACAAATTGCTGACACAGAGGACAAACCGGGCCTGGAGAAAACTGACGAGCTTCAGAGGACTTCGTCGTTACCGACGATACTTATGGTCCCCAAATAAGTATGGGGCATCCAGGCGGGAGCGATGCCCCCTCGCATCCTCCCAATCGGATCAAGATCTAAATATAAGCGTGGGCATATTTTCCATCTAAGGGAAAAACTCCTACAAACATTCCTTTAAATGAAAAATAAAAGCGTGGCAAATTTATGTCAGAGTGTTATGTGAGGGAATCACATAACAGTATGCCATAAATAGGCACACGAGCGGAAGGCCACCTCACCTGGACAAGAGCCCCTGTAACGCTTCAAAAGGAGTGAGCTCGCCCGATGACTATCTCATTATAATGGAGGGGCCAGCCACTTGGTGGGTCCCATACCTGGTCAGGTTTAACGAAAGAGAAAGATCGAGTTTCAAATTTAACAATTCATTTCTTTTTTATTTTTACTTTTTACATGTCGGTTGGTGTCGTTTGCTTTTAAATCGTAATACTTTTCGCTATAAGTAATCTATTTGAACGACTTTTTATCCTTTCCTCGGTCCTGTTTTATGAATAAAATCACATTTGGTCGTCGGTAAGTGTTCTATTCAGCAAAGTTAAACCGTTCTTTAAATTCGTCGGTATCGTCCGTTTCCATTGCCTCCTCGCTCGTTCCGTCTAACGCGTTATCTGTGAAAGTTGCTGGCTCAGGGCAAAGAGAAAAGAAAAGAAAACAGCAGATAATTCGTTGGGCTCACGCTCAATGTGCACTCGACGTCAGCCTGGAAAACGAAAAAAAGCGCGACGCATTTTATTTTCGTAAGCCCCAAAGTAATTATTTAAATGAAATCTTCAATTTCAATTACGAACAGAGTCCCACTTTTTGGAAACATCATCCTATTTCCTTTTAAACACTTATCTCTGGCGAACACATAGTATCCAACCTTAATTCGTAAAATAAGCAGTGTCCCATTTATTCAGATAATATATTAACTTTTCAATTCCATCTGTCAAAGTCAAAGTCAAAAGCGATTTATTTAATACTAATCGCTATGAATTTCAAAAGAATATAAAGCAATTTCAAACAATAACAATCAAAAACTTAATGGCCCAAATGGCTCTCTAAATTTATACGTTATCATTAACTCATTTCATCAAAAAAAAACTATAGCAAATTCAATTAATTACGATTATTACATATTTTTAAAATTTAATTGGAAAAAGGAGAAAAAACCAACCAACACTATCCTAAAATTATTTATAATTAAGACACAACAGTGAAACTTTGATCCTACACCTAATATGTTGTAACTTATTTCTAATAAAATACAATCAAAAACTTTATCTTATACTAAAAAAATTCTGTAACAATGTTCCTAACCTAAGTGTTTAATCTTATCTCTAACGGAATATAGTAAACATTACATATACCTAACCTATACCTAATTTTTAACAAAAATAAACAACAACACTAGATGTAGCAATAATGAGCTGAAACTCAAAAACTAAATAACGAAAAAACACCAAAACTGAAAAATAAACACGAATAATTTAGACATTGTCATTCAGCCACCAATACCTAGATTGCCCCGTCTCAACTCGATCAGCCTCAACGAATCTAGCAAATGAGTATCTCCATTGGAATTGTTGGTCTCGTGAACTCAAGTTCGGAGGATATTTTATCTTCTTATCGGTGGCCCGTCGATATATGTGATATATGACTGGGACGCCGTCAGAATCAAAAACATATCGATTCATGTCCAAATACACGAATGCTTCTGGAGGAATGAAGCCAGTAGCGAGGCAAGTCGCTATATACCCGTCTGTAGGGTGGAACGGCTGTGAAATCCAAGGGTTTTCACTCACAGTCACAGATCTTGCGATATGATTCCGAAGAAGTTTCAATATGAAAATATCGACTCTAGTCACTTCAGCAGTTTGATAAATTCTTCTATTCGATATATAATGTTTCCAATCCGTCTCAGGCTTTCTGTACAAACCAGTACATGCACGAAGACATTTCCTTTCGAAAACTCTTAATTTTTCCATAGTACTAGCACTCTGGTTGTACCAGATCTGACATCCATATGTCAAAACTGGTCTAACCAGTGTCTTGTAACAGATAATTTTGACCTTTTGATCAATGTATTTGGAATGAAAGAGCTTTCGAAGGGCCATGACTACTTTAAGTGCCTTACTGAGCATGATTTTCACATGTTCAGTATAGTACAGATACTGATCGAGATAAACACCGAGGTATCGAACACAGGATTTATGTGGAACCCGTTCAAGACTACCCTCACCAGCCATGATGTGGAAATCTTTCCAATTACGTTTCAGGTCTTGACTGACCCCCTGCAGCGTTGTCCGAAACAAGATTGTTTCACACTTTTGCGCATTTATTTTCATTCGCCAATTGTCAGTGTACAGCTGTACATCATTGAACATTTTTTGGAGATTGCTCTGAACTATTGTAGCTTTTCGGTCCGCCATATAGATGATCAGATCATCAGCAAACGCTACCAATGATCGCGTTGGTAAGACGTTAAAATCAAAGCCGTTCAATAGCTTGCGAATGAAGATTGAGAAGAGCAGAGGCGCAGTAACTGTTCCCTGCTGTAGACCATTCAAGACCTTGAACTCGCGCATTGTTGTCAGATTTCCATCAGTTACAACAAACGATTTCCCGTATAACATATTACACATCATGGCGACAAGGTGTCTGGAGAACTTGTCCTGAAGGAGTTTAAAAATCAGTCCATCTAACCATACCGTATCAAAGGCTTTCTCCATATCAATGAGACATGCTCCAACACATTGTCTATCATTTAGTTTCCAACAGATGTCTGAGGTTACTTTCGTTATTGCATGTGTGGTCGAATGCCTGGCACGAAACCCAAATTGGCAATTTGGCATCAACTCATTTTCCTCAATGTGGGCGTTTAATGCTCTGTTGAGTATCACTTCAAACACCTTGCTGATGTTAGGCAGCAAGCTAATTGGGCGATAGCTTTTGGGGCATGAAGATTCTTTTCCTTTCTTCAAGATCGGAAATACCTTAGCCTTTTTCAACTCATTTGGGAAATATGAATTGCTCAACATGTTGTTGAACAATATGCAATAGTTCCTAATAGCAACCTCAGGCAAATGTCGGAGAACTACATTTGGAATACCATCAGTACCACATGATTTCTTGTTGTTTATCTTGCGAAATATGAAACACAAGTCTTCATAGCTGACAAAATAATCAACAAGATTCAAGCTCGGTATGAGGTCAGATGTTAATGTTTCATTGAAATGAAGAATTGATTGGCCGTTCAGGCTTGATTTGAAGTCGGACACTTTTGCTTCAACGACCTCTGAAAAAATGTCGTTCCCTCTCTCAGGGTTTGGTAGATGAAACAATTCAAAATGTGTTCCAATCAGGGCAAGTTTATCCAATCCTTCATAAATAATCCTGTTTCCATTTCTATCCGGAGTCATACTATCAATTTTGATACCAGCCCTATCGAGAAGATTTATCTCATCACTAGTGACTTCAAGATTCGATACCTTCACTCGAGACTTCTTGCGGAATATGCTATTCACTTTCGCGAACACGCCGTCTGGGTCCTGTGGGCTAATACCCCTAAATTTTTCCGCCCATTGATTGCTGACCTCACTCCTGAAGTATGACCGGATTAAGTTCCGGACATTCTTCAGATATAATTTCAACAAAGACAACGAGGGATGGTTGTAGTCCAAAATCGTCGATAAATATTGTTGACGCGTGTGAGAAGAAGGCTTTTCAATCTTTTCAACCTTGCGATGGTTGGTGTTTCATATCCTTCCATATTGTTTCGAAGTTTAATCTTGGGAACGACTTTCTCAATCGTTTCCAACGTCAGCTTCTCTAACTTCGACAAATAGGCATCTATTTCATCGTTCGTTAGATTCCTGTCATTAGGAACCATTGAGCAAGAGTTACCACTATCAGAAGGGGGACATTGCTTCTGGTACTCGCGATTAAACTTCTTTTGAAACTTTCCCCAGTCTGTTTTTTTTAAATTCAACCGATGATTTTCATGTTGAACTGGAATGAGGAAGAAATCATCCCTGTGATGATTGATTTCCATTACGATTGCGTTATGGTCGCTATCATAAGGAAGCACCTGCAGTTTCCGTTGAGGACTATTAAAGCTAAATTCGAGTCTTGCGTCAGCAATGCAAAGGTCCAAATATGAATTTGTCCTAGGGTATGTTGGGAACTCCGACCCATATAGAGTGCACCTGTATTCAATTTGGTTCTCTGTTATCCACGATTTCAGGAATACACCTCTTGGATTATTGGTGGCGTTCAGCCATGATGTATGCTTGGCGTTCAGGTCACCAGCAAGAATATAGTAGTTATGCAGCCTGTTCAATTCGAGTATTTCGAACAAGGAATTCAGCTCCTCCTTGAGCTTGAGAACAGTTCCACCAGTTGCATAGGCAGAGATAACGAAGAGGTTATCCCCACCTGGCAGTGAGATTTTGATAACGGACACTTCAAGAGATTCAAAGCTTTTGAATCCCATCTGGCATTCCCACGTCCTCGACATTGCCTACTTAAAGCAACGTAAACAAAATATTCCGACGCTGGCAACTCCTACTAGAATTGACCCCATCAGATAACCAAGAAGCTATTGAATGTCGTTGCTGTTGTTTATGGATTTTGGGTTCTTTTTTGGGAACCTGATTATTTCTGGGAGCTAAAGAATAACCTTTTAACAGATGGTTTAAGGGAAGAAGAAGCCTTTGCATACCCAAGCAAAAACACTTCTTCCATACATATTGATGAGCACTTGAGTTTCATTCCACTTTTCGCTAATTGCATAATAGTTATAGATATTACTCATCAACAACAGTAAATACGTATTTTCCGCAATTTTCAGTTCGTTTTATTCGGAACGTAGTAGAACGTTCTTCATTTTGCACCCGCGAACAATCAAATTTTCTTCCCCGTTTGCCTCGAGACCCCCTCGCGTAAAAAAAATTTTCGTGGCACACGTAGCTAAGCCGGCAAGTATTTGACAATCCTGCCGTCCGATCTTTTCGACGTGCTCTCGGTGGCGATCAAAATTCGACTCACCGTTTGGTTGTTAGTCGTGCCGTCCAGTCTGTCGCACTGGGACTCGACGAGCGACCGTTCATTCGGCGGCACAGCTTACCTTCGCCAATGCAATACGTGCCTGTGCAGCGGAAAAAGGTGTTGCCATGTCCGGATTCCAATTTTAGATTTTTATTATTAAATTAATGAAGAATAACAATATAGAAAAATTCAAATAATAACGGAAGAAGATAAGTATTATAAGAAATATAGAAAACTTTAAATTTCATATTGAGAAAAAAGATGATATAAAATTTATATTCATAAAAAAATATTTTAACATATCATTTATAACTATAAATTGAAATACATGAATTTTTCATATCTGGAACTAAAATTTCGGATAAGAGTTATGCCGATTTTCGAGCAATTTGCTTAGGCCACTGCTCGATTACTACATCATCGCTGATGAAAAAAGGATTAAGGAGGGATGGGCATCGTATTCCAAGAACCTCCTTCATCCTCCGCACAGTTCCAGGGCATCGGAGCCTATAGATACTCCCGGAAAGCTTCCGTTGCCCCATCTAATTTGGATGAAGTTTATCCCTCCATCAAAGCCCAAAAGAATAATAAAGCGCCAGGCATCGGTGAAATTTGAGTAGAGCTGATTAATTATATTCCCTATCCACAAAAAGGTGGCTAGCTAAAATGCGAAAACTATAGAGGTCAATCACTACTTTGTACGGCGTACAAAGTATTTTCAAAGATCTTAGAAAATAGAATCAGATCATATTGCAGCAGTATTCTTGGGGAGTATCAAAGTAGTTTTGTTCACTGTCAAACAGCTACTCAAAAAATGCTGGGTGTTCAACATAGACGTCCATCAAAATATTGTTGGCTTTAAGCAAGCACACGACAGTATTGATCGTAACGTACTATACGAAATAATGCTTTGCTTTTGTATTTCAGCCAAGTTAGTCCGTCTTAGTAAAATGACAATGACGCCGACGAGCTCCCAAGTCCGCATCAATAACTAACCCACCGATGTCTTTGACACAAATATCGGACTAGAGTAGGGAGATGGACTGGCTCCGTTGCCCTGGGGTACGTCATTAGAAAGCTACAAGTTGACACAAGAGGTTCATTACTATACGAATCAAGCCAAACTGTAGCCTATGCAGATGACATCAATATTTCGTCACGGGCGTTAACAATCGCCAAAGGAATTCTCCTGAAACTCGTCAGCGAAGCATAACTAGTAGGACTACCAACCAATGAAAATAAAATAAAACTCATGACGCAGTCGAGGAAAAATACCTCCAATACCCAAAATATTGCACTTGGCGAATACAATATCGAAAATTTGGGCAAATTTGTATATTTAAGCGTCAGAATAACGAGAAGCACTAATAAAAGAGACGAAATACGCCGCCGATGTACAGGTCACTAATAACATTTTTTATTCAGTTTCGACAATCTTGAAGAACAGTTGCATACACAAAAAAATAAAGCTCCAAATATAGAAATTTTATTAATCCATCAGTTTGCCCCGTGAACTTCTTGCCAATTCAGCCGATGCACACAACAATTCCATCTACAATGCGTATGCTGTTTTGGCCGCACCATTATGCCACAAACTGTTGCATAACACGCGTAACGATATTCACTAATGTTCACCACTTGATGTCATGAGTGTGCGGAGCAAGGCTCTGGTACCGAACGAGACTTGACTTCGGCCGAGTGGTAACGCGAAGGCTGTTCACCGGGAACGCTTCGTGTCTAGTTCGTATGCGTTAATTTTTTGGCCATAACTGAAAAGTCACCTAAAACCTTTCAGAACCATTTCCAATCAGACCATCAAACTTTAGGGGCAATTGGTATAGAGAGTGCGTGTGATATTTCCTCGGATTACATTTCAAAGATGAGCCAAAATTGAAGTGTCACCAGTACATTAGCTAACAATCGATTCTTTTAGGAATCATTCTCAACGCAGCTACGTCAGAAATTTCTCGATCACATGCGCCGCGTGTTAATTGTTTTTCTGCAATCCCATCCTAATAAGAAACGTCTGGAACTTGTGTGAGTGCATCTGAGTGTTCTGGAGGTTAGTATAATTTGTTTTGCAAACTCTAGTTATTTGATAAGTGATTATACACAACTTAAAAGACGAAGCATTGCATTCAAATTCGCTCGTCAGTAGGGCCACGTTTCATATGAGTGCGAGTTATGTGGAAGGTTATTTTCAAGAAATTCAAAAAATTGTGCATTCAAATCCGGATTCAGTGCGAGGTTATAATGATATTCAAGCTGAACGTCCGTATCCTAAAGCATTTAAATGTAAGGTGTGTAATAAATCATTTAGATATGTACAATTTGAAAAGCCATAGGTCGCTCCATTTAAATCCAGATGAATTTAAATGCACGGAGTGCGGGAAGTCATATGCTAAAAAGTAAAGACTGAAAGTGCATATAGCGCGTGATTCTCATCCCGTCTGTGTTGGTGATTAGATTGGATAGAGGACACGTTCTGCATCTGCTATATTTCACTCAAATTATCGGTCTCCGGTTCAATTTGCATTCTAATAACCTCTAATTACACAACTTCAGTTTCGGCTTGTAAAAGTAATGTTGTATTTGAGCAATTTGGCATAAATAGTGACTTCAATTTAAAGATTGGCATGTGGGATTCTCAAAGTGTATAAACAATTCAGTGGATTAACAATTTCGTTGAAAATTTTCATTTTCCTATTGTCACGTTGCAAAAAATTCTGGCCTGACAGGAGCATTGACAAGAATAAATTATATAGAAAAACAATTTTCTTTCTTTAACACGTTTTGACTACTTCGAGTCATCTTCAGGATATGTTGAAGGGAATGACTTTATATAGTCGTAGGATGCGTTGAGCGGATAGGTCAGGTAGTAAATTACGTCAAGTACTAAATTAGGCCACTTCCACTGGTTAAAAATCTACATACGACGAATAAAAAAATTATAAGTATTCAAAAGAAAAAAAACAATCAATAAACTCGAGAAAAACTAACTAGTAGCAAATCCTATCTTCTACTTTGGAACGTATTTCCGTGTCCTTCAAGAGCGTTTTTAAACTATTTGAAAGGACAGCATCAAATCTTTAACGAAAATTAATATCGCATACACAGTGTTGTGTGGGTTTTACGTGTATTATATTGGTAAGTCTTAAAAGCGTTGATCCTTCTTTTGTCATTTTTATTGTTTTGTAAAATAATTTTACAAAACCCTACTAAAATCGCGTCCTGTCTGGCGGTCTGTCTGTCCGCACTTTTTCTCGCAAACTACCTAAGCTAGAAACATCGAATTTTTTATGCAGGTGTAAAGTGGTGCTCTCTTGAAAAAAACAAAAAAAAATTGTATAAGCTATTTAAGTGGGTCTCCCCATTTAGGGGAGTAGCCCCCGAAAAAAAAATATTTCATGAAAGGTAGCCGATACTAATATCATATGAAAAATCTTGATAAAAACTTTCCAAAACAGTTCTTAATTTGGCACTTTTTGCTCGAGGAGCTCACAGGGAGGGGCAAAATACGAAAAATGTGTGTCCCCCCTCACGATTGGACACCTGTGATCCGCTCAACTTTGTTAGTAATAGTATGATATTTGAATTTCACATTTTCCCCAATAAAATCGTAAAGTTACCTATACGATTCCCCCAATAAAATCGTACGATTCCCCCAATAAAATCGTATAGGTAACTTAACAAAATTCGACATTTAATTAGTCCTACAAAAGTCTCTTAAACTCTGTAAGTTTGATGAAAATCGAATGATAACTACGGAAGTTATAGCCATTTGAATTTTCCAATTACACCAACAATAACACATGATTTTGGTATTTTATGGACTTTCCATCCAACCAGTCACTGCAGTTTTGATTTGATCTTCTTGAAATTTTCAAATAAACTCAATAACATTGTTTAGGGTTCAAGCACAAAAAAAAAAGAATTGTTCAAATAAAAGAATGAAATTTAGATTTTGAATAACATCTTTATTCACCGACGGTTCGATTTCAAGTCCAAGAAAAATAAAATGAAAAGCACAATATGTCATTAGAATGTAATCTAAAAATAGCACAAGCAAAGCAACAAACATCATAAACTTCCTCCGCACAACAAAAAATACAATCAAACATTCTGAATTGCAACCATATGATCGTAAATGCCTAACGGATGGCAAAATATCCAAAAACGTTAAAATGCGAATTGTATTAGCTAGAGTTTAATTTTGTTGCTATCGTTATCGGTTGTACAGCAATGTGCGGCTCGATGGGGTAATATTGGATAATAGTTTTTGATTGTGTGGAAATGCAGCGTTCGATGGGCCGAGACTGAACACATTAATATTTTTGGGTATTCATGATTCGAGTGACCGTTGAAAATACAAAAACAATTGATTTTCTTTTAAACGTGCATATCTCTTTGACATATTTTTGGACTTTATTCGTTGCTGGTGACTGCGTTTCTGAGAAGTTGGGTGCAAAACCTCTCTGACATGAGCGTAGGTCTGTCTACCTAACTTGTTCTATTGAATATTTCTTTTATTTAAAATGAATTTTATTTAAGTACATATTGTCCATTATTATCTACGACCTTTTGTTTTTGGGTAAAGCCATTATTCCATCTGTGTAGAACTTCTGTGGTTTATCGGGGAAAAACTTGGCCAAGTGATTTTCACAGTCCCTTTTTAAAGTGAATTTCT
Source organism: Odontomyia ornata (assembly GCA_963969285.1). Taxonomy (NCBI): domain Eukaryota; kingdom Metazoa; phylum Arthropoda; class Insecta; order Diptera; family Stratiomyidae; genus Odontomyia; species Odontomyia ornata. The sequence continues at coordinate 151,650,658 of OZ017739.1, forward strand.
TTGCATTAAGGAAGTTTTGCAGAGACCGAATCAAATGGTAGTCTGATGGTGCAAGGTCGGGACTATACGGTGGATGCATCAAAACTTCCCAGCCAAGATCTGTCAACTTTTGCCGGGTCATCAAAGATGTGTGTGGTCTGGCATTTCCATGATGGAAGATAACGCGCTTTCTATTGATCAATTCTGGCCGGTTTTTTTGAATTTTTTGTTGCAACCTGGTTAATTGCTGACAGTACAGAGCCAAATTGAGTGTTTGGCTAGATGCTAGCACCTCATGATAAACAATTCCCTTCCAATCCCACCATACGCACTGCATAACCTTATTTGGTGTCAATCCTGGGTTTGAAGACGTTTGTGATGATTCACCTTTTTTTGACCATGATCTTTTTCGAACGACATTCTCGTATCTTACCCATTTTTCATCGCCCATAATGATTTGCTTCAAAAATGGCTTGATTTCGTTGCGTTTAATTAGCATTTCGCAAATCAAAATTCGGTCGATAAAATGTTATTCATTTTAAATTTTACTCATTTTTAAATGCATACAACTTTTGACACGAACTTTTGACGATATGATCAGTATTACCCGATATATGAGACAACGAACAACATCTAATGACAAAAAAATGCTCAATACTAGTTAGACTATCCAATATTTGTAGATTCATAATTCAAAATTAGAATGAAATGCTGGAGAAACACAAAAAAAGTCGGGAAGACAGAACTACGCTCGTGGCAGAAGGGTTTTGTACTTAACATACGATATGCAGACATACGAGCATATAATGATTTAATTCAATAAAAACTTTAATGACATGTGCAACAAATTTATTTTTGCTTCAAAAGTAAAACCAGTATAACTCTACTTGAACTGCCCAACATTTTATTGCAATATTGCTAAAATCATTGACTAAGCCGAATCTTAAATGTCTTTTTGTTATACAGGGTTATCCATTTCGTGGTAGGAAAGTATAACCCTGCCATTTGACATCTAGAAATATGGATCCATTTAGAAAAAAGGATCAAAGAACCCGTTAAAATTATTAAATGCAATCAAAAAACGTGTTAAAATTATTAAATTTTATTATAAAAATGGTGACTCTGCTGTACCAACATTTAGGGCTTTACGAGCCGATTACGGTCGACATAATCGACCTACACAGCAAACAATTTCGAACACAGTGAGAAAATTTGAAGAGACTGGATCGGTTATTAATATTTTAAGGCCTGTGCATCAAAACAACATTCGTTCCGCTGAAGATATCGCTGTCGTTGCTCAAAGTGTGGAGGAAGACCCGAATTTGTCGATTCCTTGACGTGCTCAACATTTGGGCTTGTCTTACGGCTCATTGTGGCGATTTTGCATTTGGATTTGCATCTCCATCCAAACAAAATCCAACTCACTCAAGAACTTAAGCCTCAAGACCATACACAACGCAGAATGTATGCGAATTGGGTGTTTAAACAACAAGCCATTGATAACGATTTTTCGAACAAAATTTTCTTTAGTGATAAGGCTCATTTTTCGCTCAGTGGCTACGTAAATAAACAGAAAGGCCTTTGCATCTGGAAAAAGTGACCGTTTGGTGTGCATTATGGTCTGGTGGTGTTATTGACCCGTATTTTTTTGAAAACGATCAAGGAAGAGCCATTACAGTCAATTCTGACCGCTATGGACGGATGTTAACCGATTATTTTTGGAGACAAATCGAAGATTATGATCTGGAGAACATGTGGTTCCAACGAGATGGAGCCACAAGCCACACAACACAGGCTAATCGAGCACTTTTGCAAGAGAAATTTCCAGGACGCGTAATTTCGAGATTGAGTGATGTCAATTGGCCCGCAAGATCCTGCGACCTAACACCTTTGGATTTGTTTTTATGGAGCTATGTGAAAGATCGTGTTTACGCAAACAATCCTCAAAATCTTTAGCAATTGAAAACCAATATTCGTGAAGTTATGGCCGAGATATTGCCGGAAATGTGCCGAAAAGTCATTGAAAATTACCTCAAAAGGATTGAGGCCTGTAAGAGGTCTTGTGGAGAACATTTGAATAATGGTGAATTTCACGTATAATGGCAAGATTCAATCTTTATATTGAATAAAAAATTTTGTTTCCATCTGAATACTTTGTGTTTTTTTAGCTTTACTTTCCCAAGCGTAAAATGGCTAACCCTATATTATATACTTGGAGAAAATACAATCAAAGTATAGTGTCTGGTTCGACGGAAAGCCCATGTAGTAACCGTATTTGATTGTTGTAATTGGAGAAAATTCAAACGGCAATAAGTTTTGTACATTCTATCAAAACTCATAAAGTAGAAGGACCTCTAAAAAATACCTAAATATCTACTTTCATCCAATTTAATCATACGAATACAGTTTTACTGGCGACAATATATAATTTACAGATTCTACTATTATTAACAAAGTTGAATGCATTTCACCCATTAAGTTATTTGTTATTATTTTTAACTGCTAATCTTCAGATATTCATTAATAGATTCAATCAAGTGTGTACCTTAAATGTTGAAGTTCGCGAAAAATAACACAATTTTATGCAATATTCTCGTTTGAAACGGCCGCAATTTTGTTTTACAATTACGGATGCCCCCGTTGAATAAATTCTCAAAGATATTCATCATGAATATAACATGATTCCTGAGATTTATGTGCAAATGCTAGCAAACCCGTAGAGTCTGAGTTGATTGGAAGTGCATATTATCCCTCAGCCATGTACTCGTATAGTTGTTGTTGTAATATAAGGAAATTTGAACCCCTATAACTCTGTTAAATACGATTCGATCTTTCTGAAATTTTCAATAATGATTAAAATTGTAAATTGACATTTGCCTACAGAATTTTAATGAACTTAAGAGTGCCCTTACGATTTTGTTGATGAAGTTTAAAATTGATCAACAATACTATTACTAACAAAGTTGAGTGAACTTTGACATCTGAAGTATTTCATTATTTTTCGAATGAAAGGTTTCCAATCTCGAAGGGGTGCACCTGAATTTTGTGCATCTCAACTCCTTCTGCCTCCCTTGATACTGATAAAGAAATTTTAGGACCTGTTTTGAAAAGATCTTATTGAGACCTTTCATATGATACTCCATTTGCCTACCTGTGACGAGAAAATATTGTTCAAGGGTCACTCCTCTATATGAGGAGACCCTCGTTGAACTCTTTGAAAAATTTTTTACCACAAACTTTCTAGAAGTCATAACATCCAAGCTTTCGACAAAGCTTCATGGCTGTTGCTTCTACAGTTTTGGAGAAAAACTGCTGTGACATACAGATCGATAGACGAATTCAGGTACCGATTTCAATACCAATTAGGAACATGAAATTCACTGAACATTTTCTTATACTCGAAATCGCGTTAGATTATTAGACTTTAAAAATATAAATTCTTAGAAATCGTACGAACCAAAACAAGAGCGATGGTAAAGTTCATGTTATTAATTGACACATTTCTTTTTGAGAAACGAAAAACAAGATTGTTGGAAATTATAGATCCACTATTTATGTAATTAGTATACTCTAACCTCGTTGAAACTTAGTCAAAATTTTGGATATTTTTAAATTGCATATTATAATATCCACACGATGGTTTACTTTCCTTACTTCCGTCGTAAAGATTATTAAATTACGAGTTGAAACACTAAACAGTTGTGTCGAACTAAGCAACTGTAAAATATTGTAGAGTCAAAGTTGATGGTTACGTTTTGTACAAAATGATTTAAATGAATTAGTTTTACCGTTTTTTTAAGAGAAATCAAATGATAATTAATAAAACAAAATAATATGAATTGCTAAAATGCAAACTTCAGTCTTCTCATTTCAAGAATTTCTAACGGGTATGGGACCCGCCACGTTGTCTGAATGCTCCTATCCTGAGCTAGCCATCGGGCTGTAGCTCCTTCTTCTCTCATACGTTATAGGGGCTCTTGCTGGGTAGAGTGGCCTTCCACACGGGTCCCCTATTTATGTTAAAATTTTATATGATTCCATCATATAAAATTTTAATAATAAATCCGAAAAATTTTTGTTTTTCATTTAACGGGAAAATTCATATGAATTGCTTTTGTATGAATTTGTAATGATTTTCTTTTTTTTCTCTAAAAATTCGTGTTGGACACGGGTGCCGATTGCCTAACACAAGTCCAAGCGAGTTATGAACAACACCGAGCTCAACTAACTAGCTTCGCTTAACAACCGCGTACGCGTGCTTGTCAAATAGCATTTGCGGGATCATATGATGCGGGCTCTTGTCGAGCCACAAAGCTACACTACAAAATATTTATCACGCGTTATCTACTCTACCAGACGTACCGATCAATTTTTATTATCTTTAGAAATGTTATATTATGTGTCAATTAAGCTACTCTACAGTAATTCAACATTTTTTGTCTCGTTAAAATTAGCAAATACGGAGGCTTAAGACAAACGCAAACATTATACAATAAGCAACCGTTACTTTCTACAAAGAAGGTCGTTGCATTAAAAGGGGAATGTCAAACCTAAAGATGTTTAAATGGCTGAAGTGAACCACTCCTCTCTGCCTCAACGATGGAAACTTAACGGTTGTAGTTTGCTTTAATCCGGTGAAACAACAAACCAAGCAGTTTTGACGGGGTGACCACCTCTCTTCAGGAGCAGTTACTCCTAATGATCACGGGGCTGCTCGACTGCTTATGTTTAATACAAATTTTTCATTTAAATGGAAAATAAATGACCACGTCTACAATGGATCTTGATCCTGATGGGGAGGTGTGACGGAGCAGTCCTTTATAGACATTCTTGAACATTCTGAAATCACTACAAAATCTGTGATAAGATCTGTGCTATGCTATGGATGTGAAAAATGGACCCTAACCCAAGCATCTACAAATATATTGAGCCCCTTTGAGCGACGGCCCCTGAGGCGGGTAATTGGAGCGAAACTAGATAGGGACCAATGGCAAATTCAATACAACCATGGATTGTGTGAAATTCTTAACAAACCAGAGGTCTCAACGATTATAAAACTGTGGAAGCCACAATGGGGATGAACAACGGATACCCAAAAAAGAATTCGTTGAGAGAACTAAAAGGCGGAGACTAGTGAGGAAACTGAGGAAACGCTGGTCCAAGTCGGTCGACAGTTTATCGCTGCTCAGATTCCAAAATTGGAGGACGCGGCTAATGGACCGAGACAGTTGTAGGTGCTTGTTGCGGGAAGCGATGACTCGAGAGGGCTTAAGCGCTACGAAGAAAAAAATATCTCACTTGATTGAGATCTGATTCCCATGAAATTTTGTAGGCGTAAGGATTTGCTTTTAATCTGCATTATTGTAAAATTTTATAAAGTTTTAGGATACCGCTTAGATTTTATGACAAAAAACGTATAGTTGACAAATCATACTAATAGTGACAAAATTTGATATCTGATGTGTTTGTTGCCCTAGCCTAACTTTATGATTTTTTTCAGATTTTTCGGCTCAAAGGTGTCCAATAGCAAGGGGAGGGGACACCAATTTTACAGCGAAGAAGTGGTATTATGAGGACGCTTATTGGTCTCACGCTCAACTACGCCCCATACGTAATAATCAAAAGGATTAAGGTCTGGGGAGCTAGGTGGCCATATGTTCGGTGTTATGTGGTCGTGAAAATTTTCGGCCATCCAATCTTGTGTCGCCATCGCTTTATGTGAAGGAGCAGAGTCTTTTTGAGAAATGTATGGTCTGCCTCCGCTTACATTACCGATCCAGGGTTTCACTACCGTCTCCAAAACCTCGATGTATACAGCAGAGTTCACTCGAAGTCCTTGAGTAAAAAAGTGTGATGGCATAACATGTCCTTCGTTGCTGACAACACCTAAAACCATAACAGTGGCTGGAAACTTTTTGTGCATAACAACAGGAACCTCCGTTGGGTTTGAACATAGCCATCTGTCATTCTTGCGATTGGTCTTTTGATCTTGGTCAAAATTTATTTCGTCGGAAAAAAACCATAACATTTTGGGCGCCTCAGAGTATTTGATTTTGTTTAAAATACGTTTTGATTGGAGAACTCTCTGTTCCCGTGTTCGTTCCCACATGAACTGTCCTCTGCACATCACGTCGATGATCGCTTGCACTTGCTTTAAAAATTCTGCAGATCGGACAGTGTCAGAACGTTGTTTGTGCTTTTTGCATTTTGCAACCAGCTCTGTATCGCCTCCTGATGCTTCCAATTCACGGCGCACTTTATGCACGAATGAACGAGTGCAATTATGAAAACTAGAGGTCTCTAAATATGTATGTTTCGCACATGACAGCATGTCTCTTCATTTCTTAAGTGATGTTGTAGTCTGCCATTTCTTATCTGAAAAGGAAAAAAATTAAAAAAAATTCGCGAAGTTATAGTCACATTTATGCATGCCCTCAAATACCGTACGCATCCTGTACTTGATAATTTCCATGATTGTTTTCCAGAGACTACGGCCAAAATGGGTCGATGCAGGACAAAATCAATGAGTATTGAGTTGACGTCCGACACGCCTTTCCATGCTTGACCATATCGTATACCGTTGGCTAAAAGAGATAAGATTGAGCAGATTGAGAATGAATTATTGGCCACAAACGTCCAAGTAATTCATTATACTCTTCGCCGATTGTTTTGGTTCCCAAGCAAGATGGTAAGGATCGCCTTTGTTTTGACTTTCGTGCGGTAAACGCTTTCACCAAGAATAAGCCGTACCTGATGTCAACTGTTGAGGAACAGCTCTCACAACTCGCAGGAAAGCAGTTTTTCATGACACTAGATTTATTCTCTGGATACTACCAAATTCCTTTGGATGAAAAACCACGTCAGTACACCGAATTTGTGACTCATCTTGGTCATTTTGCGAACAACGTAATGCCTTTTGGCCTCATTAATGCGCCGATGATTTTCCGAGAGGTCATGATCGACTTAATTCATCGCATGAAATCAAGAAATATCGTAAGCTATATGGATGAAGTCATTATCCCCAATGTGAAGGCGACTGGAGGTCTCAAAGCTCTAAAGGAAATTCTGGAAATTTTACGCGAGATGGGTCTTACACTTAGACCGTCAAAGTGTGTTTTTTGCATCCACATACACAGAGACGGAACGATGCCTAGAAGCAAGAAAATTGATTCTATCCAAAAATTTCCAACACTTAAAAATTTAACTGATGTCAAAGGATTTCTTCAATTAGCGGGGTGCTTCCGCAAATTTATTGAAGGATTCTCAAAATTTTCTAAGCCGCTAACGAATTTGTTAAAAACGAAGAAATTCGTCAAACAAAGACCGCAGACATTAGCTTCAACGAGTTGAAAGCTCGTCTCTGTAGTGAACCCGCTCTAGCTGTTGTGATCCACGGGCTGAGCACGACGTACACACCGACGCCAATCCTATTGGTCTCGTCGGAGTCTTGATGCAACCTACGGAGGAGAAACCATTCCGGAGTACAGTAGCCAAGAATTAGAGATACTGGGAATCGTTGAAACGGTAGATCGATTCCGATTTTATTTGATTGGAAAACACTTCCAAGTGGTGTACGATTGTAATGCAATATCGACGATGAAGTTGACCACTTGACTTAACAATCGAGTTGCTCAATGGTGGCTAAAACTCCAAGAATTGATGTGGTACGTCGGGCAGGAAATAATATGAACCATGTCGATGCATTAAGTCGTCGACCACATGAACAACCGCAAGAGCCGACAACAATAGCAGATAAAGTGTTACTGATACAAAACCTGATTAGAGCCACTGGTTGATACCATTACAGTGACAGGACCCAAAACTAAAGGAAATTGTGGATATAATTGATAGAGTATGTAAATCAGCTCAATTCGCCCAATCAAAGTATGATCACACTCTTAAGAAAGGAAGATTGATGCGAAAAGTAAATGGCGATCTTAAATTTGTAGTGCCATCAGCCGACCGTTGGAGACTAGTAAAAAGTTGTCATGACGATGCCGGTTTTTTTTTTGGCGTTGATAAACCGGTCCATAGGATAAAAGAACTGTTCTGGTTTACTCGATTGTGCAACTACGTGAAGTCGTACATTGCTGCATGTCCGGAATGTTGTCTCAATAAAGTACCAGCAGGAAAAACCGAAGGTGACTTGTTTTATGGACAGGTTGAACGTATATCTTTTAGGGTACAGCATATTGATCACTTAGGACCATTTCCTAGAAGTAATAATGGCAACCTATACATAAAATCGGAGTAACGGACCTTTCCAGTAAATTCACAATGATTCGAGCCACGAGAGCAGCTAACAGTCGACAAGTAGCTACCATGCTGAGGGATATCACGTCATACTTTGGATTACCAGTCCGTACTATAAGCGATCAAGGGTCGGCATTTACATCGAAAGAATTCAAGGATTACTGAGCAACGTATGATATTCATCACGTGAAGGTGCCTGTGTGAACTCCACGTGCTAACGGCCAAGTTGAGCACGTTAACCAATCAATATTGTCATATCTACGATGTTCGATGACGGATTGTAAAAAATGGGACGAGCTTCTACCGAGTTTGCAATGGGTACAAAATTCTCAAATCAACTCGACGATCAGATTCACACTTAATCAGATAGTTTTTGATTCCCGTTTGAAGGATGTAACAGCGAGCCGTATCATCCAAGAACTACAGGACGTTGCGGGTGACAATAATCAACTGTCGATAAGCGAAATTTGGCTAGAGGCTGCACAGCATATTATGACCGAAAAGGAACGATGGAAAATAAGATTCGACGAGAAACATAAGACTTCTGTTTTATACAAAGAAGGCGATTTAGTGGTTATACAGAACATACCAATAGCAACCGGGGAGCCCTATAAACTGGAGCCAAAGTATCGAGGGTCATATGAAGTGGCCAAAGTTTTGAAAAACGATCGCTATGTTATCAAAAGCATCGAGGATGATCAGAAACGAATATTCAGTTCCGTGTTCACGAGTGATAAAATGAAACCATGGTACCGACTCAGCCCAGATTTGGACATCTACGACTTTAATTACGATGACGAATACTACAAAGAAACCGGGCCGATTTCTGGCCAGGAGGGCCGAGCTGTCAACTCCAACTTGGCAACACCGTATCGAGGTACGCAGTTAATCGAGTCGAGTCGAACCAAGCAAACGGTTCGTAGGAACAACGTATCCTATGATATGAGGATAAATGATATTTTAGCGTGAATTTGTGAAGGACAGTTAATATGCATTACTGAAGCAAAGCAGTGCTATCTTTTAATTAAAGCAATTCCCTAACATCCACAGTCCTTTTACTCCTGACAATTGTGATGTGTATTATATTAGGATAAACGTTTAAGTTATATTAGTATAAGATACAGTTTTTTTATTGAATTTTACTAGAATTAGGTTAGAACATATTTAGATATGAGCTGAATGTTGACTATTTTGCTGTGTTTTTTGTAGAATATGTTAATTTTGAACAGTGTTGTTTAGTTTTTTCTCCTTTTTCCAATTAATCGATAGTACAGGGTTATCCATTTTACGCCTGGGAAAGTAGAGTTATGGAAAACACATAAAATATTCAGATGGAAACAAAATTTTTTATTCAAGATAAAGATTGAGCCTTGCCATTATACGTGAAATGCAACATCATTCAAATGTCCTCCACGGGACCTCTTACAGGCCTCAATCTTTTTGAGGTAATTTTCAATGACTTCGGCACATTTCCAGCATAACTTCACGAATATTGGTTCTCAATTGCTCAAGATTTTAAGGATTGTTCACGTAAATACGATATTTCACATAGCTCCATAAAAAGAAATCCAAAAGTGTTAGGTCGCAGGATCTTGTGGGCCAATTGACATCACTCAATCTCGAAATTACGCGTCCTGGAAATTTCTCTTGCAAAAGTGCTCGATTAGCCTGTGTTGTGTGGCTTGTGGCTCCATTCTGTTGGAACCACATGTTCTCCAGATCATAATCTTCAATTTCTCTCGAAAAATAATCGGTTAACATCCGTCCATAACGGTCAGAATACACTCTTCCTTGATCGTTGAAATACGAGCCCAATAACACCACCAGACCATAATGCACACCAAACGGTCACTTTTTCCGGATGCAAAGGCCTTTCTGCGATCACCTGAGGATTTTGAGAGCCCAATGTGGCAATTCTGTTTATTTACGTAACCACTGAGCGAAAAATGAGCCTCGTCACTAAAGAAAATTTTGTTCGAAAAATCGTTATGAATGGCTTGTTGTTCAATCACCCAATTCGCATACATTCTGCTTTGTGTATGGTCTTGAGGCTTAAGTTCTTGAGTGAGTTGGATTTTGTACGGATGGAGATGCAAATTCAAATGCAAAATCTGCCACAATGAGCCGTAAGACAAGCCCAAATGTTGAGCATGTCGAGGAATCGACAAATTCGGGCCTTCTTCCACACTTTGAGCAACGCCAGCGATATTTTCAGCAGAATGAATGTTGCGATGATGCACAAGCCTTGCAATATCAATGCCTGATCCAGTCTCTTCAAATTTTCTCACTGTGTTCGAAATTCTTTGCTGCGTAGGTCGATTATGTCGACCGTACTCGGCTCGTAAAGCCCTAAATGTTGATACAGCAGAATCACCATTTTCATAATAAAATTTAATAATTCGAATGCACTCTTCGACTGCTAAACGATCCACATTTCTAAATGGCAAACCTTCAACTAAAAACACGCTTTGAATGACATTCAATTTTGAAAGATGTCAAATGGCAGGGTTATACTTTCCCAAACACGATATGGACAACCCGGTATTTAGGTATTTTTAGTTGACAATATTTTTTTGGATATTTTTTTCGATTAAATATGCTTTAAATTTAGAGTGCTATTTAACCATTTTTACGATTGCTTTTTACTTTACCACATCCCTTTCACTCAATGAAAACACTGATTGACATCGATCTTTTAACTTACACTTTATGGTTCAATATTCTACATTCTCCTGTCACCAAAAGTCGTAGACGAGGCCGGCAATCTCCTCGTGTTCAATTTTCATCACACCTTAAGGTTGTTATCTAATTCAGCATACAACTTCCCCCTTCGATATTTGTCGCAAATGCGTTTTGACCTTCTCAATGTCGGTGTTACAGCTCGTTCCTGTCTATTACAACTACTTTTGTTTTCTTGATCTTTCATGGTATTCTCATCAGTACTTGGGCTTATCTTACAAGTACAATACAATAATAAAATGATATGTACCATTTTTATCAAATCATTTACTTTTATCATATAACGTAACTTTCTTAACTTTTTCATAATTGTACGTTTTATCCATAGGTGTTTGAAATGATTCCTTCTTCTTCTTCTTCCTAGCATTACAACCCCTCTCGGGCCTTCGCTTCCTGTAAATAGCGCCTCCAACTGTTTCGGTCCATTGACCTCCTTCAATTTCCATCCGAGTAGCGATGAACTGTCTTCGTTGACCGAGTCAGACTAGCGTTTGCTCGGTTTCCCCACTGGTCTCCGGCCATCAGTTCTCCCAACGAATATCGTTTTAGGTATCCATTGTTCGTTCATATGATTCATGTGGCCAGCCTATTGCAGCTTCCGCAGTCTGACAATCGTTGAGACCTCAGGCTCGTCAAAAATTTCATACAGCTCATGGTTGTATCGAATTCTCCATTGGTCCCCATCAAGCTTCGCTCCGATTATTCGCCTCAGGACCCATCGCTCAAAGGCATTCAATATCTTTGCGGAACCTTGGGTTAGGGTCCATGTTTCACACCCATTGCATAACACAGGTCTTATCACAGATTTGTATGCTTGAAACTTTCCTCCTTCTTCTTCTTCTTCTTATATGTTTGCACTTTGAACATTAATTAAAAAACCTCGTAACAGATTTGTGTTCGTTTCTTTTGAATTTTTCATGGTCGATCAGCCTTACAAGTAGCCATCTAGACGTTGAATTTCATTGGATTTAAGGATACACTCACGATTTCATTTAAGAAAAATGTAAAATTTGTTAAATCATACTATTACTAACAAAGTTGACCGAATTTTGACTTCTGAAGTATTTGTCGTTGATTTAGTTATAAAACAAGTTGGGTAGACAGACCTACGCTCATTTCAGAAGGGTTTTGTACCCAACTTACGAAATGCAGTTACCAGCAACTAATAAAGTCAAGAAACATGTCAAAGAGATGTGCACGTTTAAAAGAAAATCCATTGTTTCTTAAATTTCAACGGCCGCCATTTTATTGCAAACTAACAAAAATCACTCAAGTCATGAATTTCTAAAAATATTTATCTTATTGATCTCATCTCAAAATTTCAAGGAGATCAAATCAAAACTACAGTGTTTGTTTCGATGGAAAATCTATAAAATACCAAAATCGTGTGTTATTGTTGTTGTAATTGGAGGAATTTCAAATGGCTATAACTTCCGTGAATATGATTCGATTTTCATCAAACTTATAACGTATTAGAATCTTTTGTTAGACCACAAAGAACTACTAAGTTTATCCATAGGGTTTTACTGGGTAAAACATGAATTTCGAAGATTATACTTGTTATGTTAAGCGTGACACCAACAAAAAAGTCTGAATTCAGATTGCAACTGATTTATTCTCTTCAAATATAGTACGAGTACATATACATTTACATGACATTCCTCCCGCCGTATCATAAGGCGATACATATTCAATTATGTTAAATTATCAATATTCATTTAAAGCAAATAGCGAAAAGAAGTCAAATGTAATTCAAAAAATTTTGAAAGTACTAAATATTCAAGCTGAATGAATTCAATTTTTAATATTAAGAAAAACATTAAGTATGTAACAAATTTTAATTGGTAAGCACTGCTTCCGAAACGGTCTGGCTCTCTGCGAATATGGTTGCTTCGTCTCGGTTCTGAGGGTGGTTCCATATTTTCCATCACAGTCTCTTGAGATCCTACTTCAGATGTCGGAGTACCGGTCGTAATAGGCTGTGTCTTTTCAACGATTATTGGTATATTTGGTGAGATCTGCAAGTATGGATGAATGTCGTTTTTATCTACGTCTTCGTCTTCATTACCTTCGCGCATGTAGTCGCAGTGTCGTCTTCTCTCCACACCGTCACCCGTTATCCGATACAATGATTTGCGGTAATCCAAACGTGGTAAAAATATCATCTTGCATATCATATAGATGTTCGGCTCTTGTTTGTTTGAAGGATCGAATAACACTGCTGATCCCCGTATGGTCCAGCAAAGTCCACATGGATTCGTTGCCATAGTCGTTCTGGTATAGACCACGAAAACACTGGAAGTTCAGTGCGTTGCGGCCTTTGTTCCTGGCATGGCCTGCATTTTTTTACAAATGTGTCGATGTTGGCGTTTAAAAGTAGCCACCAGACATAAAAACGGGCTATTGCCCGCATAGCAACTATTTCCAGATGCCCGACATGTAGATGTCTTAGCACGGGCATGCAAAGTTTGTTAGGTATGATTAATTTACTCTGCCACATTAGAATGTTGTCGGTTGTAGCGATTTCGTCTTTTTTGTCGTAGTACGATTTAAGCTCGTTCGTTACTTCTTTGCTACTATAATATGATCGTACTAGCCATGCTACTTTTCGTAGCACAGGGTAGTTTTTTGTTGCTTCCTGTAAAATCTTTTGTGATAATTGTATATCGTCGCACTAACTACTTAGTAATTCCTCGGATATCTTGTTAATTGGCTGCTCTCCTCTGCCTGCCCGTTCGTCATTATTCCGAAGTCGTGAAAAGCAATCTGCAATAAAGTTGTTAGCTCTTCTTCTATATTCTATGTTGTAATTATACGATACAACGTAGACCACCCGCCGAGTCAGTCGGCTATTGACCAATTACGGCAGATTCCGATTTTCGCCAAATAAAGGTTGTAACGGATTATGGTCTTTGATTAGCGTGAACGTAGTACCTCGTTGAAACTGGTCAAATTTTCTTACTGCGAAAAATATTGCTAAGGCTTCGCGATCAACCACAGAATATTTTTGCTCGGCGTTAGTAAGTTTGCGAGAAGCAAAGGCAATAAGCTCCTCGCTTTGCACACTAGTTTTATGAAACGAAAAAGCTCCTACTCCTTTTTCTGATTCGTCACATGCCACATCTAGTTAGCGGTTAAGGTCGTACGGCACGATAATATTAGCTTTAACCACAATTTGCTTTATGTGCTCCATTGTCTGTAATTCCGCAGGATCCCACCTCCATTGTTGTCGTGTTCCTGTTAATGAGTGAAGATTTGCACATGTATTGTTCGAGTTAGGTATAAATGGTTCATAAAAATTTATTAAACGTAAAAAAGATCTTAGCTTCTTTACGTTCGTTGGTGTTGAAGCATTTGCAATTGCTGCCAATTTGGATTGTGACGGTCGTATACCTTCTTTACTGATTGTATGTCCCAAATATTCGATTGAGGGTTGCATAAACGCGTACTTGCTCAGTTTTACTCGATAGCCTGCTGCCTGTAGTCGTCGAAAAACCTCTTTTATGTTTACCAAATGCGTGGGATTGTCCTTGCCCGTGATGGCGATATCGTCAAAATATACCGCAACGTTGGGTATCTCTTCTAATAAATTTTCCAAATATCTTTGAAAACTAGCCGGGGGATTTGCGATGCCAAAAGGAAGGTGATTGTACTGGTAATAACCTCTGTGAGTCAAAATAACTACGAATTTTCTTGAGTCGGCGTGTATTTCAAATTGCAGATATGCATCCTTAAAGTCAATCGTTGTATACTTTTCTCCACGAGATTTTTTGTGTGTAAACTGATAAAAAATGTGACCAGATGCCGTTCTGTTACTAGCACGGGATTAAGTGTTGTTCGGAATTCACCACAAATTCTAATTGCACCATCTTCCTTTATGACATTTATTGTTGGTGTTACCCACTCTAGCGGTGTATTGTAAGGATCCACGTGTGAAGTCACCCCTTTTTCTATAAGTCTGTCGAGTTCAGCTTCTACTTTTTTTTTGTAAACCACATTTTATTGAATGCGCCGGTATATGTATAGGCTTCGCGCTAGGTTTTAAATGAATTTTAATTTGATAATTTTTAATCTTACCGAGTCAGCTCTTAAAAAGGAATTTATTTTCCTGAATTATTTTGGATAATCTTCGATCAAGGTCGTTCTCGAATTTCTTTTGATGCTTGGATTCCTTCAGCGAGTACACCGCAGGCAGAAATTGCATGCCGAATGCTTCACTCCACGGTAAACCAAATAGCAAAGGTCCTGCGTTGTCCACTACAAGTACTGGTAGAGCAGCTGTCGTATTTTGCAGTTTTATGGTCACAAACGTTTTACCCATAGGTCTCAATTTGAAGTTTCCGTATACTTTCAGTGTGGGGCCCTTTGATAGTGGTGGTGATCCGATTCTCCTCCATAAAGCTGTGCTTATAATCGAGTGTGCTACCCCTGGATCCCAATCCATTGCGCATTTAATGTTGTTGATCGTGACGTTTATTCTTTTTCCCTTATAAACGTGGAATATTGAGTCGGATTCCGTTTCGCCGTCGGAGCTGTGTGTCTCGCTCATTTTAAAAATTTTTCTCTTCCGGAAGCTGTTTCGGTTTCTCGTATACTTTTTGTTGCTTTTAGTAATTGTATTGCTCTCGCTTTTGTTTGTATTGGCATGTGTGTGTGCACTTGTGTAACTTAATTGAACTCAACCACGTTTGATGCAGCACGATCCAAAATGTCCTCGGATACCGCACTCTTCGCAAATGTTATTTTTTGCGTGGCACTGTTTATGCATTTTTGGCTTACCGCACCGTCGACACTGGTTACTTTGAAGTTTTCTAAGTATTTTATATTTTGCCGAGTCTTGAACGCGTTTCACCAATTCACAACCACTAGTGTCATAGTCTCTTCCTGCTGCCTCTCGCGCTTGAGTGGCAGCGAACACTTCTGCAAATGTTACTTCAACACTTAAACCTTCACTGTGTTTTGATTTAATGTCCGGCCTACGTTGTTTTAATTCTTTTTCAAGTCATTTATGGTGCAATCCTGTTGCAAAGCGATCACACAATTGTCGATCGAGCATGTCGCTGTTGCAGCCGCAATCTCAGCTTAATTCTTTAAGCTGATTTGCGTACGACTCAAAAGTCTGATTGGAGCGTCGAATGCTGTTCCAGAAATTCTTCAACGCCTTAAATCGTGTTGTACGTATTAAGAAAAGACGAAAAAAAATTCTTAAATGGCGTCATATGTCTGCTTCTCAAATTCTGCACTAGCGTCGGCAAAGGCAACTTTCAGCTCGTGAAAAGTTTCTGCCTTAAGACACGACAAAAATAACTCACGTTTCGCGGCAACGTGAGCACTATTTGTTGAATTTTTGAGGCCCCACATTCGACATTGTGCCTCAAAATAGTCTATAAACGTGGCGTCCTATATGTGGGTGTCGAATTTTTTGCACTTAAATCCCCTCATGATGCTCTGCAATTTGTATGCTGGATTGATTTCCGGAGTGCTGTCGTCTCGAGGTGTTTTCAATTGTCAATCCCTGTATTAATGATAAGAAGGCTCCCATAAGCGTATTAAATTGTTCTGGGTTTATCGTAAACCATTTATTTCACTTCCAACACATTGCACTGGTAAAATGCGTCATTATCTTTTTATCCCATCCGCGTCGCCAAATGTTATGTTAAGCGTGACACGACCAAACAAGCGCGAGTTCTGAGTGCGACTGATTTATTCCCTCCAAATATAGTACAAGCACATATACATTCAAATGACAATAATATTATTAACAAAGCTGAGTGAGTTTTGACTTCAATGGTATTTGTTATTTTTGTACCCATTAACACCTGCCTTCACAATTTTTTCGCAGGTGTCCAATCGCAAGGGGGAGTACTCTAATTTTTCGTATATTTCCCCCTGCCTGTGTGCACTTTGAAACAAAAAATGTTAGTTTGAAAATTTCTCATTAAGACCGTTAATTTGGTACTCATATCGGCTGCCTTTAATGAAATTTTTTTGCGGGGGCTACCCCCCTATATGAGGAGAACCCCCCTAAGTACTTTACACATTTTTGTGTTGCAATTGAACTTTAAATGGGGGCAACACTTTACAACTACTTACGAAATTTGATGTTTCTAGCCTATATGGCTTGCGATAAAAACTGCGGTAAAACACTGACGGACGGACAGATAGGTCGCGATTCTAGTAGGGTATTGTAAAATTATTTTACAAATCCCCTAAAAAGACTTCCATGATTTATTTCAGGTTTTCGGTTCACATTTGTCCAATCGAGAGGTGTTCTTCCCCTTCCCCTGCCTACCAGGCTATCGTTATTGCAGATTTAATAAAAACGTTGTCCTTTTTAAATTAAAATGGGCAAATACACGTCTCCAGAGAAGATCCAGCTGGTGGTTTCTAACCATATGGAAGGTAAAAATGTGGCAGAAATATGTTTGAGCCTCAACATGAAACATAGAACTGTTTACGACATTCTCCGGAGCAATAAAGAGGAAGGCAGAATAGACTTGAAGCATAGTCCTGGTCGCCCAAAGGTTCTAACGACGCTTGAAGAACGCTCTATCGTCCGGAAAATAAAAAAAATCCAAAACTAAGTGCTCCAAAAATTGTGAGTGAAGTGTTTCCAGAATTTAAGAAAAAAGTAGGATGTGAAACAGTTCGATGAGTTTTGAGTAATGCTCAATACAATGGACGTGTTGCACGGAAGAAACCATTCATCAGCGAAGTAAATAGAAACAAGTTGGGTAAACAGACCTACGCTCATGTCAGAAGGGTTTTGTATTCAATTTACAAATGGCAGTCACGCAGATCGAATCAAATCAAGAAACATGTCAAAGACGATTTTATTGGAGAAAGTATGAAATACGAAGCTCATACTATTGTTAACAAAGTTGAACGAATTTCGACTTCTGAGGTTTTTGGTATTGTTATACCCATAAATATCTCCCTTGATAAGAGAAAACACATTTTTCATGTATTTACAAACCCCCCCCCCTGTGTCCCCACTGAAGCAAAAACTGACAGTTCAACAACTGTTTTGAAAAGCTCCCATGAAAACTTTTATTTCATACTCATATCGGCTACGTTTGATGAATTTTTTTTTCAGGGGCCACTCTCCTGTACTGTTATCATCGATCAATGGCCAATTTTTCCGAATCCTAGAATGGTTACAAAACCCTTTTGCTAGAAGCTCTCTCCCACCTCCTTGACTTGTTTCACTTATGAGCATTAATTGTAGGTACTCATCTTCAGTCATTCATTAAATTGAATCAAGTGTTCAAAGTATGCACCTTAAACGTTGAAGTTGGGAAAAAATAACTCAAAATTATTCAATCTTCGCATTTAAAACAGCCACTATTTTGTTTTACGATTACTGATACCACTAACTGAACCGATTCTCAAAGATATACATGACACCTATCATTCCTGATATTTTCATGCAAATCCTAGCAAAATTGTAGTGTCTGAGTCGGTAAAAGGCGCATGTTGTTCCATAGCCATATGTTGCCATAGTAATAAATGCAGCGCACATTGTTCCATAGTAATACAAGAAAATTCAAACCGCTATAACTTCGCTCAATTATGATTCAATCTTTATGAAACTTTCAGGAGAGATCAACCTTATAAATAGACCTCTTTCATTGAATTTAAGGGTACCGTTAAGATTTTATTCAAGAAAACATAAAATCAATAAATCATACTATTACTAACGAAGTTGAGTGAATTGCGACTTCTCACGTATTTTTTGTTGTTGTACTCACCAAGGCCTACATCCCTGATTTTTTTCAGATTTTTCGGATCACAGGTGTCCAATCGCGAGGGGGAGGGACACAAATTTTTCGTACGTTTCCCCTCGCTGTGCGCCCCTTGAAGCAAACTTTGCCAAACTAAGACCTGTTTTGAAAAGTTCTCATCAAGACCTTTCATTTGATACCCATATCGGCTACCTTCAATGAAATTTTTTTTTCGGGGGGTCACTCCCCTACATGGGGAGACCCCCCTTAAATACCTTATAAAATTTTTTTGTAGTTGAACTTTAAAGAGATCACCACTTTACACCTACACACAAAATTTGATGTTTCTAGCTCAAGTAGTTTCCGAGAAAAACTGCTGTGACACACGGACGGACGGACGGACGGACAGACGGACCGACGGACAGACTGGTCGCGAAACTAGTAGGGTTTTGTAAAATTATTTTCAAACCCTAAAAAGCGTTTAAATTTCGCTAAAGAATTAATATTAAAGGAAGTCAATTATTGGGAGGATGTAATTTTTGCCGATGAAAGCAAATTCAACGTTTTTGGCTCGGATGGACGTGTTATGGTGTGGCGCAAGCCCAATGAAGAATTCAGTCCAATTAACCTCAGGCCTACAGTGAAACACGGAGGTGGCAGTTTGATAGTTTGGGTATGCGTATCTACTCGTGGTGTTGGCGAATTAGTATTTATAGATGCTATCATGGATTTCCGTCGATATTTAGACATTTTGAAGGAAAATCTGCGAAAAAGCGCTGCTAAAATGGGCATTTTGGATTCGTTCATAAATTACGAAGACAATGATCCCAAACATAAGGCACGCATTGTTCAAGAATGGCAGCTGTATAATTGTCCAAAAGTGGTTCATCCTCCTCCTCAGTCACCGGATTGTAATCCCATTGAAAATCTCTGGGATGAATTGGACCGTAGAGTTCATAGCACGCCAATTTGTTCAAAAACGGAGCTCCGAGAAAAGGCTTCGCGAAGAATGGGTTAAAATGGATGTGGAATACCTGCGGAAAATCATCTCCAGTATGCCAAATCGATTAAATTGTGTCATTGAACAAAACGGACATGCAACAAAATACTAGCTTACTAAAATTTTTGTTTATTTTTACAATTTAGCTCTTGCGCGGATCTTTTGGAGGGATGAAATTTTCTGTTTTTTCATGCAATTTCCTTTTTTGGTATATTTAAAGTGAGAAACTATTTTATTAATGTGATCTGTAAGACTGTTATGTTCTGCTCATAATCAAATGTTTAAAAAAAAATTTCCCGTTTTTAATTGCCTTATAAAATGAGAAAGGAGGAAAATTTCTTACTTGTGCGGATCTTTTTGGGAGTCACTGTAGTTGAAAAAACTCAAAGGGTCACATCCTTATACTATTTGGTGAGGCCCCCCTTAAAACCCTTTGATTTTTTTTAACTAAAACTTCTGAGCTATTCACGAAATTTGTTGACCCTAGCTTTTATTGTTCCTAAGTCTGTGTAACACTAGCGGACCGACAGGTTTTAATAGGGTGTTGTGAAAATTTTTATACAAAATTCTAAAGAGTTGATTTTATTTCATGTTCGTAGGTTTTTGCCGTGGTACTCATAAATAGTTACCTCTGTGATTTATCTCAGATTGTTCGGCCCATCGGTCATAATTTACTCATATTCTTTCCCTTCCACAGCACACCAGGACTTCGATAATTTACTTCAAACTCCTGATTCTAGAAGAAATCATCAAACCTTATCATTTGATAACTCATTTGACTATCTTGGATGAAAAAAAGTGTTTAAGGGTCTTACTTTTGTATGGGGAGACCTCTTTTAAGATTCTTTGAAAATAGTTCCGACTTCAAAACTTAGATTAGTGTACCGCTTTTCACTAAGTTTTATGCCCTACGTTTCCTAGAAAAAAACTCCTATGTTTTTAAGAAACCTCAAAATCATGAAACGAAATTCAGGTCTATAACATTAAAAATATGTTTAAAGAGTGTATTCATTTTTATTGGATTTTGGTGTAATATTTGGGTCTCAGGCAGACTGCAAACTATGTCACTTGACCATAAATGTTTGAATGGTGGTAAAGGTAATAACTTCACCCCAAATTTCTCAGCAGACATTCTCAACCAAACGAGTAACTTCCCACCCCATCAATCTTCACCGGTAAACGAGCCGAGCCCTTGATTGATGTATGCAAGGGGCGAATTGAAATCTTATTTGAGTAAACTATCAAATTAAATCATTTCATAGGGAACTCCAAACAGAAGCAATACATCAAATTCGAGATTAAATAAATTGAACGATAGTTTGGGCTAGTCAGGCTCGGTGAATACTGTCTTCTAACAACACTTACCACCAATAGATAAACTAAGGAAACAATTTTATGGATCTGGCGCCAGTTACTGTACTTCGTATCATTATGCAAACATTTGTCTGTTTGATTTTGTCTTGTTACCAATCCGACAAGCAAAACTTATAATATTTGGGGAATTCATTTAGAATTGCACCCAGTTCCATGCATTTATCACTTGTTAACATTGTTCATGGATATCCTTGTATAAAGTTCTGATTGAATAGACCAATTAAAAATAGATTGACAGGAGAAATGTACGTTTTTGACGATAGGTTGTTTGTAGTATTGTTATTTTCATGCTGATTTATTTCTTGTAATTTGCTGCGACAATTTGAATATTTTATCGTTCCTGTACCAATTTATTCTCATTTAATTTCCCTTATTGAATATCTAAGATTAGTTTCTCTTACTGAATATCAAATCCATCAATTGCAATTATGACGCAAACTCCAAATCACTCCAAAAAGGATCACATCACATGTGTGACATTTCATTAAGGCCTATTTATTCATTAGCGGATTACTTGCAGTTGATTGCAACTCCATCAAAAACTGATTTTTAACACGTGAATATCAAGCCCTCGACGCTAATTAGATGTCACTTGCTAATGAGCACTTATTCCCACCCATCTACATATGCCCCTCATACGTACGTAGTTAAATAATCGGGACGTGATTTATTGTATCGCCGGGTATTTTATGTGGGCAACACACTTAAGCCTTTCCCAGCTAATGGCTTATTCTGTACTACTTTCAGCTAAATAGCATTTTATCTTGACACTTTTGCAATCTATTAACGCAAGAATTGTGTTTAATCTAAGCCGAATGCATGATTTAATTGTGAGCCCGGCCTTCAATTACCGCAAATCAAACATACTTGACGAGTAGAATTATATTTTTGGCGGTGATTAATTTTGATTGATCGCTTTTTGACCATATTATTGGGCTCGTTAATTATTTTATACACACTCGGAAAATATTGTTATCAGTTCATATGTGAAATGTTTTCTGTGCCATCATTCACTTTCATACTTGTTTTTCTCTATTTATTGCGAACGAATTATTGATCGTTAGCATAGTAAACAATTAATTCCGATTCAAAAATGCCACTTAATCGTCCATAAATTCGTAGCTAAAGTGAAGACCTACTAGGTTTATGACTAAAATTTTTTTGGAGGATATCAGCAAACAGAAATGTTGAAAATTTCTTGTTAAGGAAAAATACTTACGATATTTCTTTACAATTTTCAAATACAACTGTTCGATTAAATAGGACTAAGCAAGAAAATATAATAAGTTTGTTACGAATATTTACAGTTACAGGCCATATCACCTTCCCGAGTACCGATAAATTCGATCAAGATAATGAGACACTTTAACTATCTCTAAGCGAAGGCCTGAAAGGGGCTACAGTGCTTAAGCAAAAAGTAACAAATCATTCATGCAACCACATATATTCCTAATCATTGGCATACAAGCACTTAAATTGCCAAATTTGCAATTTAATTCATCTCCATCCGACAAAATTCAAAGAATTAAACCGCTTTCCGTGGAATAATATGGGAGGGGGGGGGGGGGGGGAACTCGGCCGTAGAGGGTCCCAAGCCCAGTTAAGAAAGGAGAATTCCCCAGCTAACAGCTTCCATGTTTCCTCTTCCCAAACTCCACGAATAAATGGTTTTGAGGTATGAAGATGTCCAAACAGGACTGCAGCGGTGGTTTGCTGCCTCGGCGAAAGAGGATGGTAAGATCCGCCGAGATTGGCCTTGTCTGGGGACGCGTGAATGCGCTGACAGGCTAGCAGTACGGTGTCATGGAGCGGGTTCTTTCTCCCAGCACAAGAACCCACAACAAAAAGAATTTCACATTCACAAATTCTTGGGTCACAGAAAGAGTCGACCAAAGTCGGAGAACAAGTTGAAACGAGCAAAAACGCACGGAATGGCGGAGACCTCGTCATTACGACGATCCTTACGGCCCACAAATAAGAGTGGGGCATCCAGGCGGAGGTGGTGCCCCCTCACACTCTCCCACCGGATCAAGATCCAAACGTAGACGTGGCCATATATTTCCCTTTTGAGTGGAAACCTCATAAAAACATAATTTGCATGAACTTTCTCCTCAAAAGAGAAATATAGACGTGATCAAACTATGTTATAGAATTACATGATCGAATCACATAACCCTATACCATAAAAGGGCACGCGAGCGGAAGGCCACTCTACCCAGCAAGAGCCCCTGGACACAACAAAACGGTGGAGCGCGCCCGATGGCTAGCCCGTATCATCCGGGAAGCCTTCAATCGTTGCGGGTCCTATACCCGGTCAGATTTGACGGAACGGAAAGACCGAGGTTTTAAAATTTAAAGATAGATTTTATTTTTTTGAATTTCAATAAGTAATAAACGACTCTCCAATTCCTATTAACTACCCGAAAAATTAGAAAAAAAAATCGTTTCAACTACGTAAATTTCAAGATATTTCTCTTTGTGATTATTGTGTTCTTGATTGATAACTTTAATCTTTTTATCATTAAAATTATTTAGTTTAAGTCTCAAAGAAAAAGATTACCGAAGAAAAACAGAGAACAAAAAAAATTTCAGGATAAAATACATTAGCAATGGAATATTCGGCGGATCCGCAGTTATTCCTCTATAATAGTTTGAGGAATTTCGTATTAGTTTCATTTTAAAAAGCATGGATTCGATGAAATATGAAGCTACTGTTAAACTACTCAGACGGAAGCAGAATCTGACCCATGATCTCATCCACGCAATTTGGCTTTAAATGAATGCTACGCCTTCAGTAAAACTGTTGATACGAGTACCTCTGCCAGGAAGATTAGCGCAACATTTATGAATTACGGCACTTCATGACGAAACTCTGTTGCCTTTGGATGAACACATAAATATGGCAGTGTTTGTTGTATTCACCGATCTCTGGCGTATCACATCACTTAGGGATTTTCACAAGTGACATCGACAACGGGGGCGGGCAAGCTCACCAATAGGCAAACGAATGAAACAGCGGCAAACAGTGGCACCAACATACTCCGCAAACCGTTCTGTCGCTTGGTCGCACACGCTTGTCTAGGACTAACCAACATTCTTATGACACTTAAAAATATTTTTGAAATCGACTACTCGCGATAGAGATCAGATTTCTAACTAATTCCACACGACGACTGGGTGGATGTCCATAGGATGATGGCTCACTGATTTCTTGCGCTATTTTTAATTGTGCGTCCCTTTTCCATCCGTTCGGATAATATCACGCACGATATTAACTTCTTGGAACTTTACGATCAACACTCTCCCGTTGTCGCATTCCGCACTCACACGTGATTTTAAGGAATTCTTTGCCAGCACACGAACGCTCAACTGTAATTTATCACACCAAGCCAGTGGCCAAAACGGAAAGCAGCGCGCAATCACTACCATGGATGGGGCCTCCTGCACAACTCCAATATTTCCCAAAGCTTGTCTTTCTTCTTTTCTTCCATCCCGTACATAAGGTGAATCGCCTCAGCTGATTCCATCAGCCCTGTTCCCTTCTTTTTCATGATATAATACACCCTTGAGGAGTATTACATCAGTGCTCCTCAAACCCGGAATTCTGTAAGCAGATTTGAAATTTTTAAAACAAAATTTAATGAAAGTAGAGAAAAATGAAATGAAGTAAGGAAATTTGCAATATAGGCAAGAAATTTAAATGAGGTAAAGAAATTTTAACTGGAGTAAAGAAATGAAATTTTTAAATAGCTATTATAGTTAAATCTCATGACGAATAAAATTAAAGGGAGACGTTTAAATTTGAATAAAAAGGAAAATTGATAAAAAATAACATTTGATAAGATTAATAAAACGAAAAAGTATTCTTCAAAAATATGTTTGCAAATAAAATCAATTATATATTTTTTCAAACGTCCTTAAATGCTCCATCGTGCTCGGTAAGCTTGCTAAGGTTGCATCCAATACAAAATGTGGCGCCAAAATCCAGGATCCTCTTCTCAGTTTTACCAATTAAAAACAAGTAATCAGCATTTCGTTCGATATCTGTATGATGTTAGCGTCTTGTTCTCTTACTCCTTGG
Organism: Odontomyia ornata; assembly: GCA_963969285.1. Lineage (NCBI taxonomy): Eukaryota > Metazoa > Arthropoda > Insecta > Diptera > Stratiomyidae > Odontomyia > Odontomyia ornata. Next base: position 151,675,808 of record OZ017739.1, read on the forward strand.
GCAGCTTTCCACTTTATGTACTTTCTACAATCAAATTTGAGGTGACCGAATTTTCTGCATAAATGACGTGTAAACTCCCCTTTAAAATTGCTTTCTATACTGATGATTTTTTCTTTACTTTGAATAAAGTCTCCGCTCCTCCTTTGCCGTCGCGGGTGGAGATATTCTTCCAAAATTACATTCTTCTCGTCAAGCGATACTACGTCATCGTTGCTCGACTTTGAAAAATTCAGCAGTGTTCACAACTAACCTGAATTCAGCCTCAATTTTATTGAGAGCCAGAAGCCTTTCGAACATTCCAGTCATTTCGTTTATATGTGCTGGAATGTCATCACCGTCTTTGGCACGTTTAGTTATGATATCTTTGAGTAGCCACACCTTGCTCCCCGAAGAATCTATCTCATGATGTCGTTGAGTGCCTTCCATAGTTCCCCTGCCACAACGATTTGACTTGAACCTTACCATTTCGCCAGATCATCGACGCTTTCGGGTTTGGGTTTAGTGATCACATCCCATAAGTCTTTGTGTCACAGAACAGCTCCAATTAAAATAATTGCTATCGTTCAGCAATTCCACTTAGAAGAGGGAACTGCTATCACTTGATGCTGACGACATCACTCATGGTGATCGCATAACTTGTATTAATCGAGCAGTCACAAAAGCAAACTGCTCGAAAACATTCCTATCTGTTGCTCGGAATTTCGTGGCAGATTTGAAAAAAATATGCAGTTAACATACTTTTACTAAGTATTCGGAATTAGTAGAGTATTGTTTCTTCTTTTTATTTTTATTAAATGTTAGTTCATATCAATTTCCCTTTATATTAAATGTTAATTTATATCAATTTTCCTGCATATTAAATTAAGTTTTTAAGTGTTTCCCTTTAATTATGTTCGTCGTGAGATTTAACTTCTATTACTATTTAAAATCTTCATTTCTTTGCTTCATTTAAATTTTCTTTCTTCTTTTTTGTAGCACTACAGCCCCTCTCGGGCCTTCGCTTAGAGATAGTTAGAGTATCTCATTTTCATGAACGTATTGATTTTTTCGGAAGTTGGTTTGGTCAGTACCATGCTCCTGTGTGTCTGCTCAGCTATGATATGATGTGATTAAATCAGTACATATCACCACTGAGTGAACACTCAGAGTCTGTCCGAAAAATCCCCTGAACTAAATCACGTTGCTCCCAACGAGATTTGAACCTGAGACCTTCGGCTTATGCGTTCATGCTATAACCACTTCGGCTTATGCGTTCATGCTATAACCACTAGACCACACTGACTAAATTTTCTTTACTTCGATTAAATTTTGTTTTAAAAAATATATAAATCTGCACATAGAGTTCCAAGTTTGGGACCGCTGATGTTATACACCCCAACGGTGTATTATATCATGGAAGGCAAGCTAACTCGGCTGATCGAACTCAGCTGATTCGAGTTTACCGGTTGCGAGATGAATAGAAGACAAGTTCAAAAACGGTGAGGGAGTTCGATTTGGACCGCGACACGGGACACGAGGCGGAGAGTGCGCGATACTACTACGGAAGCTTCATAATTATTGCTCTAGTCATGAGTGTTTTATCAAGTAGACTAGAACCCATCAAAAAAACAATTCTCCAGAGGCTTACGTGCTAGTAACATTAACCGACAGTGTAAATTTGGTGTATCCATTGTAAATTACCCGCCAGCAATGTTCGCTTGTGTTGTGTGTTAAAGCTGAGTTCGTTTGCGTTGCTTGCTTCAATTTTTTCTTGCATAAATCATGCGTAAGATGTTGACTTCTAAACTCTTCTTTTTTTGTGGTAGGGAGGTGAATGCCATTTATGCACAGAGTGTGGGATTCCCATGCTCGTGAGAAGGCGACTGGACTACCCACTAAACACCTCCGCTGTCAACCTGAGAACCTTACTTCGGGCCAGGTCTCGTTTTGTTACGCCGTGAGGCGCCTTTACGCTGGGGGAACCCTTTCCTAGTGGAAAGGGAGAGGGGAAGAGAAAGTGCCAGACAAGCAATCCCCCAGCCCCAACGCCCCCGGCTGCTGTGAGTCCCTTTTATCTTTTAGGACTGCCCGAGCATAATGTGCCACCTGGTTCCATTTGTCAACCGATTCGAGCATCAGCGTGACTATATTATCCATGTTGAGCTCTACCGTCTCCCTGTAGAGGGTACTTTGCAGCCTGCCCATTTATTGCCGCAAAAAAATGTGTGACAGGCATTGTCCTCCTCTCCTGGACAATACCGACAATCGGGGGACCGTGACTTACCAATCTTGTGCAGGTAAGACTGAAAACACCCATGCGCACTCAAAAACTGGGTCAGATTGATGTCAGTCTCGCCATGCTTTCGATTTAGCCACGGTCTCACATCCAGAATGAGGCGCGCAGTCCACCATCCCTTCGTGTGATTCACCCAAGGCTGCTGCCAATCGTTGAGCGAGCGCTGTCCCTCCTCTCGGACAACCGTCTCCCTCGCATCGTCGTTTCGGTTCAGGTAAACAGCGTGGCGCTCTCTAGCAATAAGGGCGACAGGTATCACGCCTGCAATAACTCTCGCGGCTGAATCAGAGACTGTCGAGACTTTCTCTGTACCTGTGCCAAACGTTTTTGGCATACCTCTTTGCTGAGAGCGTCACCCCATACCTCTACTCCGTACAATAATACTTACCCAACGCCACTCATCAAGAGGCGTCTTCTTGATGGGCTGGGTCCCCCTACGTTGGCCATAAGTCGACTCAGAGCCGATACTCCTGAAACAGCTTTCTCAGTCGTTGCCCTGATTTGCTCAGAGCAACTTACTTCGAGTCGATCAGTAGCCCCAGGTACTTCACCCATGGCTTCGCTTCGATTCGCAAGCCTCCAATACTGATCATCCTTACTCGAGACATTCTCTTTTTTGTCAAGATGACCACTTCGGGCTTTTTCAGTGCTAAACTGAACCCGCAAGCAGTCATCCAGCCCCTCACTCAGCGCATTAGCATACCTGGCCTAAGTTGCGCCTGTTCAACGGTGCGTCCAGTGACCAGAGCCGCAACATCATCCACACAACCGATCAAGCGCGACTCAACTGGCATCTCTAGTCTCAGTAGCCCGTCGTAAGACACGTTCCATAGGTCCGGACCAAGGATAGATCCTTGAGAAACACCCGATGCAATTTCCATCCTCACCTGCTGTAAGCACCTCAATGAACCTCTCGACGTCCATCTTCCCGATGTTCCATCCAAATGTAGAAAGCCGAGAGCACGGACATCGGGAGACAACATCGCCTATCTCAAGCAGAATGTACTGATGCATACTGGCTGATAAGTCCTTTAATACTCTCCAGTTGTGTATCCTCCATACTAAGGACTCCGAGGCAAATGTCACGTGCGGTATGGTAGCTTCACAGCCAATACGGCGGAAGGTCAGCGTATTGCCGGTTTTTAGTACGACAAGCGCCGTCCTGGCCGCCATTCCTAGGACTCGTTTTCCCCGCAGAACTGTTTGAGCCATGCCCCATTCGATTGCTTTCGCGTTGAAATGAGCACGTTCCCGTCCGCGTTCAAAACAGTGCCCTCCAAAGCCTGAAGCTTTGCTTAGAAAGATGATATCAATTCGTTCGGCATTAGGTGCATACTAAAGAAGGTGGTCCCTGAGCACCGAACCCACACAAAACCATCCCCACGTCCACAGTTCTCCACGTGGAAATCACTATGTCGAACCCAGATGGCGGCAGTACCAGTTTCATCAGGATACCATGATGCTGTACTTTTATCATGATGTTGCTCACTCAGCAGCAAGAAGTCGGTTTTCATGTCCCTCGCAAATGCTTAAGCAGATTTTGGGCAGTGTCCAAAATTTAGTCGTGGATCATCATCCTTGCAAAGAATGCAATGTGCCCCTTCGTACACTCTTTTCTTTTATGTCCCATTTCACTGCATTTGTAACATAGAGAACTCCTATCGGGTCCTTTGCATACTTGTGCGGTGCGACCATAGCCAAGGCATTTGAAACATTGAAGAGTCGTTGCTCTTCACCGTATCCTACAGACAACCTACCCTATTAGTACTTTGCCCTTATTCAGAAATTGTTCGGCGTCCTTTTCGGCCAAGTCAACTATGGCCATGTGTTGTCCCCTATAGTTTCCTGGCGTCAGCCTCGCCTTGATTGCGCTCACGCTAGGGAACTCCCTTTTGATGGTCTCTTCCACCTCGTCCAGATCCGTGACGCAGTCAATGTCTCTTATTTCGATCGTTGCCATCGGCTCGGGCAAGGCTATAGCTGCGCTTTTGCCGAGGCTTTTCGTTACGGCGTCGCAGATTGCTTCCCTATTCTCGGTCTCTGCTCCGAATTCGACCAGTATGAGGCACAACCGCGTTGGTCGTACTGGTTTTAGTGTCTTCGAGCCTTACGTTTCCCCTGACGTCCTGCAGCACCTCCGCGTAGGAGCCACCATCTTGGGGTTTTACGAGCAGTGCCTGCTGCCGGGGTCTTCGTCGGGGCTCCTTTCTCTCCTATTTTGCATCAGGTCTTTTTTCTTGTAGGGCGTCCGTGCGAACTTTAATTTCTGGCACTTTTTGAGGAAGTTTCTTTGCGGCTTTCTTCGCTGCTTTTGTAAGCACTGTCTGGAACTCGTGATCTGATGCTTCAAGCCCATCAAGTGCCTCTTTCTTCCTTCTTTAATCCCGATCTCCTTCGATTGGGCTAGACGCCATTCTTTTATTGATTTTTACTGCTGGAGCTATCTGCGTGTGGCCTTTAGATTTCGCCCCCAGCGCTTTTTTAGCCTTCTGCTCGTCTTCGGCCTTTAACCAGCTCCTCCGATAATGCACTATGCGGTCTAGGAGCTCCTCTAGTTCAAGGAGCCCAATCTTTACTGCTTTGCTGATTTTTGGGGAGTCGCATGCAGATTGTATTCTTTTCAGAACATCTCCCTCTTTTTAGAATAGCCTTTCTTTTTCATATCGCTGGGCGACAATTGTACTTACCGTTTCCCAATACAGTACTTCCGCCACATTTTCGACGTTGGCGATGCAATCACACCATGTCGTTTTATTTGGCTGGTTACTCTTTTCTTTACCTGCCGTAATCTCCTCGTTGGCTTGAGGGTGATTCTTTGTTATGTCGGGATTAAGGACCCTTGCATCGGTCGCTTCATTAACGATCGCAGCAGTGATCATCGAATTCTCGATGATCCTGATATTTTCTTCGACCGCTCGAACACCTGAAGCGTCCTGCAGAGTTCCCCGCTTTTCTTTTATAGGACGCTCTGGCATTCGCATAATTTTTTGCCTCACCCAAACGCCGCAGGAATCTCAGTCTGAACCAGACTGTCTGCTAATCTCCGTTTTCCGTCCGTCTTCACTGTCATTATACTCATCATCGTTGTTGTCGTCGTTAGTACCGCTTTCGATGAACTGTTAACGCCGTGGCTGCAATCGCTGGTTGCGTCATCGTTATTATTTTTTATTTTTTTTTTTGGGTTTTTTTTAATCTTTTTCATATATTTTTGGTTGCTCCAGTTTTATTGGGTCCCCCTTCAGAGCTGCTATCTCCGTTTGTGTGTGTAGTCGCCTTTTTGGTCCCATGGTTATCTTTGCAGAGCAAGGAGACCATGCGAGGGTTGGCACAAGCCCTTATGGGGCGTGTTCAGAGACAGACCACCGCTAATCGAGAGTCCGTCTCAACCGAACCTACACCACCAACCCAATGATGCGAACTTCGAACGTACTCCGAGGCCTGCCAAGTTTTTCCCGGGGCGGAGACGGTGTGATAGTTAAATTGGAGCCGTTCACATACGAGTGTCACCTCGGCGCTATTGTGCAAAGCAACTAGGTCCAAACCATCATATCCGCCAGCCCAAAGCATCAATTCCAGTTCGTTGTCCGAGGCTTAGTCCAGATCCAATCAGGGTCGTTACCTATTATCCCAGGAGGGTTCCTCACGGCGCCCCCGATATCCTCGGGTCCGTGGGGCAGCGCTCCCCAAAGAATGCTAGCCTTCAAGAGTGCTTTTGTCGTCCGGTATTCCTCCTGCGGAATTTCCTCGGGTACGTGGGGGGCGGAACTCCCCAAAGAATGCTAGTCTCCAAGAGTATTCCTGTCGACCAGCATTACCCCTGCGAGGTTGTGTTGGTCTCCAGCTGTTTTACAAAAATCAAATTTACTTTAGATATCTCATTTTCGAATAAAAGCTGTGGGAACGCCAACTGATTTCTAATACGTAATGATTCATGCATCGTTTAAAGTTAAAAGGAAGTCAGAATATCTGAAATACTTTCTCAGTGTTCAATCCAAAGTCATTATAGTTTGAATTTTGGTATTTATTCGTGTAACCGGTAGGGATGTTTTTCGAGTGAACTGCAATTTCCGCAACACAGTGCTGGATAACGGCTGCATGTTAAAGTGGTTAATGTGAATTGACTAGAATCAACCCTTTCCCAATTCCACGAAATTGCATTATTTTACGGGTTACGTAGCGTGTAGCGAACGAGAAAGAAAATGTTCGGTCGATTCGTGGTAGCAGCACATAGATGAATGTGGGCAAAACGACGAAGACTAGCAGTGGCGACAAACGTTTCTCTAGCGCCTTCCATAAGAGTGTGTGCAAAAAGTGACTGTCGTGCATCATTATTTATTGGAATTTTTGAATTAGTTCCATGAACACGGGCAGTGCATTAACGAAACAAATCAAAGTTAATTTCTTAGTGAACTTGAACAGTGAATTTTCCCCTTTAATGAACGGAGTGTTGTACTGTAATGGCTGCGATTAAGACAGGAATACCGAAATTGAAATTTCCGAGTATACAGCACTGCGGGGCAACTCATTAGAAACTTTGGATATAAAGTTTCTTTGCAAATAGCTCTTCAAATTCGGTGAGTCTTGATGTAAAGGGAGGCACGATGTAGTGCATCGTAGTCACAGTCGCGCTTTCAACGAAAACTGGTGAGATGGCTTTTAATTCAATTTCGCTGTAGATTATCACTGGGAGAAGTCCTTAGCTGAAGGTGGTTATGTTCGAAATCGTCAATTCGGAAGCCGAAACGCGTTTATTGATGTCCACGTGATTGGATTGGCACGCTTGGCTAAGGAAACAAACCAATATCGACGTCTCGTGGATTTTTTTACATCCGTAGGCCCAAACTTGCTGTGGGTTCTTGCTTTGCGATGAATGGTTCGCATTGTGGTTTTGGCTGAGGATATGGAATTCTCAAAATTAAGCAAGGCACAGCGACGCAATTAGTAAGATGGAAGTAGTCAGTCATACTGGTATAACCTTGCCAAGTGCATGTATTAGAGCGAAGCAATTACTGCAGTTCATCACTATAACCAGCCTTCAAATTTTATTACAAAACCATTGTGATTTCGGTAATGCGTGGTTGCTCAGTCGTCAGATATCGGAAGCGTGTTGTAGTGTAAGGTAGGTATTAGAGTGGTCCGTGAAGGTCTGCAGCGATGGTCAGCTGCCTTGGCGGAAGAAGATGTTAAAATCCGCCGAGAATGGCCTTGTATGGGGACGCGTGAATGCGCTGGCAGGCTAGTGTTGCGGTGTCGTGGGGCGGGTTCATTCCCCCAGCATAAGGAACCACAACAAAAGAATTTCGCATTTACGAATTCTTGGGTCTCAGAAAATGTCGACTGAAGTCGAAAAATGGAGGTAACTACCTGAGGGTGGACATTGCTTGTTCAAAGAACAAGTTGAAATGGATAAAAACAAACAGATCTGCGGAGACTTTGTCGTTACCCGACGATTCCCATGGCCCACAAATAAGAATGGGGCATCCGGATGGATGTGATGCCCCCTTGCATCCGCCCAACCGGATGAAGATCCAAATGTTGACGTGGCCATGTATTTCCCTTTTGAGTTGAAAACTCATCCAAACATACTTTGCATGAGTTTTCCCATCAAAAGATAAATATAGACGTGACCGATTTATGTTGTAGAGTTATGTGATCAGATCACATAACCCTACACCATAAAAGGGCACGCGAGTGGAAGGCCACTCAACCCGGCAAGAGCCCCTGAAAACTACAAATAGGTGGAGCGTGCCTGATGGCTAGCCCATTTTCCTAGAACCGCCTACCCTCGTTGCGGGTCCTATACACCGTCAGATGGGACTGAATGGAAAGACATCAGGGTGAGTTTAATTAATTCATCTTGTATTAAGTTTATGCATGAATACAATTATTACAATAGTACAATATTATTCTCATTACGAAAATGCTAATCGAATTAGCTTCTCTAGAAAATACATGGAAATAATCAAATAATATTACTATTAGTTTAGTTCTGTGTTTATTAACTTTTTCTTGGAAAGAGACCACAATAATGTACTTCACTTTTATCGCAAAAGTTGAACTAAATTTTACTATTCTGTTTAAATTCCAATATATATAAATATTTAGCAAAACAAATATTTAATGCACAATTATAAAAAAACTAAAAGGGTACTTACCCATCCTCCTCGACGAGCGCGCATAGATGGGGTGGGCACATCTGTAACTCTTAATATTTTTTTTTTCTTTGTTTTAAGATTTAAAAAAAGATTTCTCACATTTCAGCTAAGGATATGTAAATCATGGATTTGTTTACAATCATTGAAAAAGGTTAAATACGAAATTTGAATCTGGAATTTGCTTTTTTTCTTGACACAATAGAACACAAAAAGATAACTGTTCAGATTTACAGTAAGCAGCAGATGAAAGATCCGATTGAAATCGGCTTTAAATTTTCACAGAAATTATGATGTTGTGTCCCAGTATTAGGTTTTTTCATTGCACGAAAGGTAACTTTTATGTATAGAAAATAAGTCACGTTATGGAAAGTATACTCGTGTGCAACAAAACGAAATTTGCGTCATTGTGAGTAGGGCAGACGTAATCCCGCGATGATAGAAGGCAATATTCACACAGGCGCCACTGTTCAGCACCGCAACAGAATTACGCTTTTTAAAAGTCGAATACTATCAATTTCTTCCATCGACACCCACACATCCCCTGGCGTTTGAGTATATCCCAGATTGCTGCCACAAAAACCCTACTCCGTCGTTTAATCCCGTCGACTTGGATGCGATCGTGTTTCGCGTGAGCGGTTAAATAGAACGATTTCTCTGGAAATTAGCAACCCGTTATTCACTGGACACGTTCCAAGGCTTACACACTCGCGCGGCAATTAAAGGAAAACTGCAACAAAACTATTTTATGCTGTTGCGATTAATCCTAGAAACATTCTTTCACATCATAATTCCTCCAGTTGGAAGCAACGAGTTGATAAGGCGAAATCCAGTGGTCGCGGCCGTGAGCCATTATAGACCACAAATCATTCGAAACATCAGAAAACTAGGTTGTCGTCTCGCGATGGCAACATGACAAGCTTCCAAATAGTAAAATGCACCAGAAATCGAACCAATCGCGCACACACTCAAGTCGATTCGCTTGGAGAGGGGAAACACAAGCGCAAACGCAACAAAAACTTCTTCAGTGGAAGCAACGAACAGCGTCCACTATCGCGATTTCAAATCAGGAATCAAAGAAATTGCACTCATAATGTAGATCCCTTTCACTTAATTGCACCAAAGTAACTCCCTCAAATTAATATCTTTGTATTTAAATGAAAATCTCAGTAATCCGTGCGAGATACCGCACCGCGTCCAACCGTTTCCAATGCACAACCTCGACTCCCTTTTGTTTTTCTCATCCTCTCCTTTTTCCTTTTGCATTCATCTCCATCTTAACTCAATTCAATGCTAAAATGATCTTGCCGTTAGCTGGATCGAAAACGCAACTCTATTTAACGTGTATAAACAAGTTCCCTTTGCATTGATCTCAATCTCCACTCGACCCAATGCTAAAATTATCTTCCGTTAGCTGGATCGAAAACGCATCTGTAGTTACACTTCCAGTAACGCTAGTGCCCGTACTCGATGTGGGTGATAACTAACTTAACTAAAAATCATATGACAGGCTAAAAAAGTCTATGAAACACAGACTATTTAAAGACATTTGTTCATATTTAAAATTATCTTTTTTATTGCGGGTTTTACTCATAATAGCCTAGATAAGTCTCAATTTTTTTTAACATTGTGATGAGTTTGCTGAGGAAAGAAGAAAAATATATGAACGTAAAAATAACGTTGAAGATGGCTCATAGTTTTGTGCCTAAAAATCTTCAAGTAGTACCAATATTTTTTTTTTTCTTTGCAATCATAAAACAACTATTACAAACAAATGACGCTATAACTCATATAGTTTTTGTAATTTATATTAAATCTAAGACAACAAATGAAAACAAACAACAGTTATATAATCTTAATATTACAATATTAGAACTTAATATCGGGCCAAGTCAAAGAAAAAATACCCCAGTTTCAAACAAATCAGTTTATGTTATCTTTTGTTTTATTTTTAATGGATAGAATGAAATTTTATTATTATATTCTGATGTAGTACGCCTTCTATCATTAATTAAACCGTGGAAATAAGAGTTAATAAATATTTTTTCTTTAATTTTTGATACTAAAGTAAAAACATACAATGAATTGTTAAACTTACACCTCGGCCTTTACATTTCGGTGTACCTGACCGGCTATAGGACCCGCAACGATGGCTGGCTTTTCTTTTACTATGGGCTAGCTATCGGGCGCTCCTTCGTTTTTTCGCTGTTAGCAGGGGCTCTTGCCGGGTAGAGTGGCCTTCCGCTCGCGTGCCTTTTAATGATATAAGGTTATGTTATTTCATTGCATAAATCTATAGCATAAGTTGGTTGCGTTTGTGCTTTTGTATGAGTTTTTCACTCAAATCGGAAACACATGGCCACGTCTAACATACGTTTGGATCTTGATCCAGTTGGGAGGGTGCGAGGAGGCACCACCTCCATCTGGATGCCCCACTCTTACTTGTCGGCCATAAATATCGTCATTAATGACGAAGTCTCCGCCAGTCCGTCCGTTTTTGCTCGTCCCAACTTGTTCTCTGAACAAGCAATTTCAACCCTTAGTAGGTTACCTCGGCCTCGACACCAGTCCCTTTAATTCCTGAATGCGAAATTTTTTCGGAGTGGGTCCTTGTGCTAGTGGCAAAAAAAAACACAATTATATCCAACAAATCCAAAAACGCGGACTTGCCTGGATCACATGTGCTCATAACCTATTAGAATTAAGGTGAGAAAAACTCAGATGCGGACAAATCAAAGCTAAATTAATTAGATTACGAGACGTTTACAAAAACATGATTTCGCTTAGCAACAGAACTTGACAGAAAGAAATAAGATTCAAAACGAAACAGATCATCACAGGATATACGCAAAATACGGCCAATCGCACTGTGCAATGCGTTGGAAGCTCCAATTGATTCCTTAAAAATGTTAAAATTTGCTGGTTACTTGGTAGTAATTTTAAAGCAGTTCAATGATCTTCAAAAATTTATTTGCCACTGGGGTTGAAAAGTGTTTCTCTTTATTTAATTGGAAGTTAAAGTGACCTCGAAGAACTCCTGGAGTCACATTTTGTAAATCACCGACAGAATGATACTAGAACTGAGCCTTTGGATACTTCAAAAGAGCCATCAACTAATCCAAAGGATTAAACTCTAAAATTTTCCGCAATTGCCTCTTTCAATTGCAATTACAATATAATCAAGTCGTACCAAGTGGTGACTGTAGATTATTATACATATACCCCGAAATTTGATTTCAGGTTAATCTTCCAGACAAACAGATTAAAATCATCCTGCTTAAATTTCTAGCACTGGTACTGATAGTATGCCTGACGGCATTTTTTCAGACAACCCTTATCAGTTGGTTGAGTCAATAAATTGAACATTCGAAACACCAGTCAACGTTTTTTGCTCGACGTGCTACTGATTATGATTATTTCTTGATGGATGGCATGATAAATAAAATGAAATTGAATTGAACTCGTTATCAGCCGAGCAAAGCTGATTTGCTTTTCGAGCGAAAGGAATTATTGGCATATTGTTTGCGCTATCGGGAACCTATTGAAGTGATATTCGGCAATTTACGTGATAAAACATTGTCTACTAATAAATTATGTGTTATAATTTAGCAAATTTGGATTCCTTTGATGATACCCGATCGGTTGAAGCGTTTCGATGGCCAACAAACAAAAAATCCTTATCGGGCATAATTTTCGCCAAATATTTTCTCAATGAGCTTATTACCGCTCAGTAGGAATGTATTTGATTTGTTATTCGCATGTCGATTAACCGATTGATGCATGCTTTAATGTGAGATTCAAGACATAGACATTTTGCTGGTTGAGGAATAACATGAATGGAACGAAGCTCCGAAGCTGCTCATGTTAATTGAATGGCCTTGACTACGGTTCCGTACGTAACTATTGACCCCGATATCAAGATGCAAGAGTAAAATTTGTCCCAAAGCAAACACAATTACACCGCAGTGTCGTAGCTACAAACTTCGTTAAGCGCGGAGGATCAGCAAAAAATGCAGTAAATAATGTAAAAAATGTAAGTGGCAATAATGAACTGATTCTCATTATTAACCTGCAACTAAATTCTTTATCGGAAAGAATTGATAAACAAGATACGAAAATTAATTTTGTTTTTCAGCGTTTAGGGCTTTGAAATGTCTCAAAATAATTTGTCATCCAGTCATATTCCCATGGATAAGCTTCGTCTCATCTCGATCAACGTCAACTCCATTGTAACTATACATCGACAGGATTATCCCCTTGAATTCATAATTAAGTAAAAGCCTGACATCATGCTTGTCACTGAAACATACTTCAATTCATGCCACGACATGACACTCAAGGATTTTGAATTCGTAAGAAACGATAGGGTAATAGGTGGCACCGGGATGTTGGTTCGAAGACCCTACTTTTTCCAAAATACTGAAAAAGTCGAATTCAAAACCTTCGAATCTCTTGAAGCGTCCGTTTGCAAAATCTCACTGCCAGGTGGGGATAACCTCTGCGTTATCTCTGCCTACGCAACTGGTCGAAATGTTCTCATGTACAAGGAGGAGCTCTATTCCTGGTTTGAAATACTCGAATTGAACAGGTTGCATAATTATTATATTCTTGACGGTGACCTGAACGCCAAGCATACATCATGGGTCAACACCACCAATAATCCAAGAGGTGTATTCCTCAAATCGTGAATAACAGAGAACCAAATTGAATACAGGTGCAATCTATATGGGTCGGAGTTCCCAACATACCCTAGGACAAATTCATATTTGGACCTCTTCATTGCTAACGCAAGACTTGAATTCAGCTTTAATAGTCCTTAACGGAAACTGCAGGTGCTTCCTAATGATAGAGACCATAACGTAATCGTAATGGAAATCAATCATCAAAGGGATGATCTCTTCCTCATTCCAGTTCAACACCAAAAATCATCGATTGAATTTCAAAAAAACAGACTGGGGAAAGTTTCGAAAGAAGTTTAATCAGGAGTACCAGAAGCAACGTCCCCCTTCTGATGATAGCAACGCTCGCACAATGGCTCCTAATGACAGGAATCTAACTAACGATGAAATAGATCTGTATTTGTCGAAGTTAGAGAAGCTGATGTTGGATTGAGAAAATAGTTCCCAAGATTTAACATCGAAACAATATGGAAGGATATGAAACACCAACCATCGCAAGGTTGGAAAGATTGAAACGCCTTCTTTTCACACGTGTCAACAATATTTATCGGTGGTTTTTGGACTACAACCATCCCTCGTTGGTTTTGTTGAAATTACACCTGAAAATGTCCGGAACTTAATCCGTTCATACTTCAGGAGTGAGGTCAGTAATCAATGGGCCGGAAAATTGAGGGTTATTAGCCCACAGGACCCAGATGGCGTTTTCACAAAAGTGAAAAGCATATTCAGTAAGAAGTCTCGATTGAAGGTATTGAATCTTAAAGTCACTAGTGATGAAATAAATCTTCTCGATAGGGCTGGTATCGAAATCAATAGTACGACTCCGGATAGAAGTTGAAACAGGATTATATGTGAAGGATTGCACAAACTTGCCCTGATTGGAACTCAATTTGAATTGGTTCATCTACGAAACCCTGAGAGAGGGAATGAAATATTCCCAGAGGTCGGTGAAGCAAAAGTTTCCGACTTCAAATCAAGCTTGAACGGCCAATCAAATCTCAATTTCAATGAAACATTATCATCTGACCTCATACCGAGCCTGAATCTTATTGATTTTTTTGTCAGCTTTGAAGACTTGTGTTTCATATTTCGCAGAATAAACAACAAGAAATCATGTGGTACTGATGGTATTCCAAATGTAGTTCTCCGACATTTGCCTGAGGTTGATATCAGGAATTATTGCATATTGTTCAACCACATGTTGAGCAATTCATATTTCCCAAATTAGTGGAAAAAGGCTAAGGTATTTCCGATCTTGATGAAACGAAAAGAATCTTCATGCCTAAAAGCTATCGCCCAAGATGCTTGAAGTGATACTCAACAGAGCATTAAACGCCAACATTGAAAAATATGAGTTGATGCCGAATTGACAATTTGGATTTTGTGCCAGTCACTCGACCATATATGCAACAACGAAAAAAAAACCTCAGACATCTGTTGGAAACTAAATGATAGAGAATGTGTTGGAGCGTGTCTCATTGATATGGGTAAAGCCTTCAATGCTGTGTGGTTAGATGGACTAGTTTTTAAACTCCTTCTGGACAGCTTCGCCAGACACCATGCTGGCATGATATGCAATATGTTATACGGGAAATCGTTTGTTGTAACTGATGAAAATCTGACAACAATGCGCGAATTCAAGGTCTTGAATGGTCTACAGCAGGGAACAGTTACTGCACTTCTGCTCTTCTCATCAATCATTCGCAAACTATAGAGCGGCTTTGATTTTAATGTCTCGCCAACGTGATCATTGGTAGCGTTTGCTGATAATCAGATCATCTATACGGTAGACCGAAAAACTACAATAGTTCAGAGCAATCTCCAACAAATGTTCAATGATGTGCAGCTGTACACTGACAAATGGCGAATAAAAATCAATGCGCAGAAGTGCGAAACAATCTTGTTTCGGACAACGCTGCAGGGGGTCAGTCAAGACCTGAAACTTAATTGGAAGGATTTCCACATCATGGCTGGTGGGTGTAGTTTATAACGGGCTCCACATAAATCCTATGCTCGATACCTCGGTGTTCATCTCGATCAGTATTTGTACTATTCTGAACATGTCAAAATCATGCTCAGTAAGGCGCAAAAAGTAGTCGTGGCCGTACGAAGACTCTTTCATTCAAGATAAATTGATCAAAAGGTCTAAATTATCTGTTACAAGACCCTGGTTAGACCAGTTTTGACATATCGATGTCAGATCTGGTGCGACTAGAGTGCTAGTACAATGGAAAGATTAAGAGTTTTCGAAAGGGAATATCTTCGTGCAAGTACTGGTTCGTAGAGAAAGCCTGAGATGGATTGGAAGCATATATTTCGAATAGAAGAATTTATCAAACTGCTAAAGTGACGAGAGTCGATATCTTCATATTGAAACTTCTTCGGAATCATATCGCAAGATCTGTAACTATGAGCGAAAACCCTTGGATTTTACAGCTATTCAGAGGCGCATAACTGTTCCCTGCTGTAAACCATACAAGACCTTAGAGTCAGTAACAACAAATGATTTCCCCCTATCCTGAAGGAGTTTAAAAGTAATTCCGTCTAACCACAAAGCTTTCTCTGTTATATAGTTTCCAACAGATGTCGTAGGTTACTTTCATTATCGCATGTTGGTCAAATGCCTGGCACGAAAACCAAATTGGCAATTTAAGTCTTTCGTTCAGTATCACTTCAAACACTTTGCTGATGTTGGGCAGATAGCTTCATGGGCGATAGCTTTTAGAGCTCGAAGATTCTTTTCCTTTCTTCAAGATCGAAAATATCTTAGTTTTTTTCCACTCATTTGGGAAATATGAATTGATTAACATGTTGTTGAACAATATGCAATAATTCCTAATAGCAACCTCAGGCAAATGTCCGAGAACTATATTTGGAACACCTTCGATACCATATGATTTCTGGTTGTTTATCTTGCCAAATATGAAACACAAGTTTTCATAGCTGACCAAATAATTAATAAGATTCAAGCTTGGTATGAGGTCAGATGTTAATGTTTCATTGAAATAAAGAAGAGATCCCCCGTTTAGGTTTGATCTGTAGTCGGAACGGAACGTTTTAACGATCTCTCAAGGTATTTGATACGCTCTCTTAGGATTTGGTAGACGAGCATACTCAAAATGAGTTCCAATCAGGGAAATCTTACCCAACCTATCACATATAATCCTGTTTTCACTTCTATCCGGTGTCGTACTATACATTTTGATACCAGTTCTATCGAGAAGATTTATTTCATCACTAGCGACCTCAAGATTCGATGCCTTTACTCGATACTTCTTACGGAATAAATTATTCACTTTCATGAAAACGCCATTCAGGTCCAGTGAGCTAATACCCCTCAGTTTTCCCTTCCATTGGTTGCTGACCTCACTCCTGAAGTATGAACGGATTAACTTCCCGACATTCTTCAGGTGTAATTTCAACAAAGCAAATGGGGGATGGTTGTAGTCCAAAAATTGCCAATAAATATTGGTGACGCGTATGAAAAGAAGGCTTTTCAATCTTTCTAACCTTGCAATGGTTGGTGTTTCACCTACTTCCATATTGTTTTGGTTTAATCTTGGGAACTATTTTCTCAATCGTTTCCAACGTCTGGTTTTCTAGCTTCGACAAATAGAAATCTATTTTATCGTTAGTTAGATTCTTGTCATTGGGAACCATTAAACAAGCGTTGCCATCATCAGAAGGAGGACATTGCTTCTGTTAATCACGAGTAAACTTCCTTTGGAGCTTTCCTCAATCCGGTTTTTTTAAATTCAACCGGTGATTTACATGTTGACCTGGAATGAGGAAGACATCATTCCTTTGATAATTAATTTCCATTATGATTGCGTTATGGTCACTATTGTTAGGAAGAACCTGCAGTTTCCGTTGGGGACTTTTAAGTTGAATTCAAGTCTTGCATCAGCAATGCAGAGGTCCAAATTTGAATTTGTCCTAGCATATGTTGGGAACTCCGACCCATATAGATTGCACCTGCATTCAATTCGGTTCTATGTTATCCACGATTTCAGGAATACACTTCTGGGATTATTGGTGGCGTTCAGCAATAATGAATGCTGGGCATTCAAGTCACCGTCAAAAATACAATAACAATGCTGCGTGTTCAATTCAAGTATTTCAAACAAGGAATTGAGCTCCTCCTTCAACCTGAGACCATTTCGTCCAGTTGCATAGGCAAAGATAACGAAAAGGCTATCCCCACCTGGCAGTGAAATTTCGATAACAGACACTTCAAGAGATTCAAAGTTTTGTACTCGACTTTTTCAATATTTTGGAAACAATAGGGTCTTCTAACCAATATCCCGGTACCACCTCCCCTCCTGAATTGGGGTGGGTTTCAGAGAGAAGCATGATGTCAGGCTTTTTGCTTAGCAATTAATTCAAGGGGATAGTCACGTCGATGTATAGTAGCAATGGAGTTGGCGTTGATCGAGATACGGTGAAGCTTATTCATGGAAATGTGACTGGATGCCGAGCGCATTTTGAAGCATGTTGGCCTAAGCGTTGAAAAACGAAATTGATTTTTTAATCTTGCTCATTTATTCTTTCTGAAAGAGAGATCAACTCTAGTCTCCCTACAGTCCAAGCCCTTCGACAGGAAGGTCTAATTTTTTTGCGCCTTTGGCGTATATGTGAAGAAGTGAGCTTGTACACTTTTAAGAGCATCTTTCGCTAGGTTGAAATCAGCCAGTGTTTTTGCTTTAATTGTGAGTTTATCAGGGGTCACTCTCTTAACTTCGAAATTATCGATTTTATATTCGGCTGCAAATAGCCGAACCATATCCCCTCTGCGCTGCCCAAAGACATTAATTGGAGGAACTTTCTCAGTTATCTGATTATTTTTAATAAGAGAACCAGCAGACACACCAGTTGGCTTCTTCCCCCTCTCCTTATTTTTTGATTTTAAGTATTCGGTCAAATTATCACTAGAATCATTAATATTACCTATGTTTTCTTGGCCCTCTATCTTTATGTCCATATCGTCATTCATCGCAGCAAGTACCGCATAGTAATTTGCATTTGCTCCTCCTGCGCTTGGTATGGTATCAGCATCGTGGATGTGCCCGTCCCTCGCGATTGGACACCTTTAAGCCGAAAAATCTGTAAATAATCACGGAGCTGGGCCTTTATGAGTACAAGGGCAACAAATACCTCAAAAATCAAAATTCAAACTTTGTTAATAATAGTATGATTTGTAGATCTTACATTTGCACCCATAAAATCAAAATGGTGCCTTGAAACTTTTTGAATTATATAGATTGGTATAAGATCTTAATGCTCATAAAATTTCATGGAAATCGAATCACAGTTGGGTGAGTTATAGCCATTTCAATTGAATGGAGTTAAAACAACCATAACTCGTGTTTATGGTTGATACATATTTCAAATTTATCTAGGCACTTTTAGTTTCTTCCAATTTCTTCCAATCAATTATTTAAGCAGGATCAAAATGGCGCCTGCAGTGTGCTAATGAAGGAAACTCTGCATCTTTTTTATAATTTGGAACGATTTATTATCCAAGTATTGGATGAATACGAGTAATTCAAATTATCGATTCACACCACTAGAAAATTTGTTTCGAACCCTAGGATGGTTACAAAGACCTTCTGGTTGGAACACTCTCCTGCATACTCAACTTGTTTTTTTTTATAATTTTATTTAAAATTTCTAATTTTGTCTAATTTACACTAACCCCGATGTGAAATATAAATTTTTGAATAGATATGTTTAAATGTAGTATACCCTCGCTACCATTAAGTTGGCTTCTCTCCGTCTTGGATAAGCCAATCGATGGGCGATGTCATACGCTTCAGCTTGTTGCCGTCTTTAAACATGTAAATCCACTTCCCTTAGACGGGAGGGACGTGAATTTGAGAGGAAGAAAACAAGACGCATGAATCTTGAAATTTTCTGATGACCTGGCTGCACGCACTGCAACAAATGTATACCTATCTTATTGTATTATCGTAATGTTTTTTTTGAAAAGGGTATACAAACTAGTAGATTAAATGAGAGTTTACTCTGGTTAAAAAATTTACATTTACTAATGAATAATTCGACAGAAGAAACAACTAGATTCCAAAAGTCTCATGAGCAGTATAATGATTTAACTGGGTAATACGACTTCATATAACGAACAATGATAATCCTATTATGTATGTATATATATGCTAATATACTCAATTTGCCAATCACCAATAAAATTTGTACAAAAGTGTACGCGTGTAGTTTAGAAAATTCTTACCAAAATTTGAGCAAGTAAAGGCTTTGAATTTTGTGGATCTGATCTGAGGCACATGGGTGAGCTGGCACTAATCTTGGCTTTTTCTGAGTGTTGGTCCACACTGTCGAAACAGCAAATGTTTGAGAACTTTCTTGGTAAGCAATACGTCGTGGACCCTCCCCAAGCGGTACAGTTCTCGCTCACTTTCTACCTAAACAGCAATCTTCGCACAGCCACTACTCTCCCACCTTCGAAGTAACTGAGGAAAACGACGAGCAACGAATTGATATGCACCAACCTGAGCAGGAATTTTCCCTATGCTCAATTTCAAATCATTGCAGACTCCCCATATCATCGTTTAGTCTCCAGTATCTTCGAGTCGTCTCCCTTCGATGAAAACATAAACGTCAATGAGCTTTAACTTTACCAATTTTCCATTTGGGAAGAATGAAAATTGGCAATTGCTTCAATGAGGGTTCTGAACACTTGGAAAAAGTTCAGCAGTGAATCCAATTTAAGAAGTTTCACTAAAAATGTCAAGGCCACTACCGATTTTCACATCAATCCATTCCTTCTGTCACACTACATCTTCAACACAGCGCTTCTTCAACTCTTTTCACAATTGGATTTTTCTCTGATTGATGTTCAACATTTTTGTAATTGCACGTTGATGATCAGATACGATACCTTTTCAATTCCACATAAATCACTCCTTGCGGTTCAAACATATAAAAGTCAATTAATTTTCGCAATAACAGACGATGTTTGTATGCTTGCACTCTTTACACTTATACTCCCAATCTCGTGCAATCCAGTTATCATATCAGATAATATATAGCAGGCTCAAAGCATCTGCTTGATGTATCTATATTTGTGACTACAGTAGACATTTCATTCGGATCGAGACCCTGACTATGTATTCTCGCTGTCTGTTGTTCCGCTAATCGCTTCAATTTAATACGCAATTGAGCATTGTCTTTATCATTTCACAACTGGCGGGTAATCGTCCTTGGTCTTTTAATGGTAGTTTCAATAGGGGAACCATGTCACCAAAAAGCTGTACAATGTCACAAATTCGTTGCAGCGCCGCACAACTGTAGTTTTGTATTTTCTGCTGATGATCTCATATCCAGAGTGCTTAAGTATACATGCTTTCTTCTCAGGTATTATGCGAATTGCTACGATGTCGGTATCCCTTGCAGCATTATTAAATAGTTACACAATTTATCAAAAAAGAAACAACTATGGAAGTAAGTCAGAGCTAATCCCTCTCCCACACTAATCAAATCATTTCATTTTTGGGGTTATCTGTTTATAATGCGTGGAATTAGGGTAGATAGCCCTTCACCGTAACACCGTTAGAACAATCACTTTGATCACCAACTTCTAAGCATGTCACGAATGATGAACAGTTCACATGTATCGGGAACGATCACAGCATGGTGTTATGATAGCACTACGTTTTGAGTTTAAATATAAATATTTCGAAGAACAGCGAAAACTCTCGTTTGGGAAAGCACTCATGACCCTCGCCACGATGCTGCAATTGCATGGGAAACTCGACGAAAAATACCCCGCGACATGCACACTGCACACTTAAGCCGTAATTTGTGCTGCAGCTACCCCGCACTCTTCTGCTAGCATGCGTATCAATTCTTCTCTTATCCACAATGACAGATAGTTTAGGATCCAACTACGCTGGCATAATTATAATCATACTTGTATTTACAAAATTCCGTCACCAATTGTGACCCGGGCCAGAAAAAACTTCTATCGGTTGCAGTTCATATGCTTCTCAAGACAAGTTTATGTTCATGTTTTTAACTTTCCAATTGTTCCATTCCAAAATCATCTTTCGCTAAATTTAAAACCGCTTCGAAGATACCAATACACAATTCAGGTGTATTTTTGTTCCATAGGCTAACACCAAAACCAAACCACGAATATCTATACACCATTGACAACCGTGATGAAGTGTACATGTGTTGAAATGTAACTGTGATTCGCTCTTTACTTTATGAAATATATCTAGAACCTTTTCACTGTTCTATGCACTTGTTTTGTCTGTTCTCCCTCGAAGCATATGGTGTCTTCAAGATCTGGGTAGTTTCGAAAATCACCGGTACCGGTGTTCCGTTAAGTGCTCCTGAATGGGTTGGATCTCGATCAGGGGGAAGCACTAAGGGCAAATCTGGACACGGAAAAATGACAAAAACTTACAGCATCAATTGCCGAGCACTGTACACTAATTGAGTTTTGATCCGAAAATTTCACTTCCAATTCTGCATGCAATGAATATTCTTCTCTCAGCAAAACAAAGCACAATCGCAACCGATTCAATTTTTACATGCGCGAACTCTAGATCATATTACTTTGCGCCGCGCTGAAAATTTAAAAGCGTCCGGAATAACGACAGAGTGTCTACGCCCGCCACGGAAAACTCCCCCCACAAGACTGACTCTAAATCTGCCTCCGCTCTTGGGATGTATGGAATATGAAGTTGTGTTGGGTAGATCGTTCACTCATAAGAATTGTTACTAACAGTTCTATGAGTGTAAATGTATTTTTTATATTTCTAGGCTTCCGATGAACTGAGTGAGAGAATGTGTGTTTCACACGCTTTCAAGTCATAACAGGATTTTCTAGATGGAAATGATTTGCTGGTTGTGTAGTGAATTAGTAGATCTGGTCTATATTAGGCATGATTTTTCGTTAACCCTTTGCCGGCGCCGAATTCGAATCGAGCAGTTTTATTTATATTTAATATATAAAATATTAAATATAAAAATTTGACATAAAATTAAAATTTTAAATTTTATACATAATTATTAAATAATTTAAATTTAAAAAAAAACTGCTCTATTACTACAAGATCTCATGTATGCTACTCGTATTCACTTGTCGACGGCTGACAATGAAATGGACTCAGGGATACACATACATTGAAAAAATGTGTATCGTATATAAAGTGAATATGGTTGCAATGTTGGACCATGTAGACATCAGACCGGGTTCAGCTATCCTGAATGTTGAAATACAAGTCGGGCGCAATCCTGTTTACAACTACGTCTGACCAGGCCCGATGTTCAACATTTTTGCACTTTTGAATCAACAGAATAGAAAGCAGCAACAATAGAATGGTGTCCAGACCAGTACACTCAGCACGTAATATCATTTTGAATATCGAGCTAAATAAAATTCTGATAAAACACTGCGTTCGATTGCTTATGGAGGGTACAACACATACTCATTTCACTGCTATAGCTTTGAAAATGATTTAAATTATAAAATGATTAAATATTAATATTATTTTAAACGAGTATCTTACAACTTACTTTAATTCATTAATACTGGTTAAGCAGCTTACAAAAATTTATTTCTTATCCAAGCACCCTTCGAATTCCTCTAATGTAAATTATACTTTTATTTCCAGGATTTCCTACCTTGCCTACATTCTACGCTCATCCTTATCCTGCATACTACATACCGACTGGAGGATCAAAACGAAAAGGAGGTCAAATTCGTTTCACGCCACAACAAACTCGTAGTCTAGAAAACCGTTTTGCAAGCGCAAAATATTTATCTCCAGAAGACAGACGTCACCTTGCAATACAGCTGAAACTCAGTGACCGCCAAGTGAAGACATGGTTTCAAAACAGGCGTGCTAAATATCGTAGATCTAATAACGGCATTTCCGGTTCCAACCTTTCTGAATCCGCAGCAGAGTCATCGTGCAACCTTTCAAGTAGAAGTCCTTCAACACCAAAAGATATTGTGACAACTGATGATGAATCAAGCAGTGTCGATACCTTTGAAGATAATCAAAGCAGAGCCACAGTGTCTACCACAGCGAGCTAGCAAGTAAACTTGTTTATATTTATCCTTAACTCTAACTTATTTATTTTATAATTATTGTAAATAAAGCGACATTATTTTATAAATGACAAGTTTATTAATTTAATATATATGGGAATTAATCAATATTCCAAATTATCCCGAGTGAAATATTATTTTGAAAATATAACAGCTTGGCTTATTAATAGTCATTTTTGGTAAGTTTTAGAATTGTCATTTTATTAGAAATGTACAATGAAATGCATATCCCAAAAAGAGGTGGTAATTCTAAGTTTCTTAACATCGATGTAAGTCTAGCCAGCAATTAGTGAAGCGAGCAACAAAGTTTGGTTGAGATGGACCCCTATTAGCATCGGTGTGGCTTTGAGCACCTATTCCCATAAGGGCTTGTGCCAACTTTCGTGTGGTCTCCCTGCTTCACAAAGATAACCATGGAACCAAAACAATGCCTACTCATACGAACAAAGATGGCAGCATCCACAGCATAATTCACAACAACTGCAAACACCTGCACAAGATTCGCATCCAAAACGATTTCATCAAGGTTCAACGATACCCCAACATCAAGCAGGTTGTCATGATTTTAAACAGATGTTCAGATTTCCGTTCATGACTGCAGCGGTGTTTTGTTACCCAAGCGAGTGGATCAGTACTCAGATGGAATTTCCTCGCCTGGGGACGCCTGAAAACGCTGGCAAGCTAGGGTTGTGGTGTCATGGGGCGGGTTCTTTTCCCGCAGCGCGAAGATCCACTACAAACTATTTTCGCTTTTACGAATTAAAAGGTGACCGGAGTCTAAAAGTCGAACCGAATGGCCGGTGTTAGAGGTGCTAATGGCCGAAGCAAACTACCGAAGGGATTACAGACAGAAACCGCGACATCGAATAATTAATTACCGCGCGCGATAATTAAGACGATTTCAACCTTGCTGAGGACAGCCACGACTGCCGCACCCCTCCCGACCGGATCGAAATCCAAAACTTCAATTTTCGTGGCAATCACGCTGCCTTGGCCCCTATCGGGTGTGGACAACCAAGCAGCCCTGCGAGAGCTCTCCCGATGGCTAGCTCATAAGTGGAGGACCAGCCGACATGGCGGGGATCATACCCGGTCAGAGTTCAACAATGAAAAGACCGGGTGTTGTTTTTTTAAGCTAGCAGTAATTCCCTTTCTTTATTTTTACTAACAAAATTCAGAATACATAACATCAAACACTTTCAAAGAAAAATGGTTTGTTCTCTACAGTATTCAATAATTCGGGACTAAGAAAACGCCTCTTTCTTATCAAACTACGTGTATAAAAATTTGTCTTTGTTTTGGAGGAGGAAACGAGCGAATCTAATTCAATGCTAAATAGTAACGTTGTATATATTTATAAAAAATTGAAAAAAATATCAGCATATTAAATTTTAAGTGATGAAAAAACTTTAACAACATTTTAAAACAAAGTTGGATGATCACCCTCTCCTTCGACGAGCGCTTGTGTTGGGGGGTGTAAGAATGCCTGGAACTATAAACCGTTTTATTAAAATTACATTCATGAGTATTCCTTTCCTCTACATCAATTTTCGCGACAATCGCAAGAATTGAAAGCGCTTTACTTGAATATTTTAATAACACAGCTTTAAATAAAAATAGCATCCGTTAGCACTTATTTATTTTAGGGGCAAGCGTAATCGCATGTACTAAAGCATTGGAGGCCACTGTATTGATTGATGATTCGTTTCCTTTATGAATCTTTTGAAGATGCTACACTCGTCATCCAAAAAGTTTTACTAAGACCTTGACTCGTTACAAGCTTAGTAATATAATGACACGTAAAAATTTCGATTTGGATTTTGTCACGGGCGATACACGCAAATCTCTTGGTATTTCTTTTTCGCTTTTTTTTTAGGGTTTTGTACTAAAATACAAAACCCTATTGCAATCACGACCTGTGTCCGTCTGTCCGTTCGTCCGTCCGTCTGTATGTCACAACACTTTTTCTCCGAAACTATAGACGCTACAGCCATGAAACTTTGTAGAAAGGTCAGAAGTGGTGACTTCTAGAAAGTTCAAGGGTGGAAAAAATTTTCAAAGGGGCTTAAGGGGGGTCTCCACATATAGGGAGGTGACCCCTCAAAAAAAAATTTCCCCATTGGTAGTCGAATAGGGTGTCATTGGAAAGGTCTTAATGAGATCTACGATGTACGAACTTTTTGCGTACCCCCCTCGCGATTGGATACCTTCCATCCGAAAAATCTGAAAAAAATCATGAATGTAGGCCTTTATGAGTACAAAAACAACAAATACATGAGAATCAATTTTATGTTTTCTTGAATAAAATCTTAAGGGTGACCATTTATAAGATTGATCTTCTCTAAAATCTTCAAATGGTATTTAACAAAGTTATAGCGATTTGAATTTTCCTGCGTTACTTTAAAACAATATGCGCTGTATTACTATGGAAACATATCGCTATGAAACAATAGCGCTTTTTACCGACTTAGACCTACAGCTTTTCTAGGAATTGCATGAAAATTTCAGGAATGATAGGTACCATGAATATTTTTGAGAATTCGTTCAGTCAGTGGTATCAGTAATCGTAAAACAAAAGAGTGGCTGTTTTAAATGCGAAGATTGAATAATTTGCTTTGAACACCTGATTCAATTTAATGAATGACTGAAGATGAGTACCCACAATTAATACTCATAGGTGAAACAAGTTGAGGAGGAAGGAGAGAGCTCCTAGCAAAAGGGCTTTGTAACCATTCTAGAATTCGAAAAAAAAGCCCCTGAAAAAAAATTTCATCAAAGGTAGCTGATATGGGTATCAAATGAAAGTTCTTTATGAGAGCTTTTCAAAACAGTTCTTAAACTGACAGTTTTTGATTCAGTGAGGCACAGGGGGAGGGTGGGGGTTTGGAAATACATGAACAATTTGTTACCTCCCTCGCGAATGGACAACTGTGATCTAAAAAATCTGAAAATTTATCAAGGGAGATATTTATAGGTCTAACAATAACAAGTAACTCAGAAGTCAAAATTCGTTCAACTTTATTAATTATAGTATGATCCTCGAATTTCACTTTCTCTCCGATAAAATCGTCTTGGACATGTTTCTTGATTTTATTCGTTGCTGGTTACTGCATTTTGTAAGTTGAGCCCTTCTGACATGAGTGTTGGTCTGTCTACCCAACTTGTTCTTGATTGCAACTAGAATTTATGTAAGTTGCAGCATGAAGGTGTTTATTTGAAAAAAAAAGACGACAGCGGATAATGTGGATTTCTTAAAACAAAGTCAATCACATGGCAACCAAGTGGTTAGAAATTGGTACACTCAACGGTAAAATCTACGCTGACATATTTGTATTATTTAATGCACGAGTTCTTCTTTTTACTCCACCAATATAATATATAATTATTCCACCAGTGTATTCCATTGTTTACACTCGTTACTTTTACACAACAAATATTAGGGCATAAGCTACCACAACTACCTTATCTTTCCCCCTTATATTTCCATCAATATGCGTGGATGTATCCATGTATGTTACTCACAAATCGATTAAGGGTTTTATATAAAGCGTTATTCATAACAAGTGTACATATGTGAATTGGCCTTAACTCTTATTTATCACCAACTTCAGGTCCATATATTGACAGATTCTGACAGTTTGGTCTTTGAAAATTCTAATCATGGCATCATACATATCAGCCAAACGTTTTATTATTGTTAAAATTTTTCACAAAAATAATAAATCGCCAGTGCAAACATTTCGCGCTCTACGTGAAATCGAATAATTTCACGAAATGGACCCATAAATTGGACGGCGAGATCGTGTGATTTGACTCCTTGTGACTTCTTCCTTTGGGGATTTCTGAAAGGTTGTGTTTACGCTGATGCTCCCCAGACTACTGAGGCATTAAAAAACAATATTCGAGCCAACATACGCCTAATAACGCCGGAAATGTTCGAAAATGTCATCGAAAATTACTATCATCGTTTGATAGTCTATAAAGCAGCACGAGGTGCACATATGCCCAAAGTAATATTTCATATTTAATTGTAAGGGACCAAATTTTCATAATAAATAAACACTACAGCTCAATCTTCACAAAAACTATGTTTTTTTTCGACAAAAATGTGTACACTTGTTATGAATCACCCTTTACTACATCCCATTATTGTATGTATTGCATGTAGTGTGACCAAAAAAAAGGTGACATTTGAATTTAAACTGCGCACGTCGAAGGATTTGGAAAATTATTTTTTAGGTTGGTAGTACTGTCAGTGACATCTTTGTCAAATTTACATGACAAAATATTCATTAGTGTTTGGGATACGCGTCGTTTTGTGAGAAAAATGCAGAGGGACCTTCCATGTAACCCAAACTAGATATTGATCATTGGTGCAAACCTCTAAGGCAGACTGTGTTGATTAAACTTACTGATGATAAGCTTTACATGGATATCTTGCGAGGGATAAAAAAAATTGTTAAGTCCAGTGAGGTACAAACTACTATTTTATCAGTGTGACCCACCCGGTCTGGCGATCTCCTGGTGAGATTTGGGCCAGAAGCAGTGAACAGGGACTCTTTCTGTGATGCAGTCAATAGAGCCCACGGAGGGAGCGCTTCTGTAGTCTCTCAAGCATGCAGCATGGCTTTATATCAGGAATGTTAACTGCGTCATGGAAGTAATCGGGGTCGAGTTGCACCATTCAACGTGAGTTTTCTGGGTTAAGCGGGTTAAAATGAGGCTCTTCAAAGCAAACACCAAGTGATAATGCATGGCCATCGTTGACTTTCCTGAAAAGAAGCTCAACAAATGCTTGGCAAGGGCAAAATAACAATTGACTGGGCAGGACCTCTTCTTTGTTTGAAGCTTCTTGGTTATGACCATACCACAAAAAGATTCAAGGGGCCTAATAGGACCTCACTGTGCTACAAGTGTGCTAGAGTAAGGCACAAAATGAAATGATGCACAGACGAACCAAATTGCATCCTATGAAGGACGCTAGCCTTAGTATGAATGAACCTGAGTTCGTTACAATGATCCGCATCTTGCAGATAAACTTTAACCACAGTACTGTAGCTCAAAAGCTGCTAGAGCAGTTTGTGAATAAAATGAAAGCTGATTTGTCACTGCTCAATGAGCAGCATCACGTCAGAGTTCATTGGAATGGTTCCCTGATAAATCTGGGACTGCCACCATCTGGATGCAAGACAGTGGTCATATATGGGAGCAGAATTATAGGCAGAGTGAAAGCTTTGCACGGGTTTCGTGTATGAATACAAAACTCTTTAGTCTATATCTTACCCCGAATGAACCGTTATTGTCCTTTTAGATCAGACTCGATGCCCTGGAAGACGCTGCCTCGAGCGTAAAATGAAGTATGTTGTATAGCACTTAAGATCAACGACTCTCTTTCTAGGTATACATATAACCAGTCTCCCAGTCACAGATAGAACACTGGTAAGATGGATGTTGAGAAATTTGTCGGGATGTTTATAGTACAGGCATCGATATTGATTGGTACACAGGGGTGTGGAAGACTAGCAATGTTCGATGCGCTGAGTTCCACTTTAAGCTTTATCGTATTTACCTGCAATTCCTTCATGCCCCGTCACAGATCCCGAAACGGCAATCCTACAATATACTGGTTATCATCTGAAACAGCTGAACAGCAAACCGAATGTCACAAGTACATGGCAGTGCCATGTACAAAGCTTGCTGCAAAAGTCAGCCAAGAAAGCATCTTCGAAAACTTATCAACAACAGCAAGACCAGCTGCCGGCAAAATTTGGTGAACTACGTGAGTATGGATCCATGAGGCCTCGTAGTAATCGAGCAGTCACCAAGGCAAACATTCCTGGGCGAAATAACTATGTTTGTGTTTCTACTCAAAAAAAAATCCTCAAATATAATCTAATTTCATTTGTAATTTAAAAACAAAAAGATTTTTAAAAATGTTAACGTAAAAATATTAAACAAAAAATTAAAATTCGATGAAAATGAATCGTGTTATCTCGCCGGAAAGAAACCGCCGTTGACAGCATACGGGGTGTGCGCATCAGCTGAAGAAATAGAGAAATTATCGTCGTCGTATTCAGATACCGTATGGAGTCGAATGTGTTTAACTTGGAACAAAAGTTCCTATTCTTTGATCATAAATCTCATCCGAAGTATATGAAAACGCCTGCAGGAAGTGATTAATATCATTCAGTGGAAGCCTTGTTTCGTCTTCGCTGATGACCAGATGAGCTGGTCACAACGGCAACGAAATCGATTTACCCATCATTGACTTGGACCTCGGATTGTTCACTATTTAGTGAAAAAAATGTAAATTCTTGGAATAAATGCATTCATATGTGTTTTGTGCATAATAGTCATTGCCTAAATTGGAAAATGCATGAAAAACCAATGCATCAGTGAAAATTGTACAAGCGCAGTTGAGTGAAATGACACACATTGGCAAATGAATCAGCAGCCAGTTTTCTTCGGATCATTTGGTACCAACGTGACATCTCTGCATCTTCACCTCCGAGCTTTTTGCGGGATAAATTATGGATATCGGAATATCTGGTACAATTTCAACAAATGACAACATGAACAGCAGCATCTAATGCAATGCTTCGGTTCCTCTAGTTCTACGAATAATTCCACGGAAGATTCTTTAAGATAAAGAAAAAGCAGTTATTCTATTCAGAAGTGTTGAATTACGAATGCGCGAGTTAATGAGTGTACTCGGCGCTGGTGGAATTGAGTATTTGAATATTGGAAACAGTTTTATTTATCTAGTCAAAGCTTTTTCCACTTCATTAGCGTTAATTAAGGCTAAGAAATGCGCTATTGGATATAATTGAGAAAATTAATAAGAAACTGAAGAGTTTGTGGAGTGTACCAATTAAAAAAAGTGTCACGGAGAGAAATATGTAATAAAAAAGAATGTAAAATGCCAACAATTTCGTGAACATGTGTTCAATTTGTGTATCTACAAACAAAGTAATTTAATCAATATCTTGTGACATCTGTGCAGTTTGTCTTTATTTTTATAATGGATTTTGTTGTTTTTTTGTAATACTAATGCACCTTCGTGGATGCGAAATATTTTTGCAGTGAGCCCTTTTGCTGGGGAAAAGAACCCGCCCCACGACGCCGCAATGCTAGCCTGCCAGAGCATTCATGCTTCCTCAGACAAGGCCAATTTTGGCGAGAACCAACATCTTCGCACGGACATTTATACGAGTATTATCCAAATTACTACTGCCTAGGCGACAAGTGTATGCTAAAAATGACTGGGAAAGTTTTCAAAAAACTTATCAGGAGAAGACTCGTTGACGCATCTCATGCTCCTGGGGACCTATTTCCATGGTAGTATGGCTGGAGTAGTCGACGTTGCCGGCAAAGTAGTGAACGTAGTTTAATATGCAGAGCCACATAGCAGTTCCACCCAGCCGGTAGTCTTGCTGGTCGCTCTTGACGTCAGAATTGCTTTCAACTTCACTGGATGAGCGGACAGTCTAGTAACATTGGAAAATTCTTTCTAAGTACCAAAACCTCATACGTGAGTTTTGAGAAACTATCAGAAGGGCCGAAGCCTGCTGTTTGATATAAAGGAAGGTCAGTGGAGGGTGAAAATTACATCAGGTGTTACTCAGATCTCTATCATTGGTCCTACCTAGTAGACATCTCGCATGATGGACTCTTGAGGTTGGAGCTACCAGATGAGTCATGCTTGACCAGCTATGTGGATGATGTTGCTTGATGCACGGGCTTACATGCATAAGTTCGATATGTTAATGCACCGTGTTAGGGACTAGATGACTGCTGGTGGCTTCAGTTTTCTACCGAGAAAACCCGAAGTGGACATCCTGACAAAGAAAAGCATTCCCAGAGTCAGGAATATCACTATGGAGCAAATGATAGTATATTCAAAAACAGTAATAAAATACTTGGGCTCATGGATAGACTCGGAGATGAGCTTTTCCGAGAAAATCAGGACAACAATTGAAAAAGTGGCAGAGAAGGTAATGGCATGTACATTTTTAATGACCAGTGTAGAGGGAGCGTCCTCATCAGAAGACGACTGTTGATGTGCGCTGTGCAGTCTGCACTACTCTACGGATCGAAAATATGGACTGCACCGGAAGCGGTTAGCACAAGTACACAAGAAACACTACAAATTGCACGTGAATATCGAACGGCCTCCGGGTCGGCAATGTTAGTGATAGCAGGGGTGATACCCATCGCCTTCTTTGCTCGAGAGCGTACAAATCTTTCCTTACATAGAAGGAAGTCACCAGCAAGGCAGTCGTAATGGTAAAAAGCCAACGCTCTCTCTGCAATTGTCAGCAATCCTGGAACAGTAACACAAAGCAAAGATGGACTGCGCACCTAATCTCTGAATCAAGATAGTGGCTCGAACGAAGGTATGTTGAGATTAACTTCTACTTGACCCAGCTCTTGAGCGGGCAGGGATGTTTTCGGTCTTGCCTGCACAAGATTGGTAATTCACAGTCTTCCAACTGCGGATCATGCATTGGAGAGGTAGATGATGCCTACCATACGTTTTTAACCGGAAAAGATAGCTACGTGGTGACATCTTCAATGAAGTTGGAGCACCCGCTCCGGAGGCTATAATCGGAAAGATGCCTGCCTACATCCGTTGACAAATGGAACTGCATAGCACATTATGTAAATTGTCTCCTGGAGGATAAAAAGGCATACTTTACCATCAAGGGCAGAGGCTCTTCTTTCTAGTAATCCCTTCCACACTCTTTTTTCCGCTAGAAAGGAGATTTCTGGAACCTGAAGATGCTTTTTCACCAAAAAATTGTTACTCTACCTCGACATGACTATCTCTTTGATTTCATAGCTAAGCAAAAGCCTGACATTATGCTTCTCACTGAAACCCACCTCAATTTATGGAACTCAATGGCCTTAAAGGATTTTAAATTTATAAGAAACGATAGGGTAAACGGTGTTGAAAGAGGCGGCACCGGCATATTAGTTAAAAGATCTTATCGGTTCCATCATTTTGATCAATTTGAATTCAAAAACCTTAAATTTCTTGAAGTAACTGTTATCGAAATTTCACGGCAAGATAGGCATAACCTCTTCGTTATCTCCGCCTATGCAATGGAAAGAAAAAGAATGTAAAATACTCAAATCGAACAGACTCCACAATTATTATATTCTTGCTTGTGATCTTAATGCCTAGCATAGATTATGGCTGAATGCCAACAATAATCCAAGAAGTATATTCCTGAAATTGTGGATAATAGAGGATCAAATTACATACACGAGTAATCTATGAGCGTCATAGTTCCCACCAAATCCTAGAATAAATTCATACTGGGACTTTCGCATTACTGACATACTCGTATAACTTGAATTCACATTTAAAAATCGTCAAAACAACTACATATAAATTACTTATGGAATTCTTTGTAGCTACATGAATGGATTGGAAATTTTTTTTTTTTTTGATAATTTTTTCTGAAAAACCATTAGAGAAGAAAAATGTTAGAAGAAGGTGGTTTCGACGTGTGCACTAATTCTCATCAGGCCATTACTCTTAGATACACACCGGTGATGGCGACCACCATGCTTAAAGGTGAGAGAATCATTTTTAATTTTCGTACTTATGCGAACTCAATATGTTTTTGTAAATGCGAATCATGTTCAGCTTAAATTTCAACTGTAAATACTTGTCTTTGCCAAACTTTTAAATTGATAATTTAACCCTTTTTCCATCAGCTTAATGTAAATCTTACAGGAGAAATTTAACCTGAACATAATTTGCAGTGACAAAATATATTGAGTTCACATAAGTAGGAAAATTAAAAATAATTCTCTCACCTCTACGCCTCTAGCATTTTTCTTCTCTAATAATTTTTCAGAAAAAATTATTGAAAAGCAACTCAATTATGTAGCTACACACAAAGAATTTGCATAAGTAATTTTCAAGCTATCGGAGCTGCCCGATGCAATAAAAGCTCACCGTAGAGCAAATATGAGATTTACATAAAATTGATGTAAAAAGGGTGAAATCATCAATTTAAAAGTTCCACTGGAAGTTTAATCGGGAATACCAGAAACAATGTTCACGTTCTGCTGACGAATCTAACGATGAACTGGATCTCTATTTGTGAAAATTGAAGAAGCTGTGTAGTTCCCTATGTAAAACATCGAAACAATATGAAAGGATAAGGAACACCAACCATCACGAAGTTGGAAAGATTGAAAAAGCCTCTTTCTCACATGCGTAGACAATATATTTCGGTGATTTATGGCTTACAACCATCCCTCTCTTCAGTTGTTTCAGTACTGCTGCCGCTACCAGGGCTTTGCTTAGAGATAGAGTATCTAATTATCTTGATCGTACATATCAGCACTTGAGAAAGTGATATAATCAGTACCACGCTTTGTCTATGTATCCATCCATCCACCTGCATGTATCATAATTGAACTCTTTGGCTTTGTTTAAATTACGAGTACACATTAAGAACTGAATCCATTCATACTACAGAAGTGAATCCAGCAAATAATAGGTGGAGAAGCTGAAGGGTATTAGCCACAAAATGTGAATAATATTGTAGTATCGAGGCTTCCAAGAATATAAGTTCGTTTGAACAAAATAAAGTAGTTCAGAATGGCATTTAAGTGTAACATATAGAAGTCAAAATAAAAAGTGCTTTAATCAATACTAACCGTTATTAATTTTCAAAGAATATAAAGCAAATTCCAAACAACAACACTACGAAAACTTAATTGCCCAAACATGAGCAAAGCCTCCCACCTTTCAGGGTTCATTTTAAGACCCGCTTCCTTGTTTCAGCATATCGCCTCCTGTGTGTGCCTTCACCTTTCACTTGTTCGCAGTAACCTGGAATACTGCTCCCAAATATGGAGCCCTCACCACAGGAATCATATTGATGCTATTGAGTCGGTTCAACGCAGATTCACACGGTCTCTTTTTGTCAAATTCAACCTCCCTTACGTCCCCTATAGTGACCGTCTTCGTACTTTGAAACTCCTTTCCCTTGAATCTAGACGATGCTTTCTTGATGAATGCATCTTGTACAAGCTTTATCATGGTCACTTACCCCAAACTCTATGCAGTTACATTCAAACATTGAACACTAGTCGCCCTAATAGATCTTCCGATCAATTCCTTGTTCCCTTTGCACGCACTAACACCTTCTTCCACTCTCCCTTACTACGCTTGCCCCGTTTGCATAACCAGCTATGTCTTGGTCCTCTACCACAGTCGCTTGCCGCCTTTAAAACTTGCCTTAAAAACAAAATTTTCAACTAAAATTATTAATCTTGTTCATCTTTATAACTGCTTTCTCTTCATGTATTAGTTAGTAGTTAAGTAATTGCACAGTTTTCTTTTATTTCCTATTTCTTGGATTCCTTTTTTTCTCTTTCCTTCATATGGATATTTCCATCAATTTCATATGTATATTTCCTTTAATATTAGCGTTAGTTCTAATTTATACACAACATGTAATTGGACTTCTGTCTATTTGTTGATACTTAATTAAATAAATAAATAAATAAACAATATCAAATTCAAATAATTATTTTTTTTTTGTGATTCGATTGGAATAAAGGAAAAAACCGACCAACACTATTCAAAAATTAATTATAATCCTAAAACAACAGGGAACTTTTATCCTACATCTAATATGTTATAACCTAGTTCTAATCAAATTGAATCAAAAACTTTATCTTACACTAATGAAATGCCATCCCAATCTTTAAACCAAATATAATAAACGTCACATATACCTACCTTAAATATTGAAACCTATCCCTTATTTGTAACATAAATAAACAACAACAAGAAATGTAACAATAACGTAATGAAATTTAAAACTAAGTAATGAAAAACACAAACCCAGAAAAGAAAATAACTATGAATAATTTGGACATTGCCTTCAGTCACTATAACCTAGATTGCTTCGTCTCAGCTCGTCCAGGCTCAACGAATCTAGCGAATGAGTATCTCCATTGGAATAATTGGTTTCGTGAACTCAAATTCGGAGGACATTTTATTTGCTTATCGGTGGCTCGTCTACGAGTATATATGTTGTAATGTGACGCCTACGCCCGGGAATCGGAGTGATTCCGATCCCGAACCCTGGCACCCGGCCAGATATGTATGACTTCGAAGTGCAAGCAGACTTCATCTTTCGTGCAGATATCATTGCGCCGAAAATATTTTTCTTCAAATATTTATATTTGTGGAGAAATATTTTCTGTCAATGTGATCCGCTGTAGTAAAACACTGATACATTTCGAAGCATATCTATCTGGCAACGCCTCCCACAGTTGCCATCCAAACGTCAAAAAGGTAGGAAAGAGGAAACTGGTTTAAAGTGTCAAAAAGCACATGAGTTTTTCTATGAGCATCAGTTATAAATTTTAAGTGATAATTTGACATCACAACCTGCAAGCCGCATTTATTCGAAGTTTTAGAACATACAAATTGTATAGAATTAGAAGTGGTCAGTGTCGTGCATTGAGTGTGAAAAGGAATGCAACATAGGGTATGAAAACAACGGTTATTCGTAACAGTTGGACGCATCTTTCTCTAGAATCTAGGAATGGTAAAATCGAAAAGGAAACGAAGATGCTCTTCGCATGCTTCAATCGATTGTATCATCATCATCAGAATCAGCGTTAGCATGACTATCTGATCATGGGTAGAGCAAGTGATATCAACACACATCAATGAAATTGTGAAAAAGCATCAGGCTGAGCTGAAAAAGCACACCGAACAACTAAAACAACAATTAGAACGCAACCACGTTAGCAAACAACCTACTGATTATCATCATACATCTAGTTCTCATACAGGAGGATTAAATAATCACCAAGAACATAGAAATAATGTTGGAATGTCACGGGTGATTCAGAATGGACTAAAGAACCAGGCCCGATACTAAAGAATCTCACAGATGACACAGCTAAAAGTTAATGTTCGCTGTAACAATGTTTATCTTAATGAAACCTTTACTCGAACCAGCCAAAAAAGTGATCAATGGATATTTTAATGCAACAATGCATTAGTTAAAATAGAATGAATAACGAAAAACGGAAATTTGTAAATTAGAAATGCAATTGTATAAGGAAGCAAGCACGTTGGGATAATTTTAAGGGAAATGTGTTTGAAAATTAGGAATTATAATAATTAGAGATATAAATTGTAAAGACCAGCTCAAAATTATCATTGCCCATTACCAATCTCTTTGCTTCCTTTAGTACATGTTTCCTCCTACAATCGATGTAAATCGTATATGAATGTAAACTTCTTTGATAAGTCCGCAAGTGACCAATTACAGCTGTTAAACAGGAATGGTGTTAAGAAAAGGAAGAGTTGTAGTAGCTACACGTTTACCTGTCTCGAGGAAAAGCCAGCCCAGATATTAAAAGTATGAACATTATCCAGGCGATAGTTGTATTTGAAAATTTTTCATATTGGCGTCATCGGTAAGATTAGGATATCGATACACTTCCCAGAGGTTCTGAGAACCAAAAGAATAAGCTTTGAAAGCAGCCGGGGCCCTTAATATTTCGTTGATTAGGTATAGGAAAAATTTTACTTTAATCCTTTTGAAATAGTTTAGTTGTTCATTTCCTGAACATTTTTTAGAATCATGTATGAGTTAATGCTTTAGTGAGAAGTTGGTTAGGAGGAAGTAGTTTAGTGACAGTTTGAGATTTTTATTCGAATCTTTTGTACGTAAGAAAAGTTGGTATGGCGGGCGATATATTTTTTCTCTTTGAGTGCTACTGTACACAATTATGAGCTCGGTTGTGTTTGTGAAGGCAAAGTACAGTTTAGTTATTGAAAGTTTATCGTTTCTATTACTGAATCCACATATTTTTCGCATTCGATTTTAGTGCAGAGTATTTAGTAAAAAGATTAAAAATGAAATTTCATATACATGTATAATTTATGACTAGGGTTCAACTGAATGTTTTCAAATCTGAGAATCGTATTATAGAATTTTTATTCCACCATACAGGGCGGGTCCACCAAGTACTTCTAATTTTTGGCGGCAGTGATATTTTTAAGTTAAATGGCTATGATATGCTCGTATTGGTTCTCATTTTGAATTGAATTTTAATGCATGTGGCTGTTCATAAAGTTTTGTGCTTTACCTTTTGTTTTGCTTTTAAATGCCCGATAGATAAATTTGAGACACGACTGGTCTACCAACGACAAATTAGTATGATTATGATGTCATAATTGTTGAATTAAGTGTTAGATATAGATTTATTAAATTTGTATCTTCTGTAAATTAGTTAAATTAATTGATTTAATGGACAAATGCCTTCTATATAAGTTCATTTCTCATTCTAAGATCACATTATCATTGATATTAATTTTGTTAGAAAAAAAAAAAAACTAGGCATAAAGACATATATATGTTTTGATTAGAGTAGTTTGCAAATGAAAAGATATTATGTTAGAAAATTCCCGAATTAGAAAATTTTATAGGCCTCACTTACATTTTGAAATCAATTGTAAATTTGCTTTATGTATTTTTTTGTACGTTCTTACAACGTATTTGATTGCTAAAAATATCTGCAAATTGTAACAAAATGAATTACTAAAGAAGCAATAAGCCTTTCCGTTCCACATGCTCTTTCTTTTGCATCGGAAATGATGACCGAGGGTAAGTATGTCTTGAAGAGGGTTAGGTTTTCATAATCTGCGGATGATTGATTTCTAGTCGGTCACGGTCCGCGGTACCCTTGTTTGCGCTCGTTTTTTTCTTAGAGTAGGTTATTTTAGACTTGAGGTAGTTTAGCTTATTTTCTGGTACCGCGTCGGTAATTCGGTAACGCGCCTATGTTGATTTTGTAGCGTTTTGATTTGAGATCTGTGGAGAGATCACATCCAGAACTAACGTAACGTAGGTTTCCCGTTCTAGATGAGTAGTTGTTGACGCATTTGGAAATCGGGCATGTGAACCGGTGGCTGAGTTACGTAACTCGGACTTAGTCTGCTCGCGTTAGACCCGCGACCGAAACTCTTCTCCGAACTAGCTAGCCTACAAGCAGCCACCACGGAGTAGACTAAGTATGACCGGACTTGTTGACCTGAAGGGTACAGTCCGTTGTCATTTCCAAGACTGCACGTCTCGAACCGATGACAGGTCGGTTCTGATTGCGATCGAACGAGACGGAGTAGGAAACCGTTACGATGTGATATATAATTGGTACACCGTCAGAATCAAAAACATATCGGTTCATATCCAAATACATGAATACATCTGGAGGAACAAATCCAGTAGCGAGACAAGTCTCAATATGCCCGTTTGTAGTGTGGAACGGCAGTGAAATCCAGGGGTTTTCGCTCAGGGTTGCAGATCTTGCAATATGATTCCGAAGAAGTCTCAATATCAAGATATCGACTCCCGTCACCTTAGGATTTTGATAAATTCTTCTATTCGATACATAGTGTTTCCAATTCGTCTCAGGCTTTCTCTACATACCAGTACATGGAAGAAGATATTTATTTTCAAAAAATCCAGATCTGATATCCATATGTCAAAAGTGGTCCTACCAGGGTCTTATAATTGATAATTTTGAAATGTTTATCAATATATCAGGAATAAAAGAGTCTTCGTAGGGACATGACTACTTTTTGTGCCTTACTGAGCATGATTTACACATGTTCAGTACAGTACAGATACTGATCGAAATGAACACCGAGGTATCGAACACAGGATTTCTGTGGCATCCGTTCTGAACTACCCTCGCCAGCCATGATTTGAAAATCCTTCCGAATACGTTTTTGGTCTTGACTGGCCCACTACAGCGTTGTCCGAAACAAAATTGTTTCGCACTTCTGCGCATTGATTTTCATTCGCCAATCGTCAATGTACAACTGCACATCATTGAAAATATTTTGAAAATTGCTCTGAATTGTAGCTTTTGGGTCTGCCATATAGATGATCAGATCATCAGTAAACACTACCAATGATCGCGTTGGCGAGACGTTAAAATCAAAGCCGTTCAATAGCTTGCGAATGAAGATTGAGAAGAGCAGAGGCGCAGTAACTGTTCCCTGCTGTAGACCATTCAAGACCTTGACGTCGCGCATTGTTGTCAGATTTTCATTAGTTACAACAAACAATTTCCCGTATAACATATCGCTCAACATAGCGACAAGGTGTCTAGGGAACCTGTCCTCAAAGAGTTGATAAACTAGTCCATCTAACGACAGCGTATCGAAGGCTTTCTCCATATCAATGAGACACGCTCCAATACATTCTCTATCATTTAGTCTCCAATAGATGTCTGAGGTTACTTTCATTATCGCATGTATGATCGAATGCCTGACTCGAAAACCAAATTGGCAATTCGGCATCAACTCATATTTCTCAATGTGGGCGTTTAATGCTCTGTTGTGTATCACTTCAAACACTTTGATTATGTTAGGCAGTAAACTGATTGGGCGATAGCTTGTGGGGCATAAAGATTCTTTTCCTTTCTTCAAGATCGGGAATACCTTAACCATTTTTCACTCATTTGGGAAATATTAATTGCTCAACATATTGTTGAAAAATATGCAATAATTCCTAACAGCAACCTCAGGTAAATGTCGGAGAGCTACATTTGGAATACCACATGATTTCTTGTTGTTTATCCTGCAAAATATGAAACACAAGTCTCCTTAGCTGACAAAATAATCAATAAGATTCAAGCTCGGTATGTGGCCAGATGTTAATATTGTATTTCATTGAAATGAAGAATTGATTAGCCGCTCAGGCTTGATTTGAAGTCGAAAGCTTTTGCTTCAACGGCCTTTGAAAATATTTCATTCCCTCTCTCAGGGTTTGGTAAATGAACCAATTCAAAATGTGTTCCGACCAGGGCAAGTTTCTGCAATCCATCACATATAATCCTATTTCCACTTCTATCCGGAGTCGTACTATCAATTTCGAAACCAGCCCGATCGAGAAGATTTGTCTCATCATTAGTGACGTCAAGATTCGATACCTTTACTCGAGACTTCTTCCGGAATATGCTATTCGCTTTCACGGAAACGTCATGCTCCTCAGTTTTTTCGCCCATTAATTGCTGAACTCACTCCTAATATATGACCGGATTAAGTTCCGGACATTCTCCAAGTTTAATTTCAACAAAGCCAACGAGGGATGGTTGTAGTCCAAAAACCGTCGGTAAATATTGTTGACGCGTGTGAGAAGTAGGCTTTTCAATCTTTTCAACCTTGCAATGATTGGTGTTTCATATCCTTCCATGTTGTATCTGTTGTATCGATGTTTAATCTTAGAAATTTCTTTCTCAATCGTTTTCAACGTCAGCTTCTCTAACTTCGACAAATATACATCTATTTCATCGTTAGCTAGATTCTAGATATTGAGCAAGAGTTGCCCTCATCAGAAGGAGGATATTGCTTCTGTTA
The DNA here is from genome assembly GCA_963969285.1 of Odontomyia ornata. NCBI lineage: Eukaryota > Metazoa > Arthropoda > Insecta > Diptera > Stratiomyidae > Odontomyia > Odontomyia ornata. Next base: position 151,716,435 of record OZ017739.1, read on the forward strand.
CTCCCGATTAAACCTCTTTTGAAACTTTCCCCAGTCTATTTTTTGGAAATTCAACCGATGATTTTCATGTTGAACTGGAATGAGCAAGAGATCATCACTTTGATGATTGGTTTCCATTACTATTGCGTTATGGCCGCTATCGTAAAGACGCAGCTGCAGTTTCCGTTAAGGACTATTAAAGCTGAATTCAAGCCTTGTGTCAGCAATGCAGAGGTCCAAATATGAATTTGTCCTAGGGTATGTTGGGAGGTCCGAATCATACAGATTGCACCTGTATTCAATTTGTTTCTCTGTTATCCACGATTTCAGGAATAAACCCCTTGGATTATTGGTGGCGTTCACCCATTATATATGCTTGGCGTTCAGGTCACTAGCAAGAATACAAATATAATAATTATGCAGCCTGTTCAATTCAAGTATTTCAAACAAGGAATTGAGCTCCTCCTCGAACTTAAGAATATTTCCACCAGTTACATAGGCAGAGATACCGAAGAGGTTACCCCCACCTAGCAGTGAGATTTTGATAACGGACACCAAGAGATTCAAAGCTTTTGAATTCAAGTTTTTCAATATTTTGGAAACAATAAGGTCTTCTAACCAATATCCCGGTGCCACCTCCCCATCACCGTTTACGCTATCATTTCTTATGAATTCAAAATCCTTGAATGTTATGGAGTGCCATGAATTGAGGTGGATTTCAGTGAGAAGCATGATGTCAGGCTTTTGTAGGACAAAGAACTCCAAGAGACAGTCATGTCGATGTAGACTCACAATGGAGTTGACGTTGATCCAGATGAGACGAATCCTATCCATAAGAATGTTACTAGATGACAACTTATTTTGAGGCGTTTCAAAGTTAATTTTAGAGTCCTATATATCGATTCTCTCCGATATGGAATTTAATTGCTGATAAACTTTAAGAAGCAGCTCATTTCTGCCACTTAAATTATTTATTTACATTATCTGCTGGTTCTCTCGCAGCAAGTGCAAATGACTCCCCGGGCTTGACGAAGTTGGTAGGTATCACACTGCGGTGTACTTGACTTTGTTTTGGAGTAAATATTACTTTTGCATCTTGATAACGGGGGTATCCTCGATATGACGCTGGATGACCAAAGACACTGCAGTTCACACAATATAATTTTTCTTTTGCACTCGCCAGGAGCATGGACATCTTTACACTTTACACATCTATACTTCATGGCACAATTGGCGGCCGAATGTCCGAATCCTTGGCAGCTGAAGAACTGGTTGACGTCACTTTTCTGGAGGCATTCCCACCTCACCACACAGAAGTTCAAGTACCTTATTTTTTGTAGGGCACTTGAACTGCTTTTGCTGCAAATCTGGACCGTAAAAGCAGCTGAAGAAGATCGACTGTGTCCTCTCCGCAGTCTAGACCCTTCAATAAAAAGGTCGGGCTATTTCGCTTTTGGGGGTGTATGTAAAATGCGGAACATCTCCAGAGTTCAACGTACTTTTTGCTGCCTGAAAATCACCCAATGACTTAGTTCTAATTGTCAGTTTACCGGCATTGATTCTCTTGATCTCAAAATCATTTAATTTATTTCCGGCTGTCAAAAGCCGAACCATATCTTTGCCTGTTTGCCCAAATACATTGATTGGTGGGACTTTTTCTTTCTTTTGATTAACGTAGGCAGACGGACTAACAGACAAAACTTTTGGTTTTTTCTCCCTATCTTTAATTTTTAAACACTCGATAAATCCATTTTCAGGTTTATTAATACAATGTTCAGAAGTTTTGTTACCTGTATCCACTTCAATACTCATGGAATCTTCTAGTCCAGCTAGCGCTGCAAAAAAGGTCGTGCTGACATTTGCTTCGCCTGCGCTGAGGACATCCTCTTGATCAGATTCTTGTTTCGGTTTCTTAGATTCCTTATCTTCAGTCGCTTTTAACTTTACTTCTTTTTCTTTCTTGCTGGTTTCTTTTGCTTTGTTGAATGTAAATTTTCCAACTAATTCTTCTAGTGATTGGATCCGAAGTTTAAACTCTTAGTTTTCTCTCTCAACCTTCTCAGCTTTCTCATTAGCTTTGATTAACTGCTCGATCTCGATAACTAACAAAATTTTTGGTTTTTCTTTGTTTTTATCGAATCTTCGTTTTAGGTTTTTTAGCCCGTCATCGTTGGCGATCGACACGATCGTTCTGGTTGATAGCTTAAGCCATCGGGCTCCTTTGTTTCGTTGCTTTTGCAGCGAAACTAGAGGGAATGTTCTTAAACCGGGACTTCCCTTGAATGTATTTCCGCTTTTTGATACTTTTTCAGGAAAGAAATTTCAGGTATTCGATAAATGTTCGAATAATTTGACGGTGATGGTTTTCATTTGAAAAAATTAGTTTCATCTGACTTTTGGGAAAAATTAATTAATTTTTAAAAATAATGGAGAGAGCAATTAAACACATGTCTCCACGCAACGAGTACTAAACGTAGAATATTCGAATTAGGTTATAACATATTAGGTGTAGGATAAAAGATCACTGTTTTGTTGTAACCATAAATAATTTTTGAATGTGTTGGTTGGTTTCTTCTCCTTTTTCCAATTAAATCAAAAAATATGTACATAATAATTTCTATTCATTTGAATTTGCTGTTGTTTTTCTTTTCATTAAATGGGTTTTATTAACAAATATAAATTTAGAGAGCCATTTGGGACATTAAGTTTTCGTATTTTTATTGTTGAGAATTTGCTTTATATTCCCTGAAAATTTAATAAAGCGCTTTTGACTTTGACCTAGAACTTTTCAAAGGTAAAAAGTTAGACAATTAATTAACTGTTTCTATGGTTTTATAGAGGATCACTTTTGATTGCCATACGGGAAAGTTATAGAAAATGAAGATTCAAAGCCAATTTTGATATGTTAAGAACGAAATATTTTGCGCAAAGGCCAGTCGAAACGATTCTCTGTCTTGGTTTCTAAAATGCTATCGAAAAGCTATAATTAAAATCAAAGACGTAGCTAAACTCCCAAAAATTGTAAACTGTTTCGATTGAAAACTATTCAGCGGAGTGCGCAAGTGATGCAAATAAATCCGGACCTACTATTCAAACGTCTCAAATTTACTGTACCAGATGTCAGTTTACTTAGTTTCATGATTTTTTGCATACCTAAATTTAAACATCGTTACATATGGCATACCTCAAGTAATTTTTATTCAGATATTCAGCAAATGTCAAACAGACAGCAAATGCAACTGTCAAACAATATTGCATTACTTTGCTTAAAAGAATTGGAAATATAAAAAGAAAATTTATATGACACCGTAAAACCCAAAGTTGTAAACCTTGCTATTTATATGGTAGACTTTATAGTATTTTTTCCTTACACAATAACTTACTAGACTCCATCTCTTCGGTGGTGCTCTCCAACTTAAAGTAGTCGTAACTTATTGAATTTTTTTCGATATAAAACCAAAATAATATAATAATATTTAAGCATCAACAATGCATTACGACAATTCAGAAGCACTATTGGCAACTGCATATGTGCATTTTCCCGTTGCCGCAATGAACTTATGGCAACATTAGCAAACTTAGATTTATTTGTACTATTAATATTTATACGGTTATTGCAAAAAGTAAGTAAGTAAAAGTCACAAGTAAGATCTTTTAGCTAGATGGAAACGCATTCAAATCTCCTCAATGAAATCTTGTGATTTTGAGTAGATGGAAACAAGGTATAAGGGTGCCTATGAGAAATTTGCTTTTATGACTGCTGGTGCCAATCTAATTTGTCGGAAATGGAACAATAATTAACAATAGTGAATTGTAGAGGCTTTCACCAAATACATCTAGTATATAAGCATTGCAACTGTTACAAGTTGATTCATGAAACCTTTCATTAACTAAATCTCTAACTAAAAATGGGTTTGCCACTCTCAATACTCTCATTGATTAAAATCTGACTTCTTTCGCCTTCAGGCTTTACATCTTGTATTTACTGCTAAGGATTTTGTGAAGGTTATTAAATTCATACCAAAATTACACTGTCATTTTTAATTCGAATACGTTACAAATATGCTTCAATAAATAAAAGAAGGGACATTACCTCAATAAAAAGACAAAAGGACATATACCCTTAAACTCAATTTAAAACAATTACGAAAATCTACTCTCAACTTTGCTAACTAAAATGAAAAGTTTATCACAGAGCATGTCTTGCAAATATTTAAGTTGAAAGAAAAATATTTTTCTGCTTTGCGATTCAAATCAAACATATGTATGTTAGCTAAGACAAACTCCAATTATCAGCACGAACTTTCCGCTATGGATACTAAACGTTGGAACGTTTTTTTGGACGCAGTCATAACACTAAGAATCATGTTAGAGTCCAGACCAGAAGAATTTATTTTGCATATTGTTTCCGCAATAAGTAATTTTCAGTAAGTCGAAAGTGAATAAAAATCTTATCAATATTTTCTTCAAGTTCAGAGATACTTCTTGTCTCTTCATTCTGTATTAATAATCTATGATGGAACCAGCAGAAGCCTTATCGGAGCCAGCTATATGGACGGTGTGATCGACGGAGTGATGAAATTAACCGAGCGCAACGAAATGTTCGTATCATGGATCAATGTAGCTTTGTTGGAAACCCACGATTTCCAGGAAATCCTTTTAAGAAACACCGAAGTTGGAACTCAGGTAATGTTAAGATTCTAGTTGCAAGAATAAGAAAGCATGCTAAATTTGAAATCAGATTACATAATTAGATCCCGTAACGTGTCCGAAACAAGTTGAAGTAGCAGGAGAGTGCTCCTACCAGAAGGGTTTTATGACTCAATTAGTAAATCAAACAATATGTTCTGCTATCAAAACTTGACTAATACGAGTATACAGATCCCATAAATTGAATTCGAAAAATTAAATCCTGGTTAAAATGAAATTAAAATCGTCGCCATTTTGTTTCGAGTGTTTTGGCCCCGTTGCTTGATTAGTCATGATAACAGATAAATATTACAAACCATTTCTAAAATTTTTATCAAAATTCCTACATATTTGTAGTGTCTAGGTCCGTTGCAAACGTGTATCTCCCTTATATCACATGTAAATGTTGTGCAATTGTCAAATATTCAATCGGCTGTGACTTAACTGTTTATTGTTCGATTATTGTGAAATTTCCAGAGCACATACAACTGCTTTCAGAAAACTTAAATTGTAGCTTTTGGGATACTTAAGTGTCCCTTTTTGATTTTATAGCTTAAAAATGTAAAATTTATAAAATGTACTACTTTTTACAAAGTTGATCTCAGGCCAAAGGTGTCCAATCGCAAGGGGGGAAGGACACAAAATTTTCATACATATCTCCTTCCTCTGCACCCCTCAAAGTAAAACTTGTAATTTTGTTGTTATGATAAGTTTATCTTTCAATTGATACACATATTGCCTACATTTAATGAAATTTTTTTTCAGGGGCCACTGCCCTATATGGGGACACCCCCTTTAACACCTTATAGTTTTTCTTGTGGTGAAACTTTGAATATATATATATATATATATATATATATATATATATATATATATATATATATATATATATATATATATACGAGGTGTGACAATTAAGTAATGAGACTAATTTTATTGCCACGCTTGTGGTAAATTTTCGACCTTGAAATTCCCTTCCCCTTCCCCGGAATCTTTCCCCTCTCTATTGATATATTTATCATTGCTCTAGCTTGTTTAATTCCCCTGCTGTGTCGTGTTGAGTAGACGTGTGTTGGTGGTGCTTATCACGCAAATGGAGAAACGAAATCAAGAGCAACGCGTCGCGATAAAATTTTGCGCCAGATTGGGCGAAAGAGCTTGGAAAACGTACGCTAAAATTGTAAAAGTGCATGGTGATAGTGCTCTTAGTCGTGCTCAGGTGTTTAGATGGCATCAAGATATTAAAGAGAGGCGTGAAAGCGTAGAAAACAAGGCGCGGAGCGGAAGACCAGTTAAAGTGTGGACTGACGCGAATGCGCAGCGTGTGCGTACCCTAATCCGTGAAGATCGGCGTACATCGCAGTAAATCAAGTCTATTATCGCCAAATACTCGAATGATTGCGAAAACGAGTCAACAGGGTGCGTCCGACATCGCTTGGAACTGGACCCTTCGTCACGATAATGCGCCGTGCCACACCGCCCTCAGCGTGTTCCAGTATTTGGCTTCTGAAGGGATCACCGTGTTGCAGCTGCCTTATTCGCTCGATAGGACACCCTGTGACTTTTTTTGGTTCCATAGAACAAAACCGGTGGTCAAAGGAACCCATTTTGAGTCGATTACGGACATCCAGCCGGTCGTGACGAGAGTACTTGCAGACATCCCAGTCGAAGCGTTCCAGAAATGTAACGAAGCATAGAAACGCGCTGGAATCGTTGTATAGCTGCCCAAGGGGACTACTTTGAAGGGGATGGCAGAGTTGTAGAACAATTTTTAAATATACGGTTTTCATGGAATCAGTCTCATTACTTAATTGTCAAACCTCGCATATATATATATATATATATATATATATATATATATATATATATATATATATATATATATATATATATATATATATATATATATATTTACACTAGCGGACTCTGATGAACTTCGTTGCAAAAAACCAAAACAAGTTGGGTAGACGGACCTATGCTCGTGTCAGAAGGGTTTTGTACTCAACTTACAAAATGCAGTAACCAGTAACGAATAAAATCAAGAAACATGTCATGTTTGAGGATCATACTATTATTAGCAAAGTTGAAAGAATTTTGACTTCTGAGGTATTTGTCATAGTTATACCCACAAATATCTCCCTTGATAATTATTTCAGATTTTTTAAGATCACGGGTGTCCATTCGCGAGGGAGGAAACATATTTTTGATGTATTTCCCCCCCTATGCCCCCCAGAAGCAAAAACTGTCAGTTTAAGAACTGTTTTGAAAAGCTCTAATAGAGAACTTTCAGTTGATGCTCATATCGGCTACTTTTCATGAATTTTTTTTTCAGGGGCCACTCCTCTGTACTGTAACCATCGATTCATGGCCTGTTTGTTAGAATCTTAGAATGGTTACAAAGCCCTTTTGCTAGGATCTCTCTCCTGCCTTTCCGACTTGTTTCAATTGTATATACTCACTTTCATGATACCTATCATTCCTGAAATTTTCATGCAAATCCTAGCAAAGCTGTAGTTTCTAAGTCGGTAAAAAGCGCATATGGCTCCATAGCCATATGTTTCCATAGTAATACAGGGCATATTGTTCCATAGTAATACACGAAAATTCAAATCGCTATAACTTCGGTAAATATTATTCGATCTTTATGAAACTTTCAGAAAAGATCAATCTTATAAATAGGCATCTGTGTGCTAAATTTTATTGAATTTAAGGGTACCGTCTAGATTTTATTCAAGAAAACATAAAATCAATAAATCATACTATTACTAACAAAGTTGAGTGAATTTCGACTTCTCATGTATTTGCTGTTGTTGTACTCCTTAAGACCTACACCCATGATTTTTTTCAGATTTTCCGGATGGAAGGTGTCCAATCGCGAGGGGGGGTACGTGAAAAGTTCGTACATTTACCCTTCCCCTGCCCCCCTCGGTACTCATAAGGCAATTTTAAGGCTTGTTTTGAAAAGATCTCATTGAGACCTTTCCAATGACACCCTACTCGACTACCAATGATGAAAATTTTTTTTTTGGGGGTCACTTCCCTATATGGGGAGACCCCCCTTAAACCCCTTTGAAAATTTTTTCCACCATTGAACTTTCAAGAGGTCACCACTTCTGACCATTCCACAAAGTTTCATGGCTGTAGCTTCTATAGTTTCGGAGAAAAAGTGCTGTGACATACAGACGGACGGACGGACGGACGGACGGACGGACAGACGGACACAGGTCGTGATTGCAATAGGGTTTTGTATTTTAGTACAAAACCCTAAAAAGAAATGAAATATTCTAGATGAACATAAACAAACAATTCGATGTTCCAACTCTTGAGCAGGCCACGTGAAAAGCACCTCCAAATTTAACCCGCATATTTAAAGCGTTTGTAGTTGCGCTTTATTGATGGACATGGCAAATGATAGACGCACTGGGAATCGCAAACGCTTAAATTCAAATGGCATGTCTATTGGAATCAGTGGAATACGTGGTATGAGCACAATTTCACCTTTCGCTTTTCCGGTCAATATGGTGGCTTCAATTAAACTCGGCATCAATTTTTTTACTGCCAATCTTGTGCCATTGCACAGTTTTGGTGCATTTAAATTCCGCAATGAATTCGAAAATTCAATTGGATAATTCCCTGCATCATCTCCGTTCATTGTGGTATCAACAGATTTATATGATGTCACTGCACTTGGTAATTTTTCTTGAATCTGAAAATTGATTGCATTGGCGTGTACATTTTTTGGTGCCAGTATTGCGCGTTCTCTCAACCAATTGTGATTTCTATAGTTTTGAACAATATTTGGAAACACACATTCAATCAACTCTTCTGTTGATTGGAGAATGGTGCAAAAATTGTTCGGCAATGTAATCAATCCACTTATATTATCGACTCAAACTTTGCCATTTCTAATATCTAACAATTGCTTCGAGAACCGATCTGCAGATTGGTCGTTGTGCAATTGAACGTGGATATTTATGTTCGATGCCAACTTGTGCACGTGTTGCCACAGAAGCGAAGACTTTCAGCATGCATTGAGCTCATCCGCCAGTGTTGATCGTGGAACCACGGGCAATATTTGAAGAAAATCGCCTGACAATAATATCAATGCACCACCAAAAATTTTTTGATTCTGACGTACATCTTGCATTGTACGCTGTAATGCTTCCAACGATTTTTCATGCGTCATTGTACATTCATCCAAAAGAATAATTGCTGCTTGTTGCAAAACTTTTACCATCCCAGAATTTCTTGAAATATTGCACGTGGGGTTTCAATCACCTGTTGATTTGATAATAATTATATCTTACAATAATTAATATCGATTAAATTTTCAAGGGATGCACATTCAACGGCAATTTTAATGCAGAGTGTGCTGTTCGTCCACCATCCAATAGAGTAGCAGCGATTCCCGACGAAGCAAGTGCCAATGCAATTTTTCGTTACGATTGAATGGCTGCCAAAATCAGTGATATCACAAATGTTTTTCCCGTACCACCAGACGTATCCAAAAAATATAATTCACCGACTTCATTTTGTACAGCTTGCATGATGGCATCATAGACATGTCTTTGATGGGCATTTAATTTGGTATAATTCAAATTAACAAATGTTTGCAACTCATTGGGATCATACTGTTGTTCACGTTGCAATCCTCGATCGAATAAATCATGCATTGGACAATTGGGTGGTGACAAACCTAATTGCCCTTATGCTTTATTTGCAATCGTTAGGCACTTATCTTCAATCTCTATCAATGCCTTATTGTACATTTCCAATGAAATCAGCAAATCAGCGTTACTTGTGTGATGATGCATTCCAATCAAATAGTGTTCTGCCATAAAATCTTTGTATTCATTCCACAATTCAAGTGGATTTGATGGAAAAATGTTGATATGATTATGTCGTATAACATACGTTTTTGATAAGGAGAGTAAGAAATCGATGCATCATGAAGCGTTAAATCCCAATGCGCATCATTTTCAAGTAAACGTAATTGCTCACATGCTACACGATGCGTCACACATAAATGACCATTTACTCCTCGCAAAAGTTGAAATGATCCTGGCCCAGCAACATTTACTAACAATGACCACAAATAATAACATTCTGCATTGTTTGGATGAACTGTGTATAATCTTCCCATGATATCTGCAAAAAAACACCCGGATGGCCATCAACAGGTGTTCCTTGTTTACGTCGTTGCCATTTCTTTGCAGTCCAAGTGAAATGAGGCGTTACATCTGAATACAGCAACGTTCTGGCAAATTCATCGCTTTCACACAATTAAAACAATGCAGTTAATGTTGTTGCTGGTGGCTGTACTGCTCTCTGCTGTATTGCATCGGTAAAATACACACGCTGGCCATTTTCGAGATGAACGGCCAAATGAACAACAGAATAATGAATTCTCCAAAGAGCTTCATTAGTGCTAATGTAGCGCCCCATTTGATATTGAGCGATTTCATTATTGCTATTGGCACCAGCTACTCCAAAAACTGCCATATCACTGCCTTTATTCACATATTTGCAAATGTATTTAATGACTTCACAGAATTACAGTACTCAACATTTATGTGAGTCTGAAATACTTTTGACAATAGTGGAGAATAAAGCATAATCCAACAATTATCAATTTCAATCTCTTGATTACGTATTTTAATTGTTGTTGTATGGCCATTATCCTCCCGTGACCGACGTCGGTACAACCGGTACCCGTCGTCACCTGTAATTGTATCCGAAGTTAATGCTCTTAGATACCGTTTTGTACATTTTCCATCGATCATGCATGGTGAATTCATATTTATTTGACCGCAAGGGCAATGGATCATATTTTTCGTGACAACTTCAAATAATCCTGGATTGCTGATTTCATCTGGAATTTCAGCTGATATAATGTTACCAATTTGATCGGGTGTTATTTTACGAACCAGCCATATCAAAATATGCGCGTGCGGCAGCCCTCTCTTTTGCCATTCAATCGAATACATCCAGCAACGCACCTCCCGAAAAATTCGCAATTTGATAATCAAGTACATCAGAGCTTTTACTTTCTATCGAAATACACGTGCTGTTATATCGTGTCAATCTGTTGGATTCTGACCATCAAATAAATTTGTAGTGAATAGTAAGTTTCAATAAGTCCGTTAAGGACTGCAGCGATGTTCTGCTGCCTCAGCAGAAGAAGATGACAATATCTGCCGAGAATGCCCTCGTCTGGAGACGCGTGAATGCGCTGGCAGGCTAGTATTGCGGTGTCGTGGGGCGGGCTCATTTTCCCCAGTACGAGGACCCACCACAAAAAAATTTCGCACTCACGAATTTGATGTTGCTCAAGAGGCGACCGAAGTCGCAAAAAGTGTAGATAATTACACCGAGGGAGATAGTACTTGTTTCGAGAACAAAAAGAACCTGAGAAGAAAGGCGGACTTCGGGTAACCTCGTCATTACGCGACGAAGCTCATGGCCCACAAATGAAAGAGGGGCAACCGGGTGGTGACGGAGCCCCTTCGCACCCACCCAACCGGAATAAATCCATATTTTGTTGCAGTGGCCAGGTATTCCTCTTCTGAGTGGAAAACTCATACAACTTGAATTGTATGAACTTTCCCATCAGAAGGGGAGTACCCCGGTGACCAATTTATGCCATAGAATTATACAATTTGATTGCATAACGCTATGCCATAAAGAGGCACTCTGCTTGGGCCACTCAACCCGCGATATCACCTGAAACAAAGAGAAAACAAAGGATTAAACTGTACCCGGCGGCTGGCTCATGTTTTATGAGGGGAGCCTACCACCGTACCGGGTCCTATACCCGGTTAGAGTCGGAAGAAAGGAAAGACCGATTTTGTGGGAAAATTAGCACTCCATTATATTATCCATTTGATACCCATACAACTATAAACATTATCTCGCTTAGATATCGCGACACGATTTTAGTGGCTTCCAGGGCCAAATTTGATATTGAAATAAGAAAAATTAAAGCAAAATTCGAAATATACGGAAAAAGAATCAAAGCAAAATTTGAAATATAAGTAAGAAGAAACGAAAGGCAAAATTTGAAATGTAAATACAAAAAAAATTAACTGCAAAAATTTAAAATGGATATGTAAAAAAAATTAAAAAAAAAAAAAAATATATATATATATATAACAAAATATGCAAAAAAGAAATATATGTATTTATAACAAAATAAAAGGGTACTCACTCGCATGGTCCTCCGAGCGCTCGACGACGATGCAGATGGTCCTACATGAAGAAATTATGAAAGCACAATAACACTCGTGATTTGTATGTAGTCGCTCCTCTAAATCCAATTTTGAATCGTTTTTCTTATATGGGAACATGTAACCTCTTACAACATCTATATTGTTTTCTTCTTAGACTTTATTCATATATTTTAAAATATCATCTGAATTACTTTATGTTTACTCTTTGCTTTTTTCTTTCGAGTCTCTCGTATCTACGACATTAGTTAGTATGTTCACTTTTTATTTTAGCTTTGTTTTGACTTCGCACACTTTTTGTTTTAAAAATATAGTTAAATAAAAACGTTTATGGATATGAAAGTTGTTGAATGTGGTATTATTTCTTTTTATTGGCTGCTATCGTTGGTGTAATACGTTGAGGCGTTGACGATCGGCCCGAATATAAGCCGCTATATAAGTATTTGGCTATCTTTTCAGATGTTTTCAAAATCGCAATAATTTGGCAGAGAGCAACGTAACAAGTTGTCTTATCGCAAAGAATTCATATCCAACTTTAATGACCTGATGCGCACGACATATTAAATCCAAATCCTTGTACATCTTTATCAGGATCACTCCATAATAGACCACATAATAAGCCAGTGTCGAGAACATCATTGGGCCGCATTAATCGATGTATTTGTTCCATACCTTGTAAATCAGGACTTAAACCACCATGGCAACAAAATATTTTCTCATCAATACTCGCTGCTACCGGTAAACAATTGAAACAATCAGTGAATGGTTTCCATAATTTTACATTATACCGTCGCTTGCATTCATCATAGAATCCATCAATTCTATTAATACTGGCGCATTCGTGGTTACCACGTAGTAAAAAGAAATTTTCCGGGTATTTGATTTTGTTGCCAAGCAACAACCAACTTGGTTCAAGCGGTTGTTCTCCTTTATCGACATAATCACCCAAAATTACATAATTGGCTGCTAGTGGGAATCCACCGTATTCGAATACTCGCAACAAATCTGTATACTGTCCATGTATATCACCGCATATAATTAGCGGTGCTTCCAATTCGAGCAGGATTGGCACAAATTTTCATCGGATCATTTTTACTAGACGATCACTTCACAATTTCGCGTACAAAACTCGAACATTCTCTTACGCGACACCGCTACCGATTTTCCAATTCTGCGTTTTATTTTCATTGGCGAATTAATTGAAAAATTTGAAATAATTTAACAGATGCGACGTCTCTGTTCACTTCGCTCTTGTCGTCGTGCACGCGGTCTCACGATCTCAACGATTAAATAATACAATCATCTCAACGATCCACCCTAGCAGCGATACATTTTATCCGAGCTATTGTTTTCAACTTGGAAACATTTTAACCGCACAGCACATGTGGGAAGGAATTAAGCTCGCAATTACAATGCACCGTTAGTTTTAAAGCGCCAATTGTACCATAGCGCGCGAAACTGAAAACGTGTCTTATTGACAAAATAAATTATTGCGATCCTTCTTCTTTCACCCTTTCATGCACTCGAAATGAATATTCGTTCTTGGAATTTCGCGACTCTTTTCATTGCACGATGCTTGTTACACTATTTCCAAATTTCACCATCAAGTTTATCACAATCCGTTTTTCCACGCGCAAAACTTATTCTAGGCTCTTGCCGATTATACGGAAACGTGCATATTCGCCATCACATTTTTCCAAGCCCAGAAGGCATCGATTTTCTCAGGGCCCCCGGACGATTAACTCGACTAATTTCCACAAGGAAAAAACAGGCTACAAGCAAAATTCACCTGGGAAATTAGCACACCAAACAATCTTCATCACTTGCACTGCATCCAAGCAGTTTTTTCCCCGAGAACTCGCCGGAACAAAAAACAATGGTCGAACAGTCAGACAAGCACCCCCGATCGCATTCTCCCCGACGTGATCACGGTCCCGGTCAGAAGCGGACTCCCTTTTCTCGTCGCAATTCGCCGATCGGATTGTGGCAAAACGGACATCTGAAGTAAATCTTCCGTCTCGCACTCTTTATCGGACTCTTCTTCTTCCTCTTCTACGACGGGCTGTTTTGATTTGCAGAACTCGTAGAAATATTTATTTGAATGAATTTATTTGCTAGGCGTTTGTGTAACTGCACGACGTATCCCATGCGATATGTTCTTTGCCAAGCGAACATCATTCTTAGACTTGGATTTTTGTGATTTTTTCGCGGACGGTGCTGACTTGTTCAAATTTACAACAGGCAATGAGAGACGAGGTCTTGTAGACCGTGGCGATACAATGGGTGATTTATTATGAGAAGATGAATAAAATGATTTAGCTGGGATTGAAAATTCTTCGATGTATTTAATGTAATTCTTATTTGTACTTGGACTGTCTGTATTTGAATTTGGATCTTTAGATTTTGAATTGCTCTTGGGAGTGATGGGGGACTTGTTTTCAATTCGAGGCTGTTTATTGTCCGGACTTTTACTGTCTGGCGAAGGAATCGACTGGTTTTAAGGATAGTTCCTACACTTTCTGGAATCTTCTTGACCCTTGGTCGCAGACAAGATTTTAATCGATTTTGGACATGAATTGCCGATTCAAAACCCAAAGGCATCATGCCATCAAGAATATTCATTTCAACATCAGCTCGCGATGATGGATCGTGGACAGGTGTAATGTGTTTTGGTGTCGTCGTGAAGGGATTTTTCTTCCGTTCAGACATTTTTGGAGTCGGAACATGTGGCGTGCGCGATTTTGGAGTCTGCATCTTCACAGATCAGCTCAAATTTTCCTAGACACACTAAATATGTATTTAACAATTAGAATTTTACTTCCATGCGCTGTGATGAAGTAACACGTCGTCAACAAGAAATGTTTACAACATTTTGATCGATCGTCATTATATGTATCAAATACGACTTTTAGAAAGTTTCCTTTCGATTATATCACTTGAGCTTTTCAATGACAGCGCATTCTGTAGTCCTTAAGTTTGTTTCATTCTGGAGCATTGTAACGCTGGGCGAATCCGATTCGGGACTAGCGCTGGCGTATTTTTCAGTGTGCATGTCGCGTATTGGACGGGGTTCACAACCGTACCTGCTCGATTACAACAAATTTTTTTTATGGTAGCCCACTGTGGATTGTATGTGAATGTTATGAATAGGTCGGGACGACCATATTTGCGAACGTATGACATTGCATCTTGCGTATATTCGTGCATGTGGCGCGGGCTGCCAACATATGTCGATGGTAATATTGTTGAACGTCCAATATCATTAACATAACCATCATTCACTATTGCATCTCGCAAGTGTATATATTCCTCTAATTGCAATTTGGCTTGATTGAATCGAAGTAATGAAAGTGTTCTGCTTCAATTTTCGCATGCATATCAACATCACATTGGTGGAAAAGTTTACCACATCGCATAATAAAGTTGTCTTCTTGTGGGTGAATCTCGAATTTATACGAATAATAATTCATCCCACTAACTATTTTTTCTACCTCACGACCTTTGATGAATACATTATCAGAAAATTAAAATCATGATTTCTTGTTTTGAAAAAAATACACATTAAATTGAATTCATATATATTTTACCGGTTGGTGAATCTATCAGTCGTAAATTGATTTGATAGCCGTCGTCACCTTTCCAGTGCAATAATGGAAATTGTAATGCATCATAGCTGCGGTGAAGCTCTGAAACACGCCGTAATTCTTCATTTCTTCGATGTAGCACAATATCGTGAGATTGAAACTGGTCTCTAACAAATACAATGGCCACTTCATCAATTGTTGGTACATTAAATCGTCTCGCATACTCTCCAAAGGGCGTTTTGTCAGCCCTGATAACGGTTCTGTGATTATCAGATGGGATACGATCGAGAGCGGTTTTAAACAATCGAATTAATTCATTGTGCTGATGTAGAATGTTTCAAGTTCAGAAACAATTTTTCGCCATGCACGCGCAGCAATTGTACAACGCTGATCCAATTCACGATTCGCATCTCCGATCAAATAGATTTGCAAAAATTGATGATCAGCATCAGAATATGGCATTAGGGAACCAGTTCGATGATAAATCTGACCTTGAATGTGTAATATTTGTGAAATGCAATTAGATGCTGGGTCAGAATTCTTGAACACATCAAAAATATTGCTGCTCAGATCGCATTTTCCGTATGAAATTCCGCATCACCTTAAACGTCGGCATGAAATTGTCTTCTTTTTGCAATTTTTCGATTTTACGTGTATTTGTTGTTTTACAAAGATAGAGTTCCTTTCATAAAAAAAATCAAACTTGAGAATGCGTGAACCAATTTTGGATTTCAAAATCAACCAACAATTATCACTCCTCGCTTTATTTTATGGCAATCGGTTGAACCATTCTCAAGTTATGGATTGACAATCAGAATGTACACTTCTTTATATATATATATATATATATATATATATATATATATATATATATATATATATATATATATATATATATATATATATATATATATATAAATATATATATATATATATATATATATATATATATATATATATATGTATATTTATCCCTCTATGGATTAAGAAGTAGAACGTCGGACTTCTAATCTAGTCCCACCACCGATAATGACAATCGAGGGGTTGAATAATCTTCAGTGATTGGCGAAGCTGAAGATGAAAGAACGAACAAATTTCGTTCGGGGATGTTCTACTCGTATATAGTGTAAGAGAGTTTAACTATGGCTCGCTAGCTTTATTTGTAAATTCACCAGTAACAGATGGCTTAACTTCGACAACTTATTTGACATCCAAAAAATAAGGTAACATTTGAATTTAAACTGCACGCGTCGAAGGATTTGGAGAATCATTACTTTTTTTTAGGTTGGTAGTACTGTCAGTGTCATCTATGTTAAATTTACATGTCAAAATATTCATTAGTGCTTGAGATACGGGTCGTTTTGTGAGCTGCTAGAAATGAGTTTTTCGTTTTTTTGCGATGTCGAAATTTGTTGAATTGGCATTAAATTTTGTTCGTGGAATCAATTTTCTGCTGCGGATACATTGAAGATGGTGCAGAAAGCCTTTGGTGATGAGGCTTTATCTAAAAAAATGTTTACAAGTGGTATAGTGAGTTCCAAGCCGGGCGTGAACGTGTCAAAGACGAAGAGCGTCCTGGGCAACCATCAACATCTTCTCTTCTTCGATTATCGTGGTGTTGTGCATTATGAATTCCTTCCGCGGGGCCAAACAGTCAACAAGGAATATTATTTGAACGATATGCGTCGTTTGCGTAACGCTATCCGCCTGGAAAGGCCGGAATTGCGGAAGACAATTCTTGGTTTTTACACCACGATAATGCACCATCCCATATTGCACTCGTAATTCGTGATCATTTCACCAAAAACTCAACCCATATCGTTGCGCAACCACCGTATTCACCTGATCTGGCGCCGTGCAACTTCTGGCTGTTCAGCAAGCTCAAAAGACCGCTCCGGGGACACCGTTTTGATACGATAGAGGAGATTCAAGCCGCTGCGAAGACGAAACTGAAGGCCATCCCGGAAACGACGCGTATCTCAAAGACTAATGAATATTTTGACATGTAAATTCGACATAGACGTCACTGAAAGTACTACCAAGGAGGTTTGGTATGATACTAAGATTGGAACCGTTCATACCGGAGTTTTTAGCAACTAGGAGTAAAATATCATATGCGTCACTCCAAAATGTCATTCGAATGATAGCCCAAACAACATTGCTACCTTAAAGAGCAGTTTATCATCCATACAAGAACACGTCATATGCTACAGAGGTTATTGGCTCAAAATTTGTTGAGAAATACTTTTTATTTATTGAAATGCCAGTAAAACGATCGAAGAAAATTTATAAAATTGAATATCTTCGAGTATTCACAGAATCAATTATTAATTTTAATATGGCAACCATGATTAACTACAATATTGATTTGTGCGCCACGTACTGTATGTTAGTAATTTGAATGCTCACTAAATGCGATGCAAATTTCATTTGACTGTGAGGTGACCCAACCATGATGAGTATTGAATCAAAATCATACAAGGTGGCTCAAAAAAAGTTTGTACTTAGTGGATGGATTGAAAAAAAGTAAGAGATCTATCCAAAAACAAGGTCTTTTGATTATTAAAGTCACTATTTTGGGAATTCATGTCCTAATGTTAACATCGCCTAAATGTGAACTCTCAAGTTCACGGCACGCGTTTAATTGAACTGTAAAATTTCTTATGACGACTCTGTATGTAAACTCCCTGATGTCTGTTTAACACAAGCGGCGAAAATCTCAGAGACTGCAGATTTTTTTAGGGTATTGTAAAATCATTTTACAATACCCTACTAAAATCGCGTCCTGTCTGTCCGTCTGTCCGTCCGTCCACCACTTTTTCTCGCAAACTACATAAGCTAGAAACATAAGATTTTGTAAGTAGGTGCGAAGTGACGCCCTCTTCAAAGTTTCAACACGAAAAAAATTTTATAAGGTCTTTAAGGGGGTTGCTCCTGAAAAAAGTTTTTATCGCATGTAGGCAATATGGGTATCAAATGAAAGGTCTTGATGAGAACTTTTCAAAACAGGTCTTTAAATGAAAAATTTTACTTCGAGGGGTGCAGGGGAAGGGGAAATGTACGAAAATTTTGTGTATCCCCCCCCTATAATCTGTCCTGAAAATTTCCTAAAGATCGAACGGTATTTAATGAAGTTATAGCGGTTTGAATTTTCCCGTATTACTATGGAACAATATGCGCTGTATTACTATGGAAACATATAGCTGTGGAACAATATGCGCTTTTTACCGACTCAGATACTACAGCTTTGCTAGGATTTGCATGAACATTTCAGGAATGATAGGTATCATGAATTTCTTTGAGAATTGGCTCAGCTAGCGGTATTAGTAATCGTAAAGCAAAATAGTGGCTGTTTTAAATGCGAAAATTGCATAATTTTGATGTATTTTGCCCCAACTTCAACGTTTAAGGCGCATGCTTTTAACACATGATTCAATTTAATGAATGCCTGAAGATGAGGACCTACAATCAATACTCATAGGTGAAACAAGTCGAGGAGGCAGGAGAGAGCTCCTAGCAAAAAAATAAGCCATGAATCGATGATTACAGTACAGGGGAGTGGCCGCTGAACGAAAAATTTCATCAAAGGTAGCCGATATGAGTATCAAATGAAAGTTCTTTATAAGAACTTTTCAAAACAGTACTTGACTTACAATTTTTCCTTCACAAGGGCAACAAATACCTTAGAAGTTGAAATTCGATCAACTTTGTTAATAATAGTACATTTTATAAATTTTTCTTTTTTGTCTATAAAGTCAAGATGGGATCCTTAAATTTCCCATAATCTAAAATTTAAGTTTTCTGAACAATAAACAGCTAAGTTATAGCCGATTGAATATCTAACAATTACAGCAACATTAACACGTGATACTAGGGAGATACACGCTTGCAACGGACCTAAACACTACAAATATGTAGGAATTTTGAAAAATTTTTAGAAATGGTTTGTAATATTGATGTGTTATCATGACTAATCAAGCGACGAGGTTTTTCGAACTCAATTTATGGAATCTGTATATTAGTCGAGTTTTGATATGCAGGATATATTGTTTGTTTTACTAATTGTTTTACAATACCCTTCTGGCAGGAGCAGCCTCCTGCTACTTCAACTTGTTTGGTGCTTCAGTCACTGAATCACTGTTTTTATAAACTCTCGCACGCACAATGAAGGACCCGCTCCCAAGAATCGCTCCATAGTAACTGAATTTCCAAAAGCTAGGCTACCGATTGAAACTCTTCCCGCACTCCTCTGATTCGTTGCGTTCACGTAGTGGGCTAAATAAGTATAAACTTTCTGTTGAGACACTTTGTACTAAATATATAAAGATCACAGAATGATACTATGTAATAATGTCAGTACAAAACAGAAAGAGAAAATACTACATATTGATGTATGAAAAATACCATTTAAAACTATATTCCGTCATTTAACCTTATCTTTGTTTCTTAAATTTCCATTTTAGGGGTATATTTCGATTCTATCAGACACACCCAAGTTCATTTCAGCGAAATATAACTGCACCCAGTTTTCAGTACTACGACAAAGAGACCAAATTTTTTTAATGCTTAGTGCCACAGAAACTCCTGCCGAGGTACTAACTATGAAAGAGTTATATAGTGAGTATTTTCAATTCTGAGTTTTCTCAAATTCTATTTAATTGACATTTGTTTAATTGTTCCATCCTTTAAGTTTATCCACAACATTTATTGGTGATTCCGAAAATCGAATCAGCCTTAGAATTTTGGACTCAAAAATACGTTGGAAAGAGTGAAAACAATGAACCTGTTCTACTCAATACATTTTACTCTAATAATCCGAAACATGATATCGAATCCTTGTATCCTGATAAACTGCGAAATTTACAGGGAAGAAGTTTAACAGTAGCCTCAATCACATATGTGCCATATATTGAATGCTATATTGAGGTAGGTAGATATAATAGCGATATGCTTTTAATTAGAATTTTAAATAGAATCCATCACAGGGGAAAGGAAAAGGAAATGTTAGCGGCTTGAAATCAAAAACCATGGATGTCTACTATGACGGAACTGAAGCTAAACTTATCCTCGAGTTTTGCAGGCGAAGACAGTGTATATTGCAAGTAGAGTCACGTGAGTATTCTTTGCATTCCAATATTAAAAATTATCATAGAGGTATAGAACTTTAAGTTCGGCAACACTTTTTAATGCTACGTATGATGTGACAGCTGTCTTACGTTTTATGGTTAGTTTGGTTTGCCATTTTATTATGAATAGAAAGGAATAGAAGACAACATTCGTCGCATTATGGGCGAGATACGGCCCCAATTATTGGTTAGCGTTGTCGAAAATTGAACCTCTCATTTGGACTTCCTCCGCGCCAGTCGTCGCGCTCACATGCCTAAAACCATATTTAAACAAGTTGGGTAGACAGAGCTACGCTCATGTCAGAAGGGTTTTGTACTTAACATACGATATGCAGACATACGTATATAGAATGATTTAATTCAAGAAACACTTTAATGACATGCACAACAAATATATTTTGCTTTAAAATTAAAACCACTGTTACTTCATTTTAACTGCCCAACATTTGATTGCAATATTGCTGAAATCACTAATAGATTTTTTTAGTATAAGATAAATTTGTTTTTTATTGAATTTTTATTAAAATTAGGTTATAACATAATAGGTGTAGGATCAAAGTTCACTGTTGTGTAAAAATTATAAATAATTTTAGGATAGTGTTGGTTAGTTTTTTCTCCTTTTTCCAATCAAATCATAATATATGTAATAATCTTAATCAATTTGAATTTGCTATAGTTTTTTTTGATAATATTTGTTTAACTGATAACGTATAAATTTAGAGAGCCATTTGGGCTATTAAGTTTTTGTATTGTTATAATTTGGAATTTGCTTTACATTCTTTTAAAATTTATAATGGTTAGTATTCAATAAAGCGCTTTTGACTTTGACTTTGAAATTTGAAATGCCTTTTTGTTATATTATATATTTCAAGAAAATACATTCAATGTGTTTTGTCTGGTTTGATGGAAAGCCCATGTAGTAGAAAAACCATGTTTGATTGTTGTAATCGGGGAAAATTCAAACGGTAATAACTTTAGCACATTCCATTAAAACTCATAGAGTATAAGGACCTTTTAAGTGACATTTAAATATCTACTTTTATCCAATTTAATCAAAACAATTTAATTTACAGATCCTTCTATTATTAGCAAAGTTGAAAGAATTTCAACCATTAAGTTATTTGTTCTTGGATCTACCTTCATAATTTTTTCACCGACTACTATTAGTTGCTCATCTTCAGCTATTCATTAATAGATTCAATGAAGTGTTAATAGCATGTGCCTTAAATGTCGAAATTCGCGAAGAATTACACAATTTTATGCAATATTCTCATTTACAACGGCCACTTTTTTGTTTTACCGATGTCACCCGTTGAGCAAATTCTCAAAGACATTCATCATGAAACTAATTCCTGAAACTTTCATGCAAATCCTAACAAGCCCGTAGTCTCTAAGTTGATTGGAAGTGCATATTGTTCCATACCCATGTATAGTTGCTGGTGTAATCAGGAAAATTTAAATCCCCATAACTCTGTTAAATACAATTTGATCTTTCTGAAATATCTAGTAGCGATTGAACTAGTAAATTGACATTAACTAACTGAATTTTATTGAGTTTGAGTGTGCTCTTACGATTTTATTCAAGAAAGTGTAAAATTGACAAAGCATTTTCGACTTCTTAGGCAGTTGTTGTTGTTGTGCTCATAAAGGTGTACACTCATGATTTTTTTCAGTTTTTTCGGATGAAAGGTTTCGAATTGTGAGGAGGTGTGCCTAAATCTCGTGCGTTTCCCCTTCTCCTTCTTCTTCTTTGTAGCCCTACAGCCCATTTCGGGCCTTCGCTTAGAGATAGTTAGAGTATCTCATTGTCATGATCGAATGTATCGGCACTCCACAAGGGGATATGATCATTATCACGCTTTGGCCGTGTGTTCGTCCACCCAGCTGCGATACGTTCTGATTTTAAACCAACGCGTATCATAAATCAGGCTTATAGTCCGTCCGAAGAACCACTCGATCTAAATCTCGTTGACGCCAACGAGACTTGAACCAGAGACGGCTTACAGGCTTAGTGCTCTAACCACTAAGCCACGCGGACTACTACTTCCCCTTCTCCTGCCTCCCTCGAGATTGATAAAGTAATTTTAAGACCTCATATGAAAGGTCTCAATGAGATCTTTTCAAAACACCCCAGCCCACTTGACCACTTTAATGAACAAATTTTTTTAAGGTGACTCCTCTATATTGGGGACCCCTTAAAACACTTTGAAAAATTTTTCACCACAAAACTTTCTAGAAATCATAACTTCCAGTACAAAACCCTACTGAAAATGGCAGAGAGTTAACTTGCCAATAAGACATATTTAATGTTAATCAAAACAATTTATCCGTATTTCATTTCAAAGTTTTATACCTCTAAAAATCATTCTGTATTATAGCAGATCTGCTCTTACATTAATGAAAAATACAAAATATTCATTATCAATATAGAATATCTTACTTACCTTCTTTCATACAGATTCCATAAATTAAGTTCGAAAAACTTAAATAAGGCTATTATGTATTAAAATTCGCCACCAGCTGCTTTTCAGCATGTGACTTTATGATTTGTGTTGTTACGATAAGAAATGACTGTTGCAAACCTCATCTCAAGTTAACCTCGAAATTCCTCCATATTTGTGGTGTCTAGGTCCTTAAGTCAAAGTCAAAAGCGCTTTATTCAATCTAATCATTATAAATTTTCAAAGAATATAAAGCAAATTCCAAACAAAAAATATACTAAAACTTAATGGCCCAAATGGCCCTTTAAATTTATACGTAATCAACCAACACATTTAAGCAAAAAAACAATATCAAATTTAATCTAATTAAAATTGTTAAATACTTTATGATTCAATTGAAACAAAGAGAAAAAAACCAAACAACATTGTTCAAATACTTTTTATGGTTTCAACACCACAATGAACTTTTATCCTAGACATCATATTTTAAAACATAATTCTAATAAAATTCAATCAAAAAACTTTATATTATACTCATGCTCGTACTATGCTAGCACAATATTCCCAACCTAAGCGCTAAAACTTATCTCTAAACCAATTATAGTAAACATAACATATACCTATCCTAATATTCAAACTTATCCCTAATTTTTAATACAAATAAACAAAACAATAAATGTAACAATAATGAGCTGGAATTCAAAAACTGCGTAATGAAAAACACAATAACAGTAAATAAACACGAATAATTTAGACATTGTCATTCAGCCACCAATACCTAGATTGCTCCATCTCAGCTCGACCAGCCTCAACAAATCTAGCAAATAAGTATCCCCATTGAAATCTTTGGTCTCGTGAACTCCCATTTTTGCATGCAATATATGTTTGGGACACCATCAGAATCAAAAAAATATCGATTCATGTCCAAATACACGAATGTTTCGGGAGGAATAAAGTTAGTAGCGAGATAAGTATCAACATACCCGCCTCTAGTGTAGAACGGCTGTGAATTCAAGGAGTTCGTACTCACAGTTACGGATCTTGTGGTATGATTCCGAAGAAGTTTCAGTATGAAGATATCGACTCTCGTCACTTCAGCAGTTTGATCATTTTTCTATTCGATATATAGTGCTTCCAATGCGTCTGAAGCTTTCTGTACAAACTAGTACATGCTCGAGAACATTTCCCTTTGAAAACTCTTAATCTTTCTATAGTACTACCGCTCTGGTTGTACCAGATCTGACATCCATATGTCAAAACTGTTCTAACCAGGGTCTTCTAACAGATAACTTTGACCATTTGATCAATGGTTCTGGAATGAAAGAGTCGTCGAAGCGCCATGACTACTTTTTGTGCTTCACTGAGTATGATTTTGATTTGTTCAGAATAGTACAGATACTGATCGAGATGAACACCGAGGTATCAAACACAAAATTTATGTGGAACCCATTCTGAACTACCTTCACCAGCCATAAAGTGGAAGTTCTTCCAATTACAATTCAGGTCTTGACCGACCCCTTGCAGCGTTGTCCAAAACAAAGTTGTTTTGCACTTCTGGACATTAATTTTCATTCGACAATTGTTGCAGCTGCATCATCAGATCATCAGCAAACGCAATCAATGATCGCGTTGGCGAGACGTTAAAATCAAAGCTGTTCATTCAAAATCTTGAAGTCACGCATCTTCGACAGATTTCCATCAGTTACAACAAGTGATTTCCCATCTAACATATTACACATCATCGCGACAAGTTGTCTGGGGAACCTGTCCTGAAGAAGTTTAAAAATTAATCCATCTAACCACACAGTATCGAAGGCTTTCTCCAATGAGACATGCTCCAACAAATGCTCTGTTATTTAGTTCCGAACCGACGTTTGAGGTTATTTTCGTTACCATATGTATGGTCAAGTGCCTGGCACGAAAATCAAGTTGGCAATTCGGTATCAACTCATATTTTTCAATGTGGGCGTTTAATGCTTCGCTTAGTATTACTTCAAACTCCTTGCTGATATTAGGTAGCAAACTGATTGGGCAATAGCTTTTAGGACTCGAAATTTTTTTTCCGTTTCTCGAGATTGGAAATACCTTAGTCTTTTTCCACTCATTTGGGAAATATGAATTACTCAACATGTTATTGAACAATATGCAATAATTCCTAATACCAACCTCAGGCAAATTTTGAAGAACTTCATTTGGAACACCGTCAATACCACATGAATTCTTGTTGTTTATCCTACCAAATAAGAAAAATTAGTAATCAGAGCTGACAAAATAATCAATAAGATTCATGCTCGGTATGAGGTCGGATGTTAATGTTGCATTGAAATGAAGAATTGATTTGCCGTTCAGGCTTGATTTGAAGTCGGAAACTTTTACTTCAACGACCTCTGAAAATATTTCACTCCCTCTCTCAGGGTTTGGTAGATGAACCAATTCAAAATGTGTTCAAATCAGGGCAAGTTTCTGTAATCCATCACGTATAATCCTGTTTCCGCTCCTATCTATAGTTGTACTATCAATTTCGATACCAGTCCTATCGAGAAGATTTATCTCAACACTATTGAATTCAAGATTCGATACCTTCACTCGAGACTATGTAATGATTTTCTCTTTCAACTCGCACGCGGAACCGACCTCTCATCGGTTCTAGACGTTAAGTCTGAGTAGTGCCAACGGATGGTACCAACAGGTCAACCAATCCGTGCACCGTAACCCATTCATGCGGTGACTGCTTGTCGGCCAGCTAGTTCGGAGAGGATTTCGGTCGCGGGTCTCCGAATGGATTACGCTCAATTACAATATTTCAGTCACCTGAAATTGCCCGTTTTCTAAACACGTCAACATTTACTCATCCAGAACGAGAAACCTACATTACGTTAGTTCTGGATGGGATCTATCCACAGATCTCAAATCAAAAGCTACAAAAATCCACAGGCGCGTTACCGATTCACCGACGCGGTACCGAAAAATATACTACTCGAACTTAACCCGAAGAAAACTACTCTAAAGAAGTGACGAAACAAACAAAGGTACCGCGTACCGCGCGCGACGCGAAACCGACCTCAGCGGATTTGCAGAAACCCTACCCTCGCGACGGCATACTTACCCTACACTCTCTGTTCCCCCTGAAATAGAACGAGTTACTGAAAAGGAAAGTCGTGGTTTAACTTAGCAATTCATTATATTATTAAATTCAATCAAATTAGGATTTCGATTATAAATATTAGTATCCTCCATTTACACACGAGAAAATTCTCTAACCTACAAATCTGTAACAAAAAAAAAAAATCGTGCAAATATTTATCCTAGATACTTCTCCTTATCTGACATGATTTTAGTATTCTACTTTTTCTTATTTTAAGCTTACTTTGAGAAAACACAAACTATCTTTTATCTATGTTTTGGATTTTAACTTTTGCTTTTAAAAAAAAATATCACTAAGGATTTTCGTATATTCTAAACATTAAACAAATTTGCTGGTTGCTTGTTTGTTGTAAATTTAGTCATATCGAGCTTATTTCTCAAGGGGAAAGGATTCGAGGGCTAGAAATGGTTTGGAATTTCTAAAACGTTCACATGTATCGTGTTCAAGAAATAAGAGCGATTTATCACTAAAGAAGAGTTAAACTGATTAAGTTTCAAAAACTAACATTTGCACAATTTAGACCTTTCAAAGGAAGTATAGGCTGCTTTTCCGTTTTTTTTTCTTAAATCTTTCAATTGCATGCTTACTTAAATCGAATTAATTTAAATTTATGACACATACATTGAATATTTTTCCACGGTAATCATCTCTATGCATTTTGAAATTAATTAAGATTTTTTTTTTTCTTTTTTTTTACTTCATTCGCTTCAAATAAACTTTATCTAAGTTCAAATTGGATATAAATTTTATGTATTGGATTGGTTTGTAGCGTCGATGATAATCTCATGGTAGGGACCCGACTCAGGTATAGAGTTTATCGTTTCCCTTTCTTGTATAATTTATTTAAATATTTACTGTTTGCTGAACCGACAGCATACGATTAAATTTCATTATTTTTTCTTGTATACTTCTTGGTACCGATGTAAAATAATTGTTTGTAAGGGGCTCTCAACCAAAAGTTGATCTCAAATTTCTCAGAAAAAAAAACAAGAAAAAGAATCTTCTCCGACGAATTCCAATTGGCCGAATTGTACGTATTCAGACTTTCAAACTGAGCCGTTGATTAGTTGCTTTCAAACTCATGATAATTTAAAATTATTTCCATAGGAAAACGAAGAGTACTATAAATTCGATCTGTAAAGAACGCCCCAACTATTTTATATCGGAATCAAACAAAACTAGGAACGTTAATTCGCGTAAGCTTGCAAACTTAAGCAAATATACACGACGTTAAACAGGCAAGCAAGCACAAACAATTACCATTTGCATAAAAAAAGGAATAGGCTTGGCTATCCAAAGAATTTTCCATTTAAAAAATCTATAAATATTTACGTTAGAATGTAAATTTTTCTTTAAAATAGGGCAAGTAGACACAGACAATTACCATTTGTAAAAATTAATTTCATATTTAAATCACCTTTCCTAGATATTCCATTGTCTTCATATCAACTAGTGAACTGCCAAGAACATATGGATGTTGTACTTTTACAGCCACTGTTTCACCCGATTTTAGGCTCGCCTTATGCACTTGAGCCAATGAAGCAGTACCAAACGATTCTGGGTCAAAGCTATCGAATAACTCGTCTGCGCTTTTCTTTAAATCTTGCTTTACCACTTTATATAAATCTTCGACTGGAATACTTGGAGCATCACTGTGAAGTACTTTCATTGTTTTAACGAATTCTGGAGGTAGAAGATAGTCCAAAGCACCCATATGTTGTCCTTATCCCATTGACGATAGAATAGTTGATTTTGATGTTAGTCCAATATTCCATACGGTGATTGCTGCTTTTCCCAAACGAACAACTCCCAATGAATCTACATATATCGTAATCGTTGGCATGTAAACTTAATCTTGTTCCAGCTGCTGTAGCAGTTAAAGCTCAATACTTTATCACTCTACGAATCATGGCAACTTAATAGTACGGCACGTCATCTTTAATGCACTCAAACATTACACTTTTCAAGTTAAGTTTATCGAATTTCCTTGTTCACATGCAAAAGTATGAAACCAAAATTGAAAATAAATTTGTTGTTTGTTGTGATGACCTTCTAACGTTGAACCCCGTTCTGAACAATGTTGGAACCGATCGCTTCGAGTTGCATTAGTCGCTCGATTAAAATTAGACCGGTTTAATGCTATGAGCTGAGTACCAGTTAGTGTTATGATAGTGCCGTATTCTGCAAAAGCACCAACTGTTCATGGCCAAGTACAACAGCAGCAAATCTCGTTGGATGTATTCATTTTACCCCGTAGTTGATTTGCATGAGCCACAGATTTTATGAAAAGGATATTGTGTTGCTGCGCTCTGATGTGATATGAACTTTTCAATCACATTGGCTCCGAGCTTGTAGTGAGAAGTTGAAATTCTGAAATCCAGTTTTCTTTTATGTTCACTAACTGGTTATTTGCTATTACATAGCATCCTGTTTCATGTTATGCTCGTCGAGTATTGGCGTAGTTTGCTCTCTTCTGAGGCAACATTGGTATGGTTTATTTACTTCAGTTTTTCACCGCTGATTTAGTACCGGCATACATCATTTGAAGACTCATATGACTGTCTCTTGGTGTATAAAAATGAAGCACATCGGGTATGAAACTCGACCATCGTCATGAACCATACGATACGTGTAAACAATATAACGTGGCTGATGACCCGGTAAAAGTTCTTGGAGCTCAGCTATCGAGATGTTCTCAATGCATTCATCCCAAACAATCAGTTGTTTGTCGCGATCAACTTTCAATATTAGCGCCGCATTTTTGATAACGTGAGAAGCATACCCGCGAACAAGGTTGATCCCTTTTAATTACATATATTTATACCGTACAATGTACGTTGCTGAATCGAAGGCTGCAATCTGTACTGCGGATTGCAAGCGATACGCCAATTGATCAATCTGAACAAGGTAGCAAGCGTTACTTCGAATTTCCGCATGAAGAAGTGTCAAATCATTTTGGTGTTGAATTATTCTCCTACTGGATTCATTAAGAGAAATTGTTTTATCGAAGGTATATTCCCACTTAGTCCGCAGTTCACACTGCCTTCCGCTGCAGACTAGACAAAATATTGCTAAATTTTCTAATTAGTTATTAACTAAACTAACCTCTTTCCCAATGTGTCTGCTCCGGTGAATGTCACTGCCTCACGAATAAAGTTTTCCAAAAACTCTTTAAGCACACCACGCGTTTCTTCACAGATTAAACAGGGAATACGTTTCACTCCACCACGTCGCGCCAAACGACGTATAGCTGGTTTTGTAATACCTTGGATATTATCACGAAGAACTTTGCGATGACGTTTAGCGCCTCCATGTGCTGTCAAAAGTTCCGGTTGTCACCTCGGACAAAACATATGTGCGTGGAATGGCACTTCATATGGCGGAAATGTGCTTCTTCAGATGTCGCCAGTGGCATAGTTTTCTCGATGGCCACGGTGGAGGGGCATTTCCAGATGGCTATGTCTCGAAATGTGCCGGGGTTGGATTAATTCTATATTTCGAATATTTATATCCACGGATCTAAATAATTGGACAGAAAAAAAAATATTTTCTGCACAACGATATCCGCACAACAGATGAAGTCCGCTGGCACTTCGAGGACATATCCATCTGGCAGGTTACAAGGGTTCGGGATCGGAATCACTTCGATTCCTGGGCGCAGGCGTCACATTACACATTCCCCCCCCCAAAATCGAAGTAATTACGATCCCGTCTCCTTGGTAACAGGTCTTGGTTAGGGACGTGGCGGGTCGAAGATCCGTTTCGAAGGATAGGCTACAACCCTGTTCGTGAAGACTCGGCAGTGACTATATAGTAGGAAGTCAGGTGTTATTCGGAGGCCTTCGTCTAGGCAGAGATTTGGGATAAGCCAAGGTTTCTCGTGGGAATTAGTTGCACTTCATCGTCTAAGGTCTTTTGCGTGGTAAATTCCCAGGGTCTTACCAGTCATGTCCGCGATGAGGTATCGGGTGGGGCTTATGACTTGTATGACTCGACACTTCACGAATTTCTTGTCTAGTTTGGCATTGTAATGGCGGGTGGCATCGCTCTGTCGGAAGTTTCGACGATATATTTCGTCGCCGGCCTTAAAGCCAGAAGGATGAGATCGCAAGTTGTACCGCTCCTCTCCCATCCGTCTACTTTCTTCAGTCTTCTCCCGCAGTTGATCTCGCAGAAGTTGGAGCTTTTCGTGCGGTTCTAGAACCACGATTGGGTCCTCTAGCGATTTCAGCTGCCGCAATAGCCGGTAAGCGCTCCCATGACAGATCATATACTGGCCGAACACTGCAAAATACGGCGAAATGCCGGTCGTGGCGTGGTACGACGAGCGCAGTGCACTAGTGATGGCGGACAATTTGCGATCCCAGTCCCTCTGATTCGGGTGGACATAGGCGCGAATGGCCGCTATGAGCGTACGATTCAGTCGTTCGGATGCGTTGGCTTGTGGTGAATAGACGGCAGTTCGTTGGTGGATGATGCCGTATTTGGACATTAGGTCTCGGAACTTGCTGGAGGTGAACTGGACCCCATTGTCGGAGACAAGTTTCTCCGGAACTCCAAACATGTGAAAGACTCGGTTCTCCAAAAAGCTGATTATAGGTCCAGTGTGCATGTTACGTAGTGGTTCTATGATAGGGAATTTGGAGAGCTGGTCCAGGACCACGACAGCTCCCGTGTGACCAGAAGCAGATCGAGGGTAAGGACCGATAAGATCAATGTACAAGCGCTGGAACACGCGTTCGGGGACCTCAACCTTACCCATGGGTGGTCGAAGAATGGTGTTGGGCGCTTTAGTGCACTTGCATATCTCACAGGAGGCTACGTACGCTTTTATCTGTTGTGCCATCTTAGGCCAAAAGAAACAGGTTTTCAACCGCCTAAGTGTACGACCGTATCCGCCGTGCGCACTTGATGGGTGGTCATGAGCCCGCCTGATAAGATCAGTGGTTAATTCTTCGGGCACCCACAACTTCCACTGTTCTTCTTCTTGTATGGGGTCTCCGGATGCGTGTCCCATCCGTTTGTAAATGAATCCATCCGTCAACCGCAGTTCAGGAAGCTGGGACAGTTGATTCTGGATAGTGTGAATCAGTTGGGTGTAGCTGGCTGACTTGAAGGCAGGATGGTCCAAATCGATCAATTGGGGGCTGTCGTCCTCTTGGACCAACTCGGCTCCTTCAGGGGCGAACATTCTGGATAGGGTGTCGGGGACTACATGCTGGCTTCCTTTTCGGTGGCGAATTGTGAAGTCAAATGCCTGTAGTTTCAGTGCCCACCTGGCCAATCTGCCGTTGAGATCAGTCTGGCTCATTAGCCATTTCAGAGAAGCGTGATCCGTAACGATTTCAAAGGTGTGTCCCTCCACATAGGCTCGGAAGCGTTTCACTGCCAACACCGCGGCTAAACATTCTTGCTCGGAGACCGTGTAATTTCGCTGGGCTGGGTTCAGCTTGTGAGACATGAAGGCTATAGGTCTCTCCTCGCCGTCTTGTGCAACCTGGACTAAGACTGCTCCCACCCCATGTTGACTCGCGTCACAATGGATTGAGAACGGTTTGTCAAAGTCCGGGCTGTGCAGTACGGGGGCCGTAGTCAGACTCTTCTTTAGCTCTTCAAAGGCTCGCAAGCTGGGCTCTTCCCAGACGAATTTACGTCCCTTACGCAACATGTCGGTCAAAGGAGTGGTAATGGTGGCATAGTCACGTACAAAACGCTGGTACCATCCGCATAAGCCTAGGAATCGGCGTAACTGTTTGGTGGTCTTGGGTAGTGGAAAAACGTCAATCGCTTGAGTCTTTTCCGGATCGGTCTTGATATGCCCATGCCCAATGATGTGACCTAAATACTTCACCTCCGTCATCACGAACTGGCTCTTCCTTATGTTGATGGTTAATCTTGCCCTCCGGATGTGTAGAGCCACCTCCTGAAGCAGGTCGATGTGTTCGTCAAAGGTCTCGGTTATAAGCAGCAGATCGTCCAAGTAAACGAAAACTTGGTGCCGCAAATGAGGTGGTATCACCTTATCCATAAGGCGCGTCATTGTTTGGGGGGCATTACACAATCCGAATGGCATGGTCACGAATTGATATAAGGGCCGGCCTGGGACTGTGAAGGCTGTTTTCTCCTTTGAACCGGGGTCTAAAGGAATTTGCCAGAAGGCGTCCTTGAGGTCTAAGCTCGTGATGAAATGGGCTTTAGGCAATCGACTCAAAATGCCTTCTATCAACGGTAGAGGATATGCGTCCTTGACTGTGACGGCGTTCAAGCGTCTGGCATCTAAGCATAACCGGACCTTGTTCGGCTTGACAACTAAGGTGACTGGGGAAGCCCACGCGCTCTGTGATTCTTCGATTACGCCTAATGATAGCATTCGATCCACTTCGGCATATAACGATTTTTCCTTCGCCGGAGATATGGCGAAATGTCTCTGTTTTATGGGTTTAGCATCCCCCACATCTATAGTGTGGAACACCAGGGCAGTCCGCCCGAGACCTTCCTTCTCGTGCGAGGGAAAAGCCGATATAGCCGAGTCGAGACGCAGTTGCTGAGTTACATCCAGTGTATGCCGTAATAAGTTAGTGGGTTGAGATTGGTCAGGAACGGTGGTGACGGACTCCAGGGTCGAACTGGAAAATAGTGCCGGGGCCAAGTTAAATTTTCGAACGAAATCCACTCCTAAATAAAGATTCTGGGTTAACTGAGGTATGATGAAAAATTCCATAGGTTTAGTTACCCCTTTAAAGGTGACATCCGTCATAATTTTTCCCACTACAGAGTGACGAGTTCCGTCCGCCGTGCTTAACCAGGAGGTGAAATGACGGATTTGGTCCGCGTGCTTTGCCAGTACCTCCCCTGCAAACTCGGCAGATATGCAATTCACACTGGCTCCCGTATCGACTAAGCCTGATACTCGTTTTTGCAGGAGGTGTACTGACGCATATGGCCGAACATCATCCCTCAATAATTCGTCTAAGTATATGTCCTTCAACACTTTCCTCGACTGCCTGACTTTTCTCCAGAAGCTCCGCATCCGACGCGTGGCTCGCTTGCTTCGCGGTGGGACATTGGTGGCCAACTCCTCATGGAAGATGCGCTGTCGAGTAGCCAAGTAATTCCGCAGCCTGACATGAAAAGGTTTTACATGCCAAGGAACTTTCGCCTCGCTATCATTTCCCTGCGCATTGGCCTCGGCGAAGGACGGCGTCGGTTGGGGAACTTCGGGAGAACTGTGGTTAGCGGTGCGAGTCAGCAGAGTTGGAGTCATGTTGGGAGCTGGGTCGTAGCTAGTGATGGGGTCTGGATTGGTTCGTCCGGGGTCTAGGAGTGCCGACGGGTGGTCGCGGCACTCGGTGGCAAGTTTTTTCGCCCTTTGCAATTTGCACAGTCAGGTGCGTATGTGTCGGCCTTCCCGCATCGGTAGCAGAAAAGCGTTGGCTCCGCTGGACATGCGTAGAACCGATGTCCCGGTTGTCGGCAGTTCCAACATACCGTCGGGCTTGTAATTGCTTCAAGGGAGGGTCGATCAATCAATGCTGGGTCCTCAAGCTCCGGTGGTGCTCCGCTCCTCGGTACTGGTACTGGATCAGCAAGCAGGTGGTCTGCTGCCATCAACTCCGCGGTGTGATGATTTCGGGGATTTGGTCCCGTTATGCGAGGTTGTGGGCGGAAGGTACCTCGTCGCTCATCCAAGTGTTCTTGTCTACGCGCATGGAGGCGCAATCCCTGTATGGTGTTGATGGGAAAATGTAGCAGGCTGTTCTGGAGATCCCAGCGCATGTTCTCTCTGATAATTTCTACTAATTCGTCCTCGGGCATGGTATTTCGCAGGCGAGTGCTCAATCTCACAATACTGGTGTAGTACTGGTCGAACGGTTCGTGAGCGCCTTGTTTCCGTTTCTTTATTTGCTCTCTTAGCTCTCTCTCAGTGAAGCCATCCTCAAATCGATTGCGGAAGGCTGCACTGAAAGAGTGCCAAGTGGGACGTGGCGTTGACTCTTTAAAGCTCCAGTACCAGTCGGCAGCGTCGCCGCTGAACAAAAGATGTGCATGCCGGAGGAAGGCCGAGGAATCCCCTCCCAGGGTGCTGGATATCAACGCCTGAATCCGGAAAAGGAACCGGTCCGCCGATATCATATCGTTGAACCCTGTAAAGTTCAGGCGCCAACTCTCCATGATACGAGGCGTCGGGTCTCGGAAAAGTGTCAATGCGTTCCCGGGGGGAATCACATCCTCTACTGACCTGTTGTACTGAACTGCCTCGGGGGCTGGAGGTACCAACGGAGGTCCGGTACTGTGTCGCGGTCTGTATTCGGGAGCTCTGGGATCCATTCCCGAGTTCCTTGGAGGTGGGACCCATTGCTCGGATTGTCGGGAGTGGGGCATCGCCACACTGGGATTTGGCTCCCAGCCAAGCGGAGTTCTCACGCGGCTGGGTGGTTGGCTCAACGGGAGATTCTGGATCTTTCCCTCCAGGTTGCCAATCCTCTCCGACATATCCCTCATCAACGCCACGAGGGTGTCAATGGAGTGGGCGGAAGGCATGGTTGTCACCTCGGACACGACACTTGCAGCCGGAACTTCACCGCCTACTGCTCCTTGCAGGTCTAAGAGTGGGTGTGACGGTTCGGCTTCTGGAGCTCCTTTCGCCACTGCTCCACGCGTTGGTAGGGGCGTTCCGAGGGGGACGTCTAGGGCAGACCGATCTATGGATCGCCGGCATAAGGGACACAGTTCTGACGTGAGGAGGAGCTGTTGTACACAGGCACGATGGAATAAATGTCCACAATCCAATCGCACGCTGTGTACGCCCTCCACTACGTCCTCGAAACAGATTCCACAGTTCGCGGGTTGGACCGTTTTGGACCGTGTCCATCGCTTTTCTGGGGTCCGCTTCGTTGCCATTATCGTGTGGTTGCTAATATTGAGAAGAAAAATAAATATAAAATACACTTATTTCTACTATAAACCTAATAAACCTAATATATATATAGAAAACCTAAAAATACGTTAGTAGCCGATAGTGGCGAGCTAATGATAAGTGGAGAAAAAAAAAATATTTGACAGTCACTTTCCTTTCCAGTAGTCGACTCCTTCACTGGGAAAAGAGAGTGCGTGGTAATCTGCCGAAGAAAGGGTGCTTCGGTCGATTTACGAAATTTAACCCCACACCCACATACATTACAAAAAACCGTCTCTAAACTACGTTAAAGTGACTCGACGAGACAAGTGGTAGAGCTACCGTAACGACTTTGTACGCGGTCAAAACTCCCGACGCGTAGAAGCATTCCGGGCTTCGCGACTCCAGCATACGCCACCGAACGTTGAACCGATACCACTCGTCTAACACGCATAAGAAATAGTTAGAATCCTTCCGCGACATAAAGGCAAGGTAGCCTTCTATTTTCTTGAGAGTCCATGCTGATAGGTAAACCCATCAGACTGGCAGTTCCATCAAGAAAATAGAAGGTCCTTACAGGGGTTACCCTGGGACAACACATCGGAAGGATTCTGTCGCGAAAGCAAAATCAAACAAAGGAGAGCGGAAGCTACAACTCACGTGAAGCGACCTCTAATGTGTATCACACAATTCCACTGCTCCTGATAGTGGGACTCGAGTACCAAAGTACCTTACATCCTCCGTAAAGGACCAACTCGTCAGAAGACGCGAAGTTCTTTCCCCCTTAGGATGTTTTTGGCCCCACGTTGGGCGCCATTTGTAATGATTTTCTCTTTCAACTCGCACGCGGAACCGACCTCTCATCGGTTCTAGACGTTAAGTCTGAGTAGTGCCAACGGATGGTACCAACAGGTCAACCAATCCGTGCACCGTAACCCATTCATGCGGTGACTGCTTGTCGGCCAGCTAGTTCGGAGAGGATTTCGGTCGCGGGTCTCCGAATGGATTACGCTCAATTACAATATTTCAGTCACCTGAAATTGCCCGTTTTCTAAACACGTCAACATTTACTCATCCAGAACGAGAAACCTACATTACGTTAGTTCTGGATGGGATCTATCCACAGATCTCAAATCAAAAGCTACAAAAATCCACAGGCGCGTTACCGATTCACCGACGCGGTACCGAAAAATATACTACTCGAACTTAACCCGAAGAAAACTACTCTAAAGAAGTGACGAAACAAACAAAGGTACCGCGTACCGCGCGCGACGCGAAACCGACCTCAGCGGATTTGCAGAAACCCTACCCTCGCGACGGCATACTTACCCTACACTCTCTGTTCCCCCTGAAATAGAACGAGTTACTGAAAAGGAAAGTCGTGGTTTAACTTAGCAATTCATTATATTATTAAATTCAATCAAATTAGGATTTCGATTATAAATATTAGTATCCTCCATTTACACACGAGAAAATTCTCTAACCTACAAATCTGTAACAAAAAAAAAAAATCGTGCAAATATTTATCCTAGATACTTCTCCTTATCTGACATGATTTTAGTATTCTACTTTTTCTTATTTTAAGCTTACTTTGAGAAAACACAAACTATCTTTTATCTATGTTTTGGATTTTAACTTTTGCTTTTAAAAAAAAATATCACTAAGGATTTTCGTATATTCTAAACATTAAACAAATTTGCTGGTTGCTTGTTTGTTGTAAATTTAGTCATATCGAGCTTATTTCTCAAGGGGAAAGGATTCGAGGGCTAGAAATGGTTTGGAATTTCTAAAACGTTCACATGTATCGTGTTCAAGAAATAAGAGCGATTTATCACTAAAGAAGAGTTAAACTGATTAAGTTTCAAAAACTAACATTTGCACAATTTAGACCTTTCAAAGGAAGTATAGGCTGCTTTTCCGTTTTTTTTTCTTAAATCTTTCAATTGCATGCTTACTTAAATCGAATTAATTTAAATTTATGACACATACATTGAATATTTTTCCACGGTAATCATCTCTATGCATTTTGAAATTAATTAAGATTTTTTTTTTTCTTTTTTTTTACTTCATTCGCTTCAAATAAACTTTATCTAAGTTCAAATTGGATATAAATTTTATGTATTGGATTGGTTTGTAGCGTCGATGATAATCTCATGGTAGGGACCCGACTCAGGTATAGAGTTTATCGTTTCCCTTTCTTGTATAATTTATTTAAATATTTACTGTTTGCTGAACCGACAGCATACGATTAAATTTCATTATTTTTTCTTGTATACTTCTTGGTACCGATGTAAAATAATTGTTTGTAAGGGGCTCTCAACCAAAAGTTGATCTCAAATTTCTCAGAAAAAAAAACAAGAAAAAGAATCTTCTCCGACGAATTCCAATTGGCCGAATTGTACGTATTCAGACTTTCAAACTGAGCCGTTGATTAGTTGCTTTCAAACTCATGATAATTTAAAATTATTTCCATAGGAAAACGAAGAGTACTATAAATTCGATCTGTAAAGAACGCCCCAACTATTTTATATCGGAATCAAACAAAACTAGGAACGTTAATTCGCGTAAGCTTGCAAACTTAAGCAAATATACACGACGTTAAACAGGCAAGCAAGCACAAACAATTACCATTTGCATAAAAAAAGGAATAGGCTTGGCTATCCAAAGAATTTTCCATTTAAAAAATCTATAAATATTTACGTTAGAATGTAAATTTTTCTTTAAAATAGGGCAAGTAGACACAGACAATTACCATTTGTAAAAATTAATTTCATATTTAAATCACCTTTCCTAGATATTCCATTGTCTTCATATCAACTAGTGAACTGCCAAGAACATATGGATGTTGTACTTTTACAGCCACTGTTTCACCCGATTTTAGGCTCGCCTTATGCACTTGAGCCAATGAAGCAGTACCAAACGATTCTGGGTCAAAGCTATCGAATAACTCGTCTGCGCTTTTCTTTAAATCTTGCTTTACCACTTTATATAAATCTTCGACTGGAATACTTGGAGCATCACTGTGAAGTACTTTCATTGTTTTAACGAATTCTGGAGGTAGAAGATAGTCCAAAGCACCCATATGTTGTCCTTATCCCATTGACGATAGAATAGTTGATTTTGATGTTAGTCCAATATTCCATACGGTGATTGCTGCTTTTCCCAAACGAACAACTCCCAATGAATCTACATATATCGTAATCGTTGGCATGTAAACTTAATCTTGTTCCAGCTGCTGTAGCAGTTAAAGCTCAATACTTTATCACTCTACGAATCATGGCAACTTAATAGTACGGCACGTCATCTTTAATGCACTCAAACATTACACTTTTCAAGTTAAGTTTATCGAATTTCCTTGTTCACATGCAAAAGTATGAAACCAAAATTGAAAATAAATTTGTTGTTTGTTGTGATGACCTTCTAACGTTGAACCCCGTTCTGAACAATGTTGGAACCGATCGCTTCGAGTTGCATTAGTCGCTCGATTAAAATTAGACCGGTTTAATGCTATGAGCTGAGTACCAGTTAGTGTTATGATAGTGCCGTATTCTGCAAAAGCACCAACTGTTCATGGCCAAGTACAACAGCAGCAAATCTCGTTGGATGTATTCATTTTACCCCGTAGTTGATTTGCATGAGCCACAGATTTTATGAAAAGGATATTGTGTTGCTGCGCTCTGATGTGATATGAACTTTTCAATCACATTGGCTCCGAGCTTGTAGTGAGAAGTTGAAATTCTGAAATCCAGTTTTCTTTTATGTTCACTAACTGGTTATTTGCTATTACATAGCATCCTGTTTCATGTTATGCTCGTCGAGTATTGGCGTAGTTTGCTCTCTTCTGAGGCAACATTGGTATGGTTTATTTACTTCAGTTTTTCACCGCTGATTTAGTACCGGCATACATCATTTGAAGACTCATATGACTGTCTCTTGGTGTATAAAAATGAAGCACATCGGGTATGAAACTCGACCATCGTCATGAACCATACGATACGTGTAAACAATATAACGTGGCTGATGACCCGGTAAAAGTTCTTGGAGCTCAGCTATCGAGATGTTCTCAATGCATTCATCCCAAACAATCAGTTGTTTGTCGCGATCAACTTTCAATATTAGCGCCGCATTTTTGATAACGTGAGAAGCATACCCGCGAACAAGGTTGATCCCTTTTAATTACATATATTTATACCGTACAATGTACGTTGCTGAATCGAAGGCTGCAATCTGTACTGCGGATTGCAAGCGATACGCCAATTGATCAATCTGAACAAGGTAGCAAGCGTTACTTCGAATTTCCGCATGAAGAAGTGTCAAATCATTTTGGTGTTGAATTATTCTCCTACTGGATTCATTAAGAGAAATTGTTTTATCGAAGGTATATTCCCACTTAGTCCGCAGTTCACACTGCCTTCCGCTGCAGACTAGACAAAATATTGCTAAATTTTCTAATTAGTTATTAACTAAACTAACCTCTTTCCCAATGTGTCTGCTCCGGTGAATGTCACTGCCTCACGAATAAAGTTTTCCAAAAACTCTTTAAGCACACCACGCGTTTCTTCACAGATTAAACAGGGAATACGTTTCACTCCACCACGTCGCGCCAAACGACGTATAGCTGGTTTTGTAATACCTTGGATATTATCACGAAGAACTTTGCGATGACGTTTAGCGCCTCCATGTGCTGTCAAAAGTTCCGGTTGTCACCTCGGACAAAACATATGTGCGTGGAATGGCACTTCATATGGCGGAAATGTGCTTCTTCAGATGTCGCCAGTGGCATAGTTTTCTCGATGGCCACGGTGGAGGGGCATTTCCAGATGGCTATGTCTCGAAATGTGCCGGGGTTGGATTAATTCTATATTTCGAATATTTATATCCACGGATCTAAATAATTGGACAGAAAAAAAAATATTTTCTGCACAACGATATCCGCACAACAGATGAAGTCCGCTGGCACTTCGAGGACATATCCATCTGGCAGGTTACAAGGGTTCGGGATCGGAATCACTTCGATTCCTGGGCGCAGGCGTCACATTACAACTACTTACGGAATAAGCTATTCACCTTCATGAAAACGCTACCTGGGCTCTGTAGGCTAATATCTCTCAGTTTTTCCCACAGTGATTAATGACCTCACTCTTGAAGTATGGACGGCTTAAGTTCTGGTCCTTTTTCAGGTGTAATTCCAACCAAGCCAATGAAGGATGATCGTAGTCCAAAGATCACCGATAGATATTGTTGACGCGTATGACAAGAAGGCTTGTCGATCTTTTAAACCTTGCAATGGTTGGTGTTTCATAGCCTTCCATATTGTTTCGATGTTTAATCTTGGGAACTACTTTCTCAATCGTCTCTAACGTCAGCTTTTTTAACTTCAACAAATAGAGATCTATTTCATCGTTATTTAGATTGCTGTCATTAGGAGCCATTAAGCAAGCCTTGCCATCATAAAAAGGAGGTCGTTGTTTCGGGTAATCCATATGAAATTTCTTTTGAAACTATTCCCAATCCGTTTATTTTTAATTCAATCGATGCTCTTCATTTGGAGGTGGAATGAGGAAGACATCATCCCCTTGATGATTGATTTCCATTACGATTGCGTTATGGTCGCTATCCTAAGGAACCACCTGCAATTTCCGTTGAGTGCTAATAAAGATGAATTCAAGTCTCACGTCAGCAATGAATTTGTCGTTGGGAACTCGGGCCCATATAGATTGCACCAACCAAATTGAATGGTTCTCTGTTATCCATGATTTCAGGGATACACTTCTTGGATTATTATTGGCGTTTAACCATAGTGTATGCATGACATTCGTTCACCGGCAAAATTATAATAATTATGCAGCCTGTTCAATCTGAGTATTTCAAACAAGAAATTGCGCTCGTCTTTGAACTTGAGAACGTTTCGACCAGTTGCATAGGCAGAGATAACGAAGAGGTTATCCCTACCTGACAGTGAGATTTTGATAACGGACACTTCAAAAGATTCAAAGTTTTTGAATTCGACTTTTTCAATATTTTTGAAACCATAGGGTCTTCTAACCAATATCCCGGGGCCATCTCCCCCATCACCTTGAAGTTATGGAGTGCCATAAATTTAGGTGGGTTTAAGTGAGAAGGATGATGTCAGGCTTCTGGTTGACAAGGAATTCCAAGAGACAGTCACGTCGATGAAGACTCACAATGGAGTCAACGTTGACTGAGATGAGATGAAGCCTATCCATTGGAATGTGACTGGATAATAAGTTATTTTGAAGCATTTGAAAGACTGAACGCTAGAAAACAAGGTTAGTTTTTGAATCCTCTTTATCGATTCTCTGCGATAAAGAATTAAGTTGCTGGTAAATGTTAAGAAGCAGCTCATTTTTGCCACTTACATTATTCACATTATTTACATTATTGTCTGCTGGTCCTATTGCAGCAAGTACAAATGGCACCCCGGGCTTGACAAAGTTGAAGGTAT
Source organism: Odontomyia ornata (assembly GCA_963969285.1). Lineage (NCBI taxonomy): Eukaryota > Metazoa > Arthropoda > Insecta > Diptera > Stratiomyidae > Odontomyia > Odontomyia ornata. The sequence goes on from OZ017739.1 coordinate 151,757,987, forward strand.
CACACTGCAGTGTACTTGTGTTTGTTTTGGAAAATATTTTACTTTTGCATCTTGATATCAGGGGCATCCTCGATATGATACTAGATGATCAAATAAACCGCAGTTAGCGCGGTATAATTTTTCTTTAGTCTCTGTCTGAACTAATTGGCACTCGCCAGGGGGGGATGGACATCTTTACACTTTACACATTTGTATTTCATGGTACAATTGGCAGCAAAATGACTGAATCTTTGGCACTTATAGCACTGGTTGACCTCGCTCTTCTAGAGGTATTCCCGCCTCACCCCTCGGAAGTTCAAGTACCTTATTTGTTGAAAGGCATTTGTTCTGCTTTTGCTCCAAATTTGGACCAAGTAAGAGGTCAAATTGTTAAGTTCGACGATCAATCTCCTTGTTGCGAAGTCTTTAACTAGAACAAATTCTATTTCTGGAGCAACTTCTTAAAACACCTGAAGGAGATTGACTGTGTTCTCTCCGCAGTCCAGGCCCTTCAACAAAAAGGTTTTTTTTTCACTCTTGGGGGTGTACGTAAAGTGTGGAACCGCTCTAGAATTCAACACACTTTTTGCTGTCGGAAAGTCAACCAGTGACTTGGTTTTGGTCGTCAGTTTGGGGGCATTCTCTCTTTTGATCTCAAAATCATTCAATTTATGTTCGACAACCTAGCTGGCTCCCATCTTATCAGATGCATCGTTAAAGACAAGCAAAGAGCTCAGGATAGAAGACCATGGCAGAACAGATGATTGGACATCTAGCCCAGTGCAAAAGTAATGATTGGTTCTATGATAAGTGCCACAATGCGTTAGACCAAAAGAATCAGGCGTACAAAAAATACGTAGGTAGGACAAAGAGATGACACTATGAAAATCTCAGAAGAGTAGCAAATAAGATAATTAGATTGAAGAAAAGAAAATACTATGACGCCCAATTGATAAATATAAATGTAGGTCTAGGTAGTAACAACACAAGACAAGCACACAAAGTAGTGAAAAGTCTGAAACGTGGTTATCAGTCCAAAACCACGCGCTATCGTGATGATATTGGCAATATCAGGAAAAATGGACATCATATTTCAAAAACCTCCTTAATCCTCCACAAAGCTCCAGAACATCGGAGCCTGTAGATATTCCCAGAGAGCTTCCATTAGCCCCGCCTACTCTAGATGAAGTTTGTTCCATCATCAAAGTCGAAAAGAATAATTAAGCGCCGGGCATCAATGATATTCCTGTGGAGCTCATCAAATATGGTCACAGCAGTGTTCATAAAGCTATTCACGAAGTCACCCCGCACATGTGGCAACAAGAACATATGCCGAAAGAGTGGAGTCAATCAATTATATTCCCTATCCACAAAAAAATGACAACCTGCAGTGCGAAAATTATAGATGCAATTAAATACTTGTACGGTGGACAAAATATTTTCAAAAATCTTAGAGAATGAAATTGGATCATACGCCAATAGTATTATTGGGGAGTATCAAGGTAGCTTTAGAGCTGGTAGATCGATGATAGAGCAATTGTTCACTGTTAAGCAGGTACTTGAGAAATACTGGGTGTTCAACATGGACGTACACCGAATTTTCGTTGGCTTTAAGCAAGCATACGACAATATTGATCGTAACGTGGTGCACCAAATAATGTTTTGCTTTGGCATCCCAGCCAAATTAGTCCATCTTTCCGAAATGACGATCACTTCAACGACCTCCCAAGTCCGCATCAACAATCAATTCACCGATACCATTGACACAAATATCGGAATAAAGCAGAGATATGAGCTGGCCCCGTTGCTATTCAATTTGGCTCTGAAGTACGTCATAAGGAGCTACATGTCGATACACGAGGTACATTACTATAAAAGTCGAGCCAAGTAGTAGCCTATGCGGATGACATCAATATTTTGTCACGGCCATTAACAACTGTCAAAGAACTCCTCCTGAAACTTGACAGTAAAGCAAAACTAGTGGAGCTTCAAATCAATGAAAATGAAACAAAGCTCATGATGCAAGTGCTCAAAATGTCACGCTTGGCGAATACAGTGACAAAAATGTGAGCGAATTTGTGTATTAAGACACGTAAATAGCGAGTATCAGTGATGAAAGAGACGAACTACGCTGAAGAATATAGCTCGCAAATAAAATATTTTATTCAGTTTTGACGATCTTGAAGTCCAGCTGCATACACAGAAAAACTAAGCTCCAAGTAAACAAGTCTGTGATAAGACCTGCGCTATGCTATAGTTGCTAAACATGGACCCGAACTCAAGCATTCGCAGACATATTGAAGGCCTTCGAAAGACTGGCCCTGAGGCGAATAATTGGAGCGAAGCTAGACGGGGACCAACGGCGAATTCGATACAACCATGACATGTATGAAGTTTTGACAAGCCGCAGGTTTCAACGATTGTATGACAGCGGAAGCTGCAATGAGCTGGCTACATGAATCGTATGGACGACAAACGGATACCAAAAGAGGTATTCTACCCAAAAAGGTATTCTGTAGCACTACGAAGAAAAAGAAGGAGATATGAGGACATTACAACTCAGGTGTGGAATAACATCTGCGTGCACGTTTTGTGAAAGTATTAAGATTCTGTTTATGTTCTATAATTTCCGATAAGTCGTGACTATTTAAAGATATCGTGAAAGCAATTAAATGATTTTCTTAACGCCAATTTTCTAGAATTTCCGTCAACGGCTACGGTCGTAAAGTAACGAGAGCTGTACAAAAATCGTGACAAGTTGACGTTGGAGATGACAATCACCTTTGCAGTGACTTCAAAGTGCAGCTAGGTGCGGATGGAGGTGTGTTAGAAGTGATCAAACTGACCAAACCGGAATATGCGGAAGATGCAAAAACGGACCGTGTGTTAGCCCAGTTGGAAAAACATCGGTGTACTTTGGCATTACGTCGAAAAATTTGGAAGACAAGTAAAATAATCTCATCAACATTGATAGGAATAGGCTGTCAAAAGCGATACGAGTTTGTCGACATTGAAGGTACCAGTGAAAAGTTCAGTGACAACAACTTGCATGCGATTGAGAAAGGGTTGTCCAATTTTGAAATCGCTTAAGCGCCATTGCAATATGGTGGCGATTTCAAAATAATGTGCCCACATCGTCTTTTAACTAGTACAGCGCAAATGTGGCTACACAAAATCACTGCCAACACATGGCTAGGGATGCAGGAAAAACGGGTGAACCAATTTCAGTTATAGATACATAAAACGATTTGGCGGGTGTTGAGTATTCAATTACTCTTTTATAAAATCCCATGGGTTACACATTTGTGAACGGAAATTTATAAAACAAATAATATCTAGATGGAAAGATCAATCTAGTCAAATTGGATTATTATTTGTAGCCCGGACATTAGATGATCTATATGTGGCGTCCACATGCTCACCGCAAGGAGCGCATCAAGCAGTTAGTGGATGCCATGAATTTCTCAACTCATGTCAACGAGACGCTCACTTCGTTCGCAACCTCTGACGAGTCAACATCACGCGCGCCAACATGTAGTCCTTCACTACATTCATTTCTATACTTGTAATTCTGTTATTTAGTTTTAATAATAAAGTTATATTTGTGTTTTAGTAAAGTAATATTCTTTCTTTCTCATGGGGATCGCACGTAGCTTATAACTAATCCCTATAGTGGTGACCCAGTTTTTGTTCCACGAGTCATGTGCTCACCATCTTTTTACTATCGCCGCAGGTCGTAGCTTCACGAGTCAGCGCAAGCACGCCGCATGCAATCCCGACATGCCCGATCACGCACCCGTCATACGCATGCCCGAACAGACACCGCGTTCGCACGTGTACGTCACACCGCCTCGATCGCATGTTCGATTGCGCCGCCAACACGCCGAACAGTGTCGCATGCCCAAACCCGCACAGTGTCGCATGCCCGATCCCACACAGTGTCGCATGCCCAAACCCGCACAGTGTCGCATGCGCGACCCCGCACAGTGTTGCATGCCCGACCTCGCACAGTGTCGCATGCCCAAACCCGCACAGTGTTGCATGCCCGACCCCGCACAGTGTTGCATGCCCGACCTCGCACCAGGCCGCATGCCCGACCTCGCACCACGTCGTATTCCCAACCTCGCACTGCAGCCCCACAGCAACATTCACGACATTGAAAGGGCATCTTCTGAACACGTGCTACGCAACCCGCCATTGCACCAGGCTCATTTACGACATTTTTCAACGCCATTTTTCGATCCTGACATTCTCATCAAAATGTCACTTGGGAGGGAGTACTTTGGCATCCACATGCTCACCGCAAGGAGCGCATCAAGCAGTTAGTGGATGCCATGAATTTCTCAACTCATGTCAACGAGACGCTCACTTCGTTCGCAACCTCCGACGAGTCAACATCACGCGCGCCAACATGTAGTCCTTCACTACATTCATTTCTATACTTGTAATTCTGTTCTTTAGTTTTACTAATAAAGTTATATTTGTGTTTTAGTAAAGTAATATTCTTTCTTTCTCATGGGGATCGCACCTAGCTTATAACTAATCCCTATATATATAAAGTGACACTTGATTATGAGCGATATCGAAGGAATGCAACAATTACTTCCTTCACACAATACACATAACAAGACTCTGGCAAAATCAACTACACTTAGTTTGAGCGATGTTATGTACTTTAACTGTTCTGGTAAAACCCACTTATCCAAGGCCTATTCCAAGCCATGGTGAGCAATTCGCTTCTGTTTTTGCTATGGATCTACTGAACGTGTCATAAAAACTTGTACAAAATAAGTGCTGTTCGATATATTAAATCAACTTGAACTAATAACTGAGCATTATTCCAATGTTGTCTTGGATGAATCTGGTAAGTGTTGCTTTTTATAGTTGACGAAAATCCAGCACTTTTACTGATAAATTATTATGTCTACTTGATACTGCCAGTTCGGTTAGTTTTACCCGTCGGTCTCAGGTGCCTGAAAAACTTCAAACGGATATGTTAGTCGATTCCTTCCGTATAGGAATAGATAAAGTAAGATTAAATATGTATGGACGAATGCCCTTATAAATCAATTTTCGAAATCAGATGGAGCACATTAGTATTTTCATAGTTACAGATGATTTATTGCTAGCATAACTGCTACTTGGACGAGATTTTTTAAATGCATTCAATGTTGAACTAGTTAAAACTAAAACTTCCCACTTTCAAATAATATGTGCGATCTCATATCTCGAATATCATTTCCAGTCCAGTTCGTTTCCTGGACTGCCAGTATGTTTAATTTATGTTAACTGGCTAGTTGTAAAAGGTTCTTGACAGCACCTGAGTTGTTCAGTGATCTGACCTTCGAGGATCCAATTCCATAGCCCTTTTTTGGTTGCGAGGTCGTTGCCGTAAATCCAATCCATACCAAGGTTTTGTTGCAGGTTTCGAAACAATTCAGGATTTTCCAGGGACTGGGATATAGCCCGTCATCCAACCTTTATTCCCGCGGCATGGTCATTACTTTCGATTCCGTTATCAGACATCGAAGACTCGCCTTCACCCTCTTACGTCACCACAAAAGAAGTGAAATTAGGATTTAGTAGCAGAGCTTTGGTGTATTTGCAGTTATTGGCATTTAATGTTCCATTATTGGGGAACCAGTAAACTTAATGTGCGACCACGAGACGATTTACTACCATATGGTGGTAGGATTTAGGATGAGGAAATATGGAAGCTGTGGGTTAGGAAAACAAGGGCATTCCTCCTCCTTTCTTAAACGAGGTTGGGACCACCTACACTGGAGTTCCTCATGGCCTTAGAATCCGGCTGTTAAAAGTTGTAAATATCACAAGAGTGATTACGAAGTAACTATGTGTTTGTTTGTCTGTGAATGCATTTTATTCTGCAGAAAAACATTGCTAATAAATGTAGGATATATTTGTTAGTCTAAAAAGTATTGAGCTTTTTTTGTCATTTTTCGATTGAATATTTCTTTTATTTAAGTACATATTGTCCATTATTATCTATGACCTTTTGCCATTTTTTGGGTAGAGCCATTATTCCATCTGTGTAGAACTTCTGTGGTTTATCTGTGAAAAAATTGGCCAGGTTTTCACAGTCCATTTGAAGTGAATTTCTTTTCATTAAGCAAGCTCTGTCACTTTTTACCGGGTCATCAAAGATGTGTGTGGTCTTGATGGAAGACAATGCCCTTTCTGTTGATCAATTCGGGCCGGTTTTTTTGAATTGTTTATTGCAATCTGGTTAATTGCTGACAGTATAGAGCCGAGTTGAGTGTTTGGCCTGGTTCTAGGACCTCATGATAAACAATTCTCTTTCAACCCCACCATACATACAGCATAACCTTATTTGGTGTCAATCCTGGCTTTGAAGTCGTTCGTGATGATCCACATTTTCTTGAACATGAACTTTTTCGAACGACATTCTCGTATCTTACCCATTTTTTTTCGCCTGTAATGATTTGCTTCAAAAATGGCTCGATTTCGTTGCGTTTTATTAGTATTTCGCAAATGAAAATTCGGTCGACCAAATTTAGTTTGTGTTAATTCATGCGGCACCCAAACGTCGAGCTTCTTTGTGTATCCAGCCTTACGCAAATGGTTCAAAGCTATTTGGTGGAAGATATGCAATTCCTTAGCAATGTCATGGTTGCTTAAGTGTCGGTCTTCTTCAATTATTTGTAAGATTTTATCGACTTTTTTTCAACCTGAGAGAGGTGCATCGTTGACATCAAAATTTCCAGAACGTAAGGGAGCGAACCATCTCTTAGCTGTGGCTTTTGATAAAGTATCTTGACTGTAGACACCACAAATTTTGTCACGAGCCTGCGATGCACTCCCACCTTGATCGTTGTGATATTGTAAAATACAACGAATTTTTTCAGAAATTTCACTCATTTTTAAAGAATACAACGTTTGACACGAATGACGAAATACAAAACTGTTCATATCAACATTGTAGACTGCAATGTCACCTTTTAAATGCATGTCAGTTTGACTCAGTCTGATTAGTATTGCCCGATATATGACAACGAGCACCATCTAGTGACAAAAAGGCTCAATACTTTTTAGACTATCCAATATTTTGATCAAGATATTTATGCAATTTTAAAAAATATTTTTTTGAAGCTTACTTTTAATTTATAATCTGCAAAATAATTAACCTGGAAAATTTAATCAAGCGCATTCTCCCATTTCAATGCATTAAAATAGCAATTTAAATTTCAGATGGGCCAGATCGCTGGGGGGCAGTATATGAAAATGGAAGCTCGGATGGAATGATTGGTTCAACGTATAGAAAAGAAACTGAACTTGCTATTGGTTGCATTTATAATTGGTTTAACGAAGAGTTCGATGTTTCACAACATATCGCCAAATCATCCGTAACCTTACTTGCTCCGGCACCACTGTAAGTATTGAAAAATATGTTCTCATTTAATTTGTAAAAATTCTAGGCCACTACAACCATACGAGGCTGTAGTCATGCCATTTTCAAATGCTGTTTGGGCCTTGATTTTTGTCAGTGTTGTCATCAGTTCAATCATGTTTCATTGCCTTGAGAAACTCAAAATAAAGCCAGGAAATGTTTTGACATCAAAAAGTAACAGTTCCGCAGCCTCAAGCCTCTATGTTGCAGCAATATTCTTCCAACAATCATATAAACCAGAAAAGTAAGTTGAGTTCTATTCACCCTAAATATTTATTATTGTAGAAAAATTAGACTTGCGTTGAGTGTAAAATACAATATGTAGCACTTTTAGTTTTCATACGAGTATTGTGGGCTTTTGCTATTTTCGTCCATTGTTCCTAGCATCCAGCTTCTAGTTTGACATATGTAGTAGTAGTGATATCATAGAACAAGTCGGGTAGACAGACTTAGACTCATGTCAAAAGGGTTTTGTACTCAACTTATGAAATGCAGTCACCAGCAACGAATAAAGTTAAGAAACATGTCAAAGAGATGTGCACATTTATAAGAAAATCAATTGTTTCTCCATTTTCAACGGTCGCCATTTTCTTGCATACATACAAAAATCACTCAAATCATGAATTCCCAAAAATATATGTGTTGTTGATCGTATCTGAAAATTTTAACAAGATCAAATCAAAACTGTAGTGTGTGATTCAATGGAAAGTCCATAAAATACGAAAATCATGTGTTATGATTGTTGTAATTGGAGAAATTTCAAATGACTTCCGTGAATATGATTGCATTTTCATCAAACTTACAAAGTACTAGGATATTTTGTTAGACTACTTAAGCATAGAATTTCATTGAGTTTAAGGGTATCCATACGATTTTATTGGGGAAAATGTGAAATCCGAAGATCATACTATTATTAACAAGGTTGATCGAATTTTGACTTCTAAGGTGTTTGTTGTTGTTGTACACATAAACAACTACCTCCATAACCTTTTTCGGATCACAGGTGTCCAACCGCGAAGGGGGACACCCATTTTTCGTACATTTCCCCTCTTTGCGCCCCCCTCGAAGCAAAAAATGTCAGTTAAAGACATGTTTTGAAATGAGTTTTTTTTTCAGGGGCCAATTCCCTATATGGGGATACTTCTTCTAAATACCTTTTAAAAATTTTTCTAGTTGAACTTTGAAGAGGGCATCACTTAACACCTACATACAAAATTTGATGTTTCTAACGTTTATGGTTTACTAGAGAAATTTTTGTGACACACGGACGGACGGACAGAAAGGTCGCGATTTTAGTAGGGTTTTGTAAAAATATTTTACATAACCCTAAAAATAAAAGTTTTATTTAAGAATAAACACACTAGAAGGAAACGTTCTGAGTGAACGATCTGGGTAACGTCTATTTATTATTTACGAGAAGTATGCTGCTTCGCGTATTTTCTCGTTGTACGGAGTCTATGTCCAGCATCGTTGCCATTTTACTCAGGCCCATAAGGGAATCAATTAACGTACCTGACGTCACTTCCCGAACCGGAAACAGCTGATCAGTAGCTCTAAATTTCGATAAACAGCTACTTTTGAGATTGTCAAATATGACATTTCTCAGGGATTGAAATAAATATATTTGCGCGCTAATGTCTTCGACGTCTCTTATTTAAAATAAATCATTGACATAGTACTGATAAAATAACAAACTGCAGTCATATGTACTGTCAAAAATCTTTAAAAAATTTTTTGATGTAAACAGCACTAGATGGCGCTGATTAGGCTAATCGAAGAGGTTAGTTCGCGACGTGACGCGGTGTTTCCGTTTTCGGGCCTGAGTAAGAAGGCAACGCCAGCATTCATTGTGTACAGACGTGTTTTATAAGATTCTACGTCCCACATTTGTTTTGTGCAGAGCTACTTATTTTATTGGCAAAAGTTTATTGCTTTTTACTACACTTTTGAAATTAATCAATTTATCGGTGGAAATCATCATTGAATTTCAGTACCTCGAGCCTAATTGCAGAAACCGAGCGAACAAGTCCACAGTCACTGCAGAACTAACGGCATAGAGAAGTCCGAAGACTTCTCATCATTTGAGCAACATCAAAGATCATTTTAGGTGAAAAATTTCTTAAAAAAAAAATTTTAAAAAGAGATTCCAAAAAATGACAAACAGTGAAAGTAATGAACAAAAACGAAGAGCTGAAGCTAAATATTCTTTCATTGGGGGAAATGTCGAAAAATTTTGGGGTTATCCATTTCGTGATAGGAAAGTATAACCCTGCCATTTGACATCTGTCAAAATTAAATGTCATCCAGAGCGTGTTTTTTTTTTTGTTGAAGGTTTGCGATTTAGAAATATGGATCGTTTAACAGTCGAAGAACACGTTAAAATTATTAAATTTTATTATAAAAATGGTGATTCTGCTCTATCAACATTTAGGGCTTTACGAGCCAATTACGGTTGACATAATCGACCAACACAGCAAACAATTTCGAACACAGTGAGAAAATTTGAAGAGACTGGATCGGTTATTGATATTGCAAGGCCTGTGCATCATCGCAACATTCGTTCTGCTGAAAATATCGCTGGCGTTGCTCAAAGTGTGAAGGAAGACCCGAATTTGTCGATTCCTCGACGTGCTCAACATTTGGGCTTGTCTTACGGCTCATTGTGGCGGATTTTGCATTTGGATTTGCATCTCTATCCGTACAAAATCCAACTCACTCAAAAACCTAAGCCTCAAGACCATACACAACGCAGAATGTATGCGGATTGGGTGATTGAACAACAAGCCATTGATAACGACTTTTCGAACAAAATTTTATTTAGTGACAAGGCTCATTTTTCGCTCAATAGTTACGTAAATAAACAGAATTGCCGCATATGGGGCTCTCAAAATCCTAAGTTTATCGCAGGAAGGCCTTTGCATCCGGAAAAAGTGACCGTTTGGTGTGCATTATGGTCGGGTGGTGTTATTGGCCCGTATTTTTTTTTTTGAAAACGATCAAGGAAGAGCCATTTTAGTCAATTCTGACCGCTATGGACGGATGTTAACCGATTATTTTTGAAGAAAAATTGAAGATTATGATCTGGAAAACATGTGGTTTTAACAGGACGAAGCCACAAGCCACACAACACAGGCTAATCGAGCACTTTTGCAAGAGAAATTTCCAGGACGCGTCATTTCGAGATTGAATGATGTCAATTGGCCCGCAAGATCCTGCGACCTAACACCTTTGGATTTCTTTTTATGAGGCTATGCTAAAGATCATGTTTCCATCTGAATATTTTATGTGTTTTCCTTAGCTTTGCTTTCCCAAGCGTAAAATGGATAACCCTATACAAAATGAAGACATTTAAGCTGGGAACAAAACTGTTATGAATCCTGTTCATGACACGGATCAAATACTGAGCGTTGGAGGTTCCAAAGAAAGTGGGAACTATTACTCTATCCTTGAAGGGACAACTGATCTAATAGATTACAAAGATTCGAACAACAAGGAATCAGGTACCTTATCTGACCAAAATGAATTAGAATATACTCAAAACAATTTTAACAAGTAAGTATGGATGCAAATAGCAACAATGAGCTATTTCTTAAAATTTTTCAAAAACTTAATCCGTTATCGGAAAGAATCAACAAACAAAATTCAAAAATTAACATTGTTTTTCAACGTTTAGAACTTTCAAATGTCTCAAAATAACTTGCCATTCAGCCACGTTCCCATGGATGGTTTTTGTCACATCTCGATCAATATCAACTCCATTGTTGCTCTGCATTAACGTGACTATCTCCTTGAATTCATTGTTAAGTAAAAGCCTGACACCATGCCTCTCACTGAAACCCACCAAACAAAATGAAGATAACTACTTTGTTCACTTGGCCTATGCAATAGGGACCCAGGTCCACCAGAAACCGACATGTGTCCACTTCCTTAAAATAAGTGAGGGAGACTATAGTGAAGCGTGCGAGGATTTTCGAACTAGACTGTATCATTGTGTCGAGTACAAACATGTTCGATCTAGACTATAATGAAGAACTTTCTCGTTCAGTCAGTTGAGTAGTGAGTACCAACCCGCGTGTGTTTCGGCCATGTCTCTATGCAAATTGTATATCATTACTGTCACAATAAAAAGTATTATGTATAGCTTATTCAAATATAGCATATTAGCCCCTTATCACAACATTTACGTAACCGCTTAAATGGAAATGCGCCTCGTCACTCATGATGATTTTCGATACAAAATCGCCACAATCAAATCATTCCACGCTCTAGCGGCTTTTAACGCTCTGTATTTGTATTCTGCAGTTGTCTAGCTCACAAATATCAAGTATGATTCACGTACCATGCCTTGTGCAAAAGTTGTAGGGTGGTTAATTTTGTACATATATATATATATATATATATATATATATATATATATATATATATATATATATATATATATATATCTACATAGGATGCAACGAAATTCGCTCACAATTTTGTTTCGATTTTCAGCCAATTTTCTGGAATGGTGCTAATTTTGTTAATTAGCCAAATAGGCTAAGCGAAAACCAAACGACGGCTGTGTTAGATGAGAATCCTGATTTCTGTTCCAAAAAAGAGCTCAGATTTGCAGCAAAACTGGTGCAAAGATTTAGACTCAAAAAAAGCCACCGTAGAACCGTCTCAAACAAAATGGTGGTCGCGCAAAGGTCGAAAAATGTGCAAAATTTTGTTAGAGTAATTTTGAACAAATCTCCGAACCAATGTTGATGAAACTCGACAACCGGGTAGAGACTGTAAATTTCTAGTGAACAATAAAAAAAACTTCAGAGTCAGGTCAGAATATCAAAATGGCGGCTAGACAAAGTTCGAAATTCAAAAGCTTCTTAAACCTTCAATTTATAGGGTGATTCATAACAAATGTACACATTTTTGTCGAAAAAAACATCGTTTTTGTAAAGGTTGAGCTGTTTTGTTTATTTATTATAAAAATTTGGTCTCTTACAATTAAATATAAAACATTACTTTGGGCATATGTGCACCTCGTGCTGCTTTACAGACTATCAAACGATGATTGTGATTTTGGATGACATTTTCGCACATTTCCGGCGTTAATGGGCGTAAGTTGGCTCGAATATTGTTTTTTAATGCTTCAGTAGTCTGGGGAGCATCAGCGTAAACATGATCTTTCAGAAATCCCCAAAGGAAGAAGTCACAAAGAGTCAAATCACACGATCTCGCCGGCCAATTGATGGGTCCATTTCGTGAAAATAGAAAGTTTAAACAATAATAAAACGTTTGGCTGATGTAAATAATGCCATGGTTAAAATTGTAAAAGACCAAACTGTCATAACCTGTCAATATATGGACCTAAAATTGGTGATAAATAAGAGTTAAGGCCCATTCACATGTGTACACTTGTCATGAACCACCTTATATATTGGATTTTTAGGAAACCTAAAATCAAGATAACCATTGATGACATCTTGGACTAAAATGTATTAGAACAGAATTCAATTTCTAGTTAAGTAAAAAGTCAAAAAGCAATTTATTCAATAATAATCATTATAAATTCTCAAAGAATATAAAGTAAATTCCAAACAATAAAAACACTAAACCTCAATGGCCAAAATGGCTGCCTAAATTTAAAAAATATCAAACAAAAACATTTAACAAAAAAAACATATCAAGCTCAAATTAATTAAAATTATTATCTATTTAATAATTAAGTGGAAAAAGGGGAAAAACCAACCACCATTATTCAAAAATTAATTCTAATACTAACGCAACAGAACAGTGAACTTTCATCCTACATCCAATATGTTATAACCTAATTCTAATGAAATGCTATCAAAAACGTTATCCTTATACAATACTATTACAATATTCCTAACCTAAGCGTTAAACCTTATTTCCAAAACATAATATAATAAACATAACATATATCTATCCTTAATATTGAAACGTACCCCTTATATGAAGGACCCTTCAGAATCAAAAACATATCGAGTCATGTCCAAATACACGAATGTTCTGGAGAAACGAAGCCAGTAGCGAAAGAAGTTTCAATAACCCGTCTGTAGGGTGAAACGGCTATGAAATCCACGGATTTTTGCTCACAGTTACAGATCTTGCGATATGATTCCGAAGAAGTCTCAATATGAAGCTATTGACTCTCATCACTTTAGCAGCTTGATAAATTCTTCTATTCGAAATATCGTGTTTTCAATCCATCTCAGGTTTTCTGTGTAAACCAGTGCATGCACGAAAACATTTCCTTTCAAAAACTCTTAATTTTTCCATAGTACTAGCACTCGGGTTGTGCCAGATCGGACATCCATATGTCAAAAGTGGTCTTGCCAGGGTCCGTTAACAGATAGCCTTGACCTTTTGATGAATGTATCTGGAATAAATGAGTCGTTGAAGGGCATGACTGCTTTTTGGATTTTTTGAGCATGATTTTGACATGTTCAGTATAGTACAGATACTGATCGAGATGAGCACTGGATATCGGACACAGAATCTATGCGGAACCAGAACCCATTCTCTACCCGTACCCTCATCAGCCATAATATGGAAATCCTTCCAATTACGTTTCAAGTCTTGACTGGCCCGCAGCAGCGTTGTCCAAAACAAAATAGTTTCGCACTTCTGCGCATTGATTGTCAGTGTACAGCTACACATCATCAAACATTTTTTAAAGATTGCTCTGAACTATTGTAGTTTTTTGGGTCTGCCATATAAATGATCAGATTATCAGCAAACGCTACCAATTATCGTCTTGGCATGACGTGAAAATCAAAGCCGTTCAGTAGCTTGTGAATGAATATTGAGAAGAGCAGACTCACAGTAACTGTTTCCTGCTATAGACCATTCAAGACCTTAAAGTCACGCATTGTCATCAAATTTCCATGACCTCCAATAAATGATTTCCCTATACACTATTGCACATCATGGTGACAAGTTGTTTGGGGAACCTGTCCTGATGAAGCTGGCTACTCTATATCGAAAGCTTTCTCCATATCAATGAGACACGCTCCAATGCATTCTCTATCATATAGTTTCTAACAGATGTCTGAAGTTACTTTTATTATCGCATGTATGGTCAAATGCCTAGCACGAAAACCAAATTAGCAATTCGGCACCAACTCATATTTCTCAATGAGGACGTTTAATGCTTTGTTTAGTGTCACTCCAAACACCTTGCTGATGTTACGCTGACTACTGGTTCGATTTCGTCGACTGATGAAATTTTCAATTTGCTTTTTTCTTCATTGTTCTCTCTTTCGAATCGTCGTTTTAACTTTTTCTCGCCCGTCGTGTTTGGCAATGGACATGGTCGTTCTATTTGATGGCTGAATCCATCCATTCCGACTGATTCTTGAAAAAATTATTTAATTTAAAAAAGTTATTGACTGCAGCTTTTAAAAACACGCCTGTTCGCAACGAATGCTAGCGATAGAATTAATTCAATGCCTATGAACGCTGAATATTTTAGCAGTAATGTGTTTTGCATTGCAATGAAGAAACTATTTTTATAATTATGAACGAAACTGAATTTTAATAAATTTGAAGTGAAAAAATTATCATTAAAAAAAGTAAAATAAAAAAACGTTCAGAAAAAAAGGAAAACTACTTCAAGAAGCCCTAAAAAGGTTGAAATAAATTATATGGAAGCTGTGCTAAATCAATTCCCCCGTTTCAACATAAAAACTTCCAATATATACATGATCACTAAGGAAACAGAAAAAGAACTAATCCGGCCCCACTTCCATAAAATTTATTTCACTCTTTTTAGGGCAACTTAATCTTGTTCACATGGACCCCAAGAAAAAGACCATAGACAAATAAATGCACGATCCATACAGAATAATTGACATTATACGAGTAGTCTCTCTAATAAAGCCCAAAAATCTTCAGGATCCCGAGTACGAACGGTGAAAGTAAGTTAGCAAACCGATTGTGTACGAACAGGGTCTATGTAGGAACATGTTAGCATATGTCGTCCACAGTATCGTTTGAAAAATTTATTTGAATACTATATCCACAATTTTGGATGATATTCAGTTGTAAGATGTTTTTTTTTCATTTTCCTTTAAATAACCCTGAAATCACATCCTTTTTTTCAGGATTCAGAAAAGAGCAGTACGTATCTGTATAGGATGCCTGTTGATCGTAGCACTAATTCTGGAGAATTCTTATACAGGAAAACTTAAATCACTTCTGACCGTTCCTCAATATACCGAGCCTATTGACACCGTTCTGAAGTTTGTCAAAAGTAATCTGAAATGGGGTGCTCCTGCCAAAATCTGGGCTGCCACGATAGCGGAATCGAATATTCCACATGAGCAAACATTATTTGCTAGATTTGAAGTAAGCTCGCGCGCTCATCTTCGCAACCGAACTTTCTCTAGATCTTATGGCTTTGGAATCGAGCGTTTGAACAGTGGTCTCTATTCATTTGGTGACTATATTAAACCTGACGCTTTAAGAAATTTCATAGTAAGTAATATTGTTGTGAAGAGGTTTTGATGAAGGGGCTGAAATAAAAATGACAAATATTTATTTGGGTTTGTTCTGAAAAGATATATACCGCAAAATAAATCACAACCAATCTTTTCACTTTTATAGGCCGTCAAAGATAATATCTACTTCGACTATACAAGAATTATTTCAATCAGAGGATGGCCTCTGATGCGTGGCTTGGATCAATTTATCCAACAAACATTGGAGTATGGCCTCTGGAATGCATGGGAGAAAGAAGTTAGTAAATATTTAGCTCGCACACGAGCTACAACTTGAATAAAGTTAAAAGCTCTATATTTGTTGGTAATCAAATTTTCTTAGCATAAAATATCCATCTGGGAACATATTGAATGTCACCTTTCATAATTTAAGTATGGTTCGTATGAAATTTTGCAGAAGCTAAAACTTTCGCTTTGCCGGGTGTTTTTTTTTTTTAAGAACGCACAGGTAGCGTCAAATCGATTTTTAATCAAGTAAGAAACAACCGTAAGAATTTTCTATAATTACAACAACAAGAAACGTATCATTAATGCTGGATTTCGGAACACTTTTCCGTTATCCCTTCTCATAATTGTGTCTTCGACAGACCTGCTTCGGCCGTGTGCTATCTTGAATGTCTTTTTCGTTCTGATTAGTATTTATCCAGATCTTACGGAACTTAGTCAGCAGGTATAAGTTTATTCGTTTTTCTGTGAGCTGGTGGCAGGATTCTCTTATACCTTGTTTCCATCTACTCAAAATCACAAGATTTCATTGAGGAGATTTGAACGCGTTTCCATATAGATAACAGATCTTACTAGTCATCGTAAAAAGTTGAAAATGTCACTTTTGACAGTTTCATTTACGTTTATTTTTACAAAAACCATATAAGTATTACTATATTATTAATAAATTTATGGTTGCTAATATTGCCATGAGTGCATTGCGGCAACGGGAAAATGCACTTATGCAATAGTGCTTCTCAATTGTCGTAATGCATTGTTGATGCTTAAATACTACCATCGTCAAAAGCGGAAGTACTTAAAAAAGATTTTGCCTTTATATCGAAAAAAAAGCAATTCGTAGCCACTACTTTAAGTTGGAGAGCACCACCAAAGAGATGGAGTCTAGTAAGTTATTACGTAAGGAAAAAATACTGTAAAATCTACCATATAAAATTCAAGGTTTACAACTTTGGGTTTTATGGTGTCATATAATATTTTACAGTGTCATATAATTTGACTGCAAGTTTGATAGTTGCATTTGCTCTCTGTTTGACATATGCTGAATATCTGAATAAAAATTACTTGAGGTATGCCATATGTAACGATGAGATTTTAAGTAGATTTCGGGCAAATCTACTAGATTTCATAATCTTCTGGTTTCGAATTTTATATGGCAAATCTACAAGATTTCGAAGTAGATTTGAAAATAATGTCCAAATCTTGAGATTCGATGTTGATGGAAATAGGGTATTATGTATGTTATGGGTAGTTGTCCTTTAGTTGTTTTTGTTTATTGCGTGGATATTTGTATTTTCCTTTTCTACAGGTAGGTAGAAGTGATTGATTTTATTTTTACTTTTATGATTTGGTCCCGTGTTTTTGCTTCCGTAATTATTGTATTGCATAGACCCGCCACCAGAATCAATAGAGTGGAAAAACTAGAAGAATGCAAAGAAGCAATTGAGGATATCAAAAGACTAAGAGTACCAAAACATGTCTAACAAGACTTAAATGTGCACCAAAGATTCATAAAAATGGTGGTGATATTAGGGAGATAATTAAGGCAATGAGTGCTTCAACGACATAAATAGTGACGTGACTGCTCAAAAAATGTAATAAATTCCCCTACAAGGCCAACAAGCACTCCATCAAAAACAGAGAAGACTTGATCAAGATGCTCAAAACAGTGGAAATAGCCGAGGATGATATACTGGTTTTATCAGACGTCAAATCTCTATTTCAGGGCCTACTCGTAAAACACCGCTTGGTACTTTTTGATGACTGGTTGCTCAAATCATTGAATAATTAAATAATACTAGAGTGGAAAACCACGTGACCATGTGGTCACAACAACCCCTGCGACCACTTTTCCTACTGCTGCGCTCTTGTTTACAACCTAAAAGGGAGCCAAATTGCACAAGCAAACATGGCTGCTACTCAATGAAAACAAATATTCATAGAATCCTTAAAAGATCAGATCCTTTTCGACTATAATTTTTACACAAAGGCACTACACATTTCACTTTAAAATTGTAAAGTAATTTTACAGTGACACACGTTAAAGTTATTCGGATCACAAAGCATAATAGAATGTTTAAACACTCGCAATGAATTCAGATCGCGAACACTTTGCACAGTTTTAATATCGGATAAAATTCGCGACGAAACTTGCAATTTGCCATTTTGCACTCAATTTGGATCAGTCAACTTGACAGACAGATCCAATTGAGTGAGCTCCTGGAACAAGAAAGTGAGCGACAAGAGGCAGAGGGAGAGGAAATGACAGATTGATGCTTTGGAAGAGAGCAGAAACCGGTCGCATGTTCTCCTACCCGTTTTATATGAGCTTAGCCCATCCAGTTCTTATTCATCTGAGGCTCAAATATAACAAGTCTCCGGAGTGGAGAAAACGTGCAATACGCTCCACAAAACTAGCCACCATATGCATGAGCGAAAATTCTAAAAAGCGATTGCAGGACCAGAAATGGGAAATCCGCTCTTCCTTATCATTAGTGACATCTTCATGAACTGGCTCGAGATGGAACTTGAAAACAAGAAAATGATGCCACTACAATTGAAAAAAACTGCCTCGTGGACACAGAAATCTAAGATGGATACAACCAGAATGGAATCGAGTGACGCGTGCAATAAAGGAGCAAGAACAACGCAAAAATCAGCTGACATTATTTTTCAAATATAAGATAGAGTAACAGGCAAGGTGGATTCCTCTCACCCACACAACAATCTCGAAAAAGCTCAAGTAGATAATAAGCGCAGCTTTCACCAATAAAACATAGAGCCTAGAAGCAACCTTAAGGATCAGCGAAAAACTCGAAGAACAAGGATGAAAAAGGAGGTACGCACAAGATAACTTGCGCAGAGTACGATATGATTATATTGCACAAACGAAATGACTAAAAGAAGCGGGATAAATCATTGTAGTGTTTTAATAAGTTTCAAATGTCCGTGAAGGACTGCAGCGATGGTCTGCTGCCTCCGCAGAAGAAGATGGAGATATCCGCCGAGAATGCCCTTGTCTGGGGACGCGTGAATGCGCTGGCAGGCTAGCATTGCGGTGTTCTGGGGCGGGTTCATTCCCCCAGCACAAGGACCCACTACAAAGAATTTCGCACTCACGAATTTCTTGGGGTCGAACAAAAACAAGGCGACCGACGTCGCAAAAAGTGTAGGTAACTACACAAGGGACAACTGACTTGTTCATGGAACAAGAGTAACAAGTGAAAAGAAGTGGAAGCAGGGTGACCTCGTCCTTACCCGGAGAGGCTCATGGCCCACAAATGAGAGAAGGACAAGCGGGTGGTGATGGAGCCCCTGCGCACCCACCCAAACGGATTAAAATCCATATTTGTTGCAGTGGCCAGGTATTCCTCTTCTGAGTGGAAAACTCATACAACTTAACTTGCATAAGCTTTCCCATCAGAAGAGGAGTACCCCGGTGACCAATTTATGCCAGAGAATTATGCAATTCGATTGCATAACTCTATGCCATAAAGAGGCACTCTGCTTGGGCCACTCAACCCGCGACGTCACCTGAAACAAAAAGAGTTTATTTAGTGCCCGATAGCTGGCTCATTTGTGGCGTGGAGAGCCTACTATCGTACCGGGTCCTATACCCGGTCAGGGGAGACAAAATAGAAAGACCGAAGGGTGAGTTTAATTATTTCATCCTATATTGAGTTTATGCATGAATACAATTATTACAACAGCACAACATTACTCCTATTATCAAAAGCCAATCAAACTAGTTTCTCTAGAAAATGCAAGAAATTAATCCAATAATATTACTATTACTCTAGTTCAGTGACCAGTAACCCCTTCTTGGAAAGAGACCACAATAATGAACTTCACTTTTGTTGCTTAAACTGCGATACATATAAATGGTTATCACAACAAATATTTAATAAACAATTTTAACAAAATAAGGGACAAAAAGGGTACTTACCCACATGTCCGTCGAGCGCTCGATGACGATGCAGGTTTCAAATTGGTCTTTTCTATATAAATCAAATAGAGGTACAAGTTTCTAAATGTGCTAATATCGTAAGCTCTCGTTCTCCATACATTAATATTTTGCGTTTGCATACAAGTCTCTAAATATCCTAATACCGTAAACTCTAGTTCTCCGTACACTAATATTTTGCTTTTGCATACAATTCTCTAAACCTTCTAATACCGCAAACTCTAGTTCTCCGTACACTAATATTTTGCTTTTGCATACAATTCTCTAAACGTTCTGATACCGTAAACTCTAGTTCTCCGTACACTAATACAAAGGAGTCCGCAACATCTAAGCCATGTATCTTGTTTTTAAGTTTCCATTCCTGATCGTACTAATTTCTTATCGCCGCTAATCTGACTCCACCCCATGGCACACAAACATACAAATGAACTTAACGCGTATACGAAAAATCACCATGAAGTTGCGCTATTTGCTGGTTATCGTATTCATTATTGACAATTTACGCAATTCCATTTTAAATCCATGCAATGTTGGATCCAGCGCCACTCAATTGTTTCAAAGATGTTACTTGAACAATTTACAATGGAATGCGCACTCTCGGTATCACATTCCTTGTTTTAGGTGTGTAACAAAAAGATAATTTCCAAACGAATTGCTCCAAAATCCAACAAGAAAGAAAACGGAATAACGGCATTAGGCTGAGAGAGGTTGTCACGCGAATCGACAAATCGAACGACATCGACAAGGCAAAACGTACAATCTGTGAGTTTCGGTTCCGCACCGACAAATCCCCGCAATGGTCAATGGCGGAAAATCACATTCCTTAACTTCGATATTTATTGGGTCACTACTAAATTCGGGCGTAAGCGCTCGTTCCTCTTAATTTCACTTGCGTACAAATTATTCCTTTGCTTCAAACAAATGAGATGATGCACATTACAACCGTCGATGGGCCTTCCCGTCAAGACGCGATCATGTCGAATCACTGTTGCAAACATTACAAGCGAACAAACAAGATTCCATTCGCGACGGAATCGAGCGAATCAAAGTTTGATAAAAATGATTTCGCGATTTCGGGCGAAAACACAAATTTCCACATACGTCTCGAAATTAGAACTTTGTTCATCACCTGTCGACATTCAATACTTCGCTTGCCAGCGCGGCTCTCGAGACGCGTGCCCTGCGTGGTGACCCGTAACAGACTCCCCGAAATCTCCCGGTGACAGCACCAGCAGCACCCACCCGGTCATACTCTCGCTACCGCCACTCATACATCATCAACACCATTCTTGTTGAATGTGCAATGTTTTAATTCATTGCTTTAGTATGTGTTATTTTCTGTTGTTACCCTACTTTAAAAATATTATTCCCTAACGCTTTGTATATTTAAAATACACTAACTAATAACACATTTTCACACTAAGAAAACATGCGTAAGTATGTGATTTTATTATCAGACCCTATTCTGGTTTTGAATTTCTTTTATCTGCTCTCTTTCTCCCCTTGAATTACTCATTGTAATATAAGTTTGGATGTATATTATGCAGAAGATGGACTAAATTATCACGTTCAATGCTGAATACTCGTAGTCGTGAATAGTTGTTGAGATGTACATCTAATTTACGGATGAAAACGGCAACTTTACGGCGACATAGCGATACATCAGCCGAAACATCATTGTATGATTCACATTGTGTAAGTGCACCGTACCAGCCTTGACTTAGATCTGTAGTATCATCGAAATCCCAAACTTTTAAAATCTTAGGCGCTTTAGGGCATGAGTGATCATCAGGGAAGACCATGACATCTTCATCGGCACATTTCTGTCGGAGGTACTCATGTAAAACTTTTCATGAACTATTCAGGCACAACTGAAGAGCTACTTTGATAGGATATTCCCCGTTTGGTAGGCAAGAAACAAGTCTTTCTTTATAGCTTCGCTCTTTTTTCGAGCAATTCATCGCATGCCTCTTTAATGTATCAATAAAATGTGAACAATTACGTTCTTTCTTGCCCTCCATACGACAATTATCACTGGAAAAATGATTCAATTTACGACGCCATATCGTAATCGTCGTTTCAAGGTTTTCAATCATACGGTCAAAATTTTTGGAATTTAAAAAGTTTTGACTACCACAGTCTTGTTGGCACTTGTATGATATATTGATTAATTTATTTATAACATTATCAACGACATCATTAACATAGCATGGATCGAAGGCACTATTCAATACTGAACTGATTGCTGCGATCCCATTAAAAAAATTCCCAACGGAATTCATTGTACTATACTGTTCATAGGATTGTATAGTGATGAGCATATTGTTTAGAGGATTGAATTTCATGAACCTGGTCCTTGAATTCCCCTCTAAATTGTATAACAGCCGATTATTTCGCCAGTCCCATATTTTCACGTCTTTTCTAATAGAATAAGCAACAAAATCTTGTATCGGATGGAAGCATATCGAAGGAATGATGTTGCCAAATTCGATTTGATTTCCATAGAACTCTTGCACGCTGGCTTTTTGAACATAATCTTCATATACGGTTACAATACCACCAACACTTCCTGTCGCCAGAAGTGTAGGAATTCTGGGATGATATGCAATTGTCCATATTGTTCGGTCATTGGATTGAAGTTCCGAAATTTTCATCATACGTTTGGTAACGACTATGCTGATGGTGCGATTTGTGTGGGAAATTGCAGCGTGGCCCCTATTATTACAGGATACCACATAAATAGAACGGATCTCAGGTGAGACATTTCCAATGTTCTGTAATGATTTTCAACTTTTTAAGTTCGAACGCGGAACCGACCTCTCATCGGTTCAAGACGTTAAGTCTGAGTAGTGCCAACGGATGGTACCAACATGTCAACCAATCCGTGCACCGTAACCCATTCACGCGGTGGCTGCTTGTCGGCCAGCTAGTTCGGAGAGGATTTCGGTCGCGGGTCTCCGAATGGGTTACGCTCAATTACAATATTTTCAGCCACCTGAACATGCCCGTTTTCAAAACGCGTTATCAAACAAAACCATACGGAGAAGAAACCTATTCTACGTTACTCCGTATTTCTTCATTAACCAGTCAAGAATACAAAATCTAATTTTTATTTCGCGTTCCCGAATTTCCGACGCGGTACCGAAAAGTATGCTACTCTAAATTAAACCAACGAAAACTACTCTAATGAAGTGACGAAACAACAAAGGTACCGCGGACCGCGCGCGACGCGAAACCGACCTCAGCGGATTTGGCGAAACCCTACCCTCGCGACGGCATACCTACCCTGCACTCACTCTCCCGCTGGAACAGAAAGAACCACTGAAAAGGAAAGTCTTTAATCCATTAGCAATTCATTTTATTATTAATTCTTTTTTTTATGTGAATTTCAAAAGATACCTTAACATTCTTTTCTAATTTCTTCTAAAAATAATTTCATACATATAATTTGAACTTGAATTTAAAGCGTAAATGCACCGAATGTTAAACTATTCATAGAAAAATCATTTTGATATGTACATTCTGGTTATTTTTCCTAGCAATTGCATTTTCTCGATATTCTATAAATATTACGTAATTGATTTTTGGCATGTACTTTTAATTAGAGCAATAAATTGACATGAAAACTTATCACTTAAAATAACAAAAATGTGCGATGAACACAAAAAAAAAAAACCAACTGTGCATTTTAAACTAATCAAATATTCATTAATTATGGCAGGTAAAACATAAAATTGTATTAACGTGAAATATTTAAATTTATGTTTCTTTTGGTATTAACTTAATTCATTGTTTTATGTGAATTTCAAAAGATACTTTAATATTCTTTTCTAAATTCTTCTAATTAGAATTGGACTCGGAAGTCGTACTAAATCTGGTGGACGCTATCTTTTTTCAATGTTTCTGACCTATGTTGAAGCTTATTACTCTCACAAATCTATCTTGTATTAACCTATAATCGAAGAGTGTCCATGCTAAGCAAGTAGGAGAAGTAATGTTATGTAGTTTATGTTCCTTTTTAACTTACTTAATTTATATTCTTAGTAACACTTGATAGGACATAATAGTTGATTCGTTTGCTATACTAATAGTACTGAGCAGTACAATTGTTAATTTGTCTTTTATTATTTGATTTCACACCTATTTCACCTAATCTTGATAGATCTATCAAAACTACCGGGAACACTTTATGTCTGGGTTAAACCTTTTCATACATATACTTTCTTACTAAAGGAAAATCCTATAGTTCGTAAACATTTATACGTGTATACACGGCAAAACTACTAGAAGACTTTCCTAGTACATCTCCGCTCTATACTATACTCATTCTATTTTTTTATATTTTAGGTTATACATTTATCAATATTTTTTAGGCAATTAACAATTGCTCGCTATTCTGATCTACAACTTAACTAGTTTGTCATCTCTGTGGTTAAAACCATTGTACAATTTTATTTTGTGGAAGATTTTAAACTACAACCGGATTCGGATATGACATTTTAGTACTAATGTTTCCAATAAATACGTATATATGTATCAACAAAAGGAAGAAACGGAAACAGTAGTTATATATCACAAAGTATAGCAAGTGTTAAAGGTTATTTTGCCAGGTAGCCGTAGGTAAGTAATTTTCAATATTAAATTCATTAGTTATACAAAATTAATAATATCACTCGATTAAACATAGTAAATGTGTGTTAAATAGTTAAAAGTAAGTATAAACCCAATGCTAAAGTTTCGTATGCCTCACCGTATCGGTCCAATAGTTTTGTATTGTCATTGCTTCCAAAGAATTGAGAAATGAATCGTTATCCAAACTGTACATTTCATCTGAATTATCTCGAGTTGTACTATCATCAATGTATCCGCTTGAATCAGGTTCACTAAGTGCCTGTGGTTTATTTACATACCATCGACGATAAAGTACTATGCCCGCCAGTGCTACACCAGAAAATAATCCGACAACGGCAAACGATATGCCCGATATCACACCTGCGTCTAATACGTAGGCTCTCTGAATTGAAAGTGCTTCCGATGATACATTGCCTTCATCCTGTTCCTGATGGAAGTCATCAAGCGAAATAGCCGTTGACCGTGCCAATAAATTTTTTGAATCAGTAGAGAAGTTAAACTTCAATTCCTGCCTATATTCGGCCAATACCTTTGATTTACGTGCTCGTTCGCCATCTAATTGGCGAGCAATTTCCACTCGGATAATTTCCTCTTCCTTTGTGATGTTTTCAAAGTGAAACGAACGTAGCAGCGGATTTGAATTGTCTCTCATATCCGTGTCTGTTTGCAGGTCCAATGATTGCGCTTGTACTGCCGGCGGTGACAATATAAGCGATGATGCATTATTTAATGATATTTTGCCTCGTATGGAATCTTCTGATGAATCGGCACTATTATTGTTGTTATTGCCGCCTTCCTCATCAATTGTTGTAATCAAACATGGAATTCTTAAAGTTCCTTCTTCACGTACGTCTTCCTCGTTCGCAGTAGGCTAGGAAATGAACAATTTCGAGGACCATACATATCAACGGGAGGACAATGTTCGTAGCCAATTTTCTCGTATAAGCCCACTTGATCGACGGTCGCCAAACAATTACAAGACCAGATGGCTGGGCCGAGAGGAGGGACTGTAATAAATAATGCGGCGCTGCAGCAGTGCTAATTTTTTTTTTGCATGTATTTGCAGAAAAAGCGATCTTTTCCCGGCAGGTTCTGACATAGATAGTCAAGCCGCAGGAAAGATGATTCGAAATTGCTTACCTGTGGGTTCAGTCACCTCCAGCGCCACTTCTTCACTTGTCACAATGTATTGGCGCTTGTGCACGTGCAAAACCACTTTACAACCATGCAATACGGGAGCTTTCACTTATCACATTGACTACTTTGTCTATTTATTTTAAGAAGTCTTTGAATTCACTTTTCAATGCTTTCTTTTATTTCCCGCCGTTTCTCTTCCTCGTTGCGTCGGACTGTCAAATCGACAACCGCCGACAAAACAGATGTGCGGAATGGAACGCCACATGGCGGCAATGTGCATTTTTTTTGTCGCCAGTGGCATAGTGTTTTGATGGCAACGGTGGAGGGGCATTACCAGATGGATATGTCTCGAAATGTGTCCGGGTTTTGAGTAATATTATGTTTCAAATATTTATATCCACAGATCTAAATATTTGGAAAGAAAAAAAAATATTTTCTGCGCAACGATATCCACACGAAAGATGAAGTCCGCTTGCACTTCGAGGGCATACCCATCTGGCCAGGTGCAAGGGTTCGGGATCGGAATCACTTCGATTCCCGGGCGTAGGCGTCACATTACAGTTCTTAATCCTGAACTCTGATATTAATTTACTTTCCGCTAAATTCTCAGCAGCTTTATTTCACTTCCGACGATAGGACCTCTTTGTAAATCCAATTTCACGTTCATACAACAAATGCAGGAATGTATTTCGCGCCTCTTCAGACATACCTAGCATTTAGACGCTTCTCATCTTCTTCAAAAGAGAAAATGAAGAATTTGTCTTATTTTTCCTTAACGATGGAAAACAATTATTATTATGAGGCCGCATGTGCAACAAGTTTGGAAAAAGCATTTTCGAGACAATTTTTCAGTTCTGCATAAGTGACAATCAGGACCGATTACTACATCATCAAATGAGGTTCAACAAAAAAAGGCAAAATCAGCGGTAGCAAGACACGTAGTCAAAGAAAAACACAAGTTCAAATGGGAGAATCTGATGGTAATGCCGGAAGTAGGAAACTGAAGGAAAGTGGATGGAAGCAAAAGTTTTTGGATATCGTGAGTTCCGGAGGAAAAAAGGATGAATATGGATACCACCAATGGTTACAGTGACTTGATGAAGTTGGTGTAGTATATGAGTCACCATCTAAAAACTTTTCCTCTTAATAGAGTAATCGTTTTTCTGTAAAATCGTTCATGTCAATCACCTTTAATTACCCTAGGGTAAAAGACTATAGCAGCTGTAAAAAGGGTGAAGCTTCAGAATAAGGAGACAATTTGTCCCCAAAAAAATATCGATACCTGGAAAATCAAAAATAAATTATGATTTTAAAGGCATTTTTACAATATAACCCTTTCAGTCATCTCATAAAAGCTTGTAGGCAATGCAATTTACTACGTTGTAGCAATCGAGCAGTCCGCATAGGCAAACTCCTCGAGGAGCTTTCACGAAAAGGACAATAGGAGTGGACTCCCTAAGGCCTATACTGACCTTAAGGAATTAGTAAATAACGAAGAGAAACCCAAAGAAACAAAAGAATATGAAATCGCATTAACTGTGATTGAAGATGCAAAAGCTTTTTTTTTTGAATTTGAAATATATTTTACACAAGAGAGTGAACTACGGTCTCCATAAAATCTAGAATAAACAAAACAATTTCCACTTTATACGCCGAAAATTTATTTTCTATTCCTTGTTATATTTCAAACAAAATAGCCCCAGAAAACATGAATAGAATGCATAGCAGTAACCTTCGTCCAATCCCAAAAAATTTTCCTTACAGTGCTCTTTTGCTTAGACCAGGGGTGGGCAGCCTTTTGAGTCGGAAGAGTCAAAAATTACAATTTACAAAAGTTTTGAAAGATCCACAACAATTTTTCTTGCCAACAATCAATAGTACTTGCATGAAGTTTTTTGAGAAAAAAAAACTAATCTATTCATAAGAAAAATATCTATTTATTCATATATAAGTAGTGATTTTTTCACAACAAATTAGATAATATATACTTAGTATTATTAGATAATGACTTATTATTTAAGTAAAAAATTAAAACATTTACTTACAACAATAACTTGTACTTCAATAACAAACAATTGAGCAAACAAATTCAATGAAAGCGGTGGCTTTGCATGGTTTTAGAAAGTTTGGATAAAATTGGCTCATAACTTCTTATTTTAAGTTTCAAATACGTCTCTGAGTTTTCATTTGTTAGTTGGCTTCATAATTTACTTTTAATTATATCCGTGCAAAAGAATGCCGAAGATATTCAGTACTCCAAATGTCAACTTCTTCACCTCACTATGCAATCTGGAAGACTATTTCATGCATCGAAAATAAGTGCCTCAACTCACGGCATTTCTTTTAAAGCTGTCCACTTTTGTTGCGTTACGTACATACATTTCTGGACCTCCAAATCTTCCAATTTGCTTTTCAACTTTACAAATTTTATACTCCACAAAGCTTCAATTTTTAAATCGATCAATTGCATTTGTAAAGATCCAGTATCAACTTCTAATGGCTCAATGTAGATTTCGTTACTATTTGTGTTGAGAGGATTTACTCTGAAGACTAGAGTGGTTTAATTACCAAATTCATGACCTCAACTATTTTGGCCGGAAATGTTTGGGCACAAAGCGCTTCTTAGTGTATTATGCAATGAAACGTAAGAATGTCGTGGTTTATTTTGCTCTGAAGAATCTTTGTTCTCCCTTTATTTTTCTGTCATACTTCTGGCTCAATCAGATGCTATTGATACGATTTTATTTAAATCGATCTTATTATCTTCGAGGCATTTTTCCAGGGCATTCGCTGTGTCTTCCCCTCTAGTTTATCCCGAGAGCGGTAGCAATCCTAGAAGTTCTTCTTTTGGACCTTGGGAAGACATATACCTGACAAAAAGGCCAAATTGTGCAGTATATTTTATGTTGCAAGATTCATCTATAGCAAATGATGAGGCAGAAGCCAGTTGAATGTCACAATCTTTGACATACTCACCATCTTTTTTGCAATTTCTAGTGGTACCGTGAAGCTTGCCAGATTAACATTACTTGTAGAATGTGTCCATTTACTAGACATGGAACTTGATTGCTGTTTTTGTTTTTGGAGCAAATCGGCAGCTTTTTTTCGTTCTTCGCCGGCTGGATATTTTATAGCGAACTGGGTATATTTTGTAGTGAAATGTCTCTCTAAATTTGATTTCTTATTTTGTGCGAGTTTTTTGTGGCAAATAAGACAATTCGGAAGGCCCTCTGAGTTGCATATGAAAGCGAATGACTCCGTCCAATCCCGATTGAATTCTCCATCTCTTCTTCAGTTCTTCCTTTTTTTGTAGATGCCATGCTAGCGGTGAAGCTGTAATAAAGAATTTTTTAAATTATTATTTAGGTATCCAAAACAGCCGATGACAAGTTTTGCAGTTATTTACTATGTGTACTTATACCTACGTAAATACTTACGAGAAGCTGGGCATAATGAAATATCATTTATCAAAACACATTTTACAACGATATTTCCCAATTAAAAATACTTACTTAAATAAAATAAATAATTCCCTAACACTATAATTATTAAAATAAATCATTTAGACGCAAAACTCTTGTTGTCACTCTCTCACGGACTGATTGACTATAAGTCAAAGACATATAAAGTAATAGACGCGAAATGAGCTTATTTTCATCCATACGTGAGTGAAGTACTTTTACTACGTACATGCCTTCCTCTCGGATGCGAATTGAAATCCCCCTACCTTTCACGCCGCTATAGGATCCACACACTCAAGTGGCTCTCTAGTTGCTCTCACGAAAATCCCACTCCTCTTACACCTTAACCCCCGAATTGTCAACAAAATATCAACCAATGATTGAAAACATATGATTTGTGAAAATTCAACATTAATGGGAAACGTCTAATCAAGTTGAATTTGAAATTGTACACAAAACAATTTTTTAAGATAAACCGTCTTGAATCTAGTGCAAAAGCGTTGCAAATGTGATAATTAATCAAACTGAAAAGTTTGTTACGGATCGCGAGTGTTTTTGTGCCGAAAAATGAAAAATGTAGTGACGTGTGTGGAATTATAAAAACAGCTCTAGGAAGCATGTCAGGGACGTTTCCTTCGTAGGGTAAGGCATGCTCAATCTTTTACATGGTTCAAGTTAGAATACCCGCACGGAAAATTGATTTAGTTCAAGATGCGAAAATTAGTGAGAGGACACGTCAAATTTATTTGAAAGTCAAATCAACAGCTAATAACGCGTCAACTTCACGCTGCATGATAAAGTGTTTCAGTTCTCTCGATGCATTTGGTATCCATGCTCTCTGAGATCTATGCTATAAGTACATAGTTTCGACGCATCTGTGGTTGCCTCCCGTCTGCGGTGATCGCCGACTGGCACGAACAGACTTATCAGAACGTGTTTATCATGGTGCAGTCTGCACAGTTTAGTTTTTTTTTATTTTGGCAAGTATTAGATACTTAGTTTACGAATAAAGGTGCTATGCCCAGCTATGCCGAAATCAATGAAAATTGCCAACCGTATAAATAATCCAAAACTGCAAATACCTACTTACTTTGATATTCAGTGTACGAAAATAGGTTGATTAAATAATAATTTATAGAATCTCATACTTATAATTATTATTTTATCCCTAATTTTTAAATAATAAAAACTATAAAATAGATAAATTCCAAAATAGGTAATTTATTGAATATAAAAGTACATATTTTAATAAAAACTCTTTCGCAGTAATACCAAACAGCAATAGGTACTTTGTTTCTTTTTTTATAATTCTTATTGACTTCAAAAAAGCAGTTAGGTTCTTATTTGGAAAAAAATATGTATTATATAAATTTTAAAAATATACTACATATTATGTTACCTACCTTTACTTCGGTTTTTTTACTTTTATTACTATAGTGAGCGTCAAAAGAAAGTAAGCACCAACTTTTCATCTTTAAATTGTTACATTACAAAGCTATTATTGACTTGCGATAAAAAGTAATATACGTGACTTTACTACTAAACCATTTAGAGATTGATTACTATTAAACATGAAATCAAAACAAGTGGCAACATTGCACAAATCTCACCAAAGTGGATATGCATCAGATTTTTCGCGTCAAAAAAAAGTAAACAGTGGTAACACTTACTTCGCTTCTGTTACCTTAACTTTTGGTGACAAATTTGTGCTGTTCGCGTGGTTTACTTCACCAAATGTCGTTTTAAGTACATTTGTTCTTATTAATATTAAAAATACAGACGTAAAAGAAAATAGTTTCACTATGGGAAAGCGAACATCACCTGATACTCGGAAAATTATAATAGACTTAAAAGAAAAAGGTAAATCCTTGCGTAAAATTGGCGAAATCGTGGGCAGAAACTACTGCACAGTAAAAAAAATCCCCGTTGGCAGCACCAGCCGGAAAAGTAAATTTCTCGTATGTAGCGTAAGGTTTCGGAAAAGAATTTGGCTTGCCTACTACTGGACTTCTTACTGAAATTGGTGTAGCACTACATGGGTATTTATTAATAGAAAGGATCTGTTTTTGGAGAACCTTCATAGAGGCGCAAATATTTTGCTAATTAAATTGAGTTGCACACGAATGAATCACATATTGAAAATCGGCGGGTAATAAATTGTTATAAACATATTTATATATTCTGGACATGCTGGAAAACTCTTTTCAAGTTCCAGAATATCTAATGCGGCTTTTGAGGAACTACCTAAAAGACCGAAGCCTGCTCTACGACACGACACAGGGCCAACGAAGGATGGAAATTACATCGGGTGTTGCCCAGGGATCTATCCTTGGTCCGGACCTGTGCAACGTGTCTTACGACGGGCTACTGAGACTTGAGATGCCAGATGAGTCGCAATTGGTCGGCTATGCGGATGATGTTGCGGCTCTGGTCGCCGGACGCACCGTTGAACAAGCGCAACTTAGGCTGGGTATACTAATGCGCCGAGTGAGGGACTGGATGACTGCTCGCGGGCTCAGTTTAGCACTGGAGAAAACCGAAGTGGTCATCTTGACAAAAAAGAGAATCCCTAGAGTAAGGATTATCAGTATTGGAGATATATAAATCGAATCGAAGCCAGCGGTGAAGTACCTGGGGCTACTGATCGACTCGAAAATGAGTTTCTCTGAGCAAATCAGGGCAACGGCTGAGAAGGCTGCTTCGGGTATATCGGCCCTGAGTCGACTTATGGCCAACGTAGGGGGACCCAGTCCATCAAGAAGACGCCTCTTGATGAGTGCTGTAGGGTGAGTGCTACTGTACGGAGCAGAGGTATGGGGCGACGCTCTCAGCAAGGAGGTATACCGAAAACGATTGGCACAGGTACAGAGAAGAGGAGCACTGAGAATTGCATCTTCGTATCCAACAGTCTCCGACTCGGCGGTGAGAGTTGTTACAGGCGTGATACCATTCGCCCTCCTTGCTAGAGAGCGCCACGCTATTTACCTGCGCCGAAACGAGGATGCGAGGGAGATGGTTGTCCGCGAGGAGAGACAACGCTCGCTCAACGATTGGCAGCAGTCTTGGGGGGAATTGCACGAAGGGAAGGTGGACTGCGCACCTCATCCTGGATGTGAGGCCGTTGCTAAATCGAAGGCATGGTGAGACTGACTTCTATCTGACCCAGCTTTTGAGCGGGCACGGGTGTTTTCACTCTTACCTGCACAAGATCGGTAAGTCACGGTCTCCCGATTGTCGGTTTTGCCCAGGAGAGGAGGACAATGCCTGTCACACATTTTTTGCGTGTACAAATTGGGTCAGGCTGCGAAGGGAACTCTACAGGGAGACGGGAGAGCTCACCCCGGATAATATAGTTGCGATGATGCTCGAATCGGTTGACAAATGGAACCAGGTGGCACATTATGCTCGGGCAGTCCTAAAATATAAAAGGGACTCACAGCAGCTGGAGGCGCTGGGGCCTGGAGGATCGCTCTTCTGGCATTTCCTCTTCCCCTCTCCCCTCCCGCTAGGAAAGGGACTCCCCAGCTTGAAGGCGCCCCACGGCGTAACAAAACAAGACCTGGCCCGAAGTAATGTGTCAAACGGTTCCAGGCTAGGTTCTCAGATTGACAGGGAAGGTGTTTAGTGGGTAGTCCAAGGGTATCCTCCATGGGAGTCGCACACTGCCAGACTCGGCGGGCGTAAATGCCTTCACCTCCCTACCACAAAAAAAATTTTAAGCGCAAAGCTCATGATTATCCTAAACAAATGACCTATGAAGACCGCAGCTCCTCTGTTCCGGAAGACAACTGTAATTTCTTCGCAAATCATTTTCAATCAGTGTATTCCTTACCAAACACCTCACCTTATGTAGATAACACTAACGCCGTTTTTGAAACAGGGCTTCAGGAACTCTTAGTTTCTGAAGATGATATCATTAATCCAATTAAAATACTTGATCTGAACCATGGACCTGGTCCAGACTTACTTCCACCTTATTTTCTATACCAGTGCAGTGAAGTATTAGTATTTTTAATAAGTCACTCGTAAGCGGAAATTTTCCGATACACTGGAAATCTTCTCACCTGACTCCAATCCATAAAAGCAAAAGCAAAAGGAGTGCTCAAAATTATAGAGGAATTGCTATTTTATCTGCCATTCCAAAATTATTCGAGAAAATAGTATGCTCTAAAATATCGCCCGTAATAGAAGCATGGCTTCAGGAAATATCGATCTTTAACCACCAATCTAACAGTTATGGTCTCATACATACTTTGCGCAATGGAAAAAGGGCACCAGGTTGACGCAATTTAAACTGATTTTAGTAAAGCCTTTGATCGCATCAATCATACGATTCTGTCAGAAAAATTGCGCAATTTCGGAATCACTGGCCCATTGCTTCGCTGGCTAAACTCTTACTTAAAAAACCGGACCGGAGGGTATATGTCCAAAGAAATTCAAGTCTACTCCGGTGTACCTCAAGGCAGTCATCTCGGACCTCTTCTTTTCAACATATTTATATCAGACCTTTCTGATGTGTTATCCGAAATACCCCATGTATTTTTTGCGGATGATCTAAAATTATACTATGGGATAACATCCCACAGTGATTCGATATTCTTACAGAACAAGATAAATGCTCTGCTGAAATGGTCCAACACAAACCACCTATACTTGAACCTCCAAAAATGTCAGGTGATTAGTTTCTCTCGCAGAACTTCAATTTTATTAACTGATTATCACCTCGGTAATACTAATCTTTCCCGAACAGACAGCATAGTAGACCTCGGTGTCTTTTTGGATAAGAAACTCCGTTTTAATTTGCACTATGATGAGGTTCTCTGCAATGTCACGGTGAATTTATTGCGGACCAGTAAAATTATTGCAACAGCAATTATATGCCACCAACTCGTAGCCAATCAGTCCTTACGGCAAGCCAGTTTTCCATATCGATTTCGGGTTTGGGCACCCGTTGATATGGAGATTTCTATGGGCCAATCATAGACGCCGATCTATTGCAGCATTTCGGCATTATCATGGATATAAAAACCAAACGTCTCATTGATAGCAAGCGCAAAGCTCATTTTTGTGGACAGTTTTTACCAGTGGCCCCCAGCCTATTGGAAATCCATCGTGGATATGCGTTCTATCGAATCACCGAGCAGTTTCCAGAAGACATGACATGAAGGGAAAACATAATGTAGAGCACCACACCCTTACCAGAGGGCCCCCGATAGACTCGCAGCCTTCTACCAGGCATACTTTGCATAGCTCAGCGAGAGTTCGGCCGCGTGATGCAGCTAAATATTTGCCGATCTTCCAGTAGTGCATATGGGAGCACAATGCACCTGGTGCCCAAAAAGCGTGTGGAGTGGCATGTGTTTGGCAATTATAGACGCCTGAATGCAGTTACAATTCCGGAGAGATTGCCAATTCCACGCATACTCGTAGATAGTGCATTGTACGCTGACGGTGCAACCATTTTCACCATACTTGATCTGACCCGCGCCTACAATCAAATAATCACAACTTTTGGCCTTTTCCTATTTCCAGCTATGACATTCGATCTACGGAACGCAAGCCAAACTTTTTAGTGATCCATGAAAAAAACCTTGCATGGTCTCGAGTTTACTAGATACTATCTTGATGATATCCTGATTTTTATGAAGAGTCGCAAAGAACGCGCGAAACACTTATGAAAAGTGTTTGGACGGTTAAAAGGATATATTTATTTCTATTTTAAAGAATAAATCCAATTACGAAATAGATGAAGCAATGACACAGCAAGGAGAAAGAAGAAAAAAACATGCAAATAGCAAAATATAAGTAATAAAAACTGCAAAAACCGAGGAAAAAATTAAAAAGAAGAGTGTGAACATATTTTTGTAAACTAAATATGAGAGGGGGAAGGTCCAAACTGAAGGTCATGATGGTTACGTGGTATTTTGAGTATGGTTGAGTGAAAATACACCAAGCTACATTCGAATGGAACATCAAAAATATTAGATGATCTTGTAAAACGTGTTTCGCCTCACTGGAACCTGGTTGACAAGGAAATTATCGAGCAAACCACGGCAAAGCCTGTGAAGGAAACATTCATCAAGGTAGAGTCGACGCTTCTCCAGCGAAGGAATATTGAGGACAGATAAGCGTGATTCATAATAAATGTAGGGAATCCGGAGCTTTAAGAAAAGGATCCGAGTAAATCATTTCTGTACAGTTGAAGTTACCAAACTGCCGAACAATACTCAAGAATGGGACGAAGCAAACTAGAATGTAATTTAACACATGATAAAGGATCGGAAAAAATATAGAAATTTCTTGAGATCAAGCCAGAAATGCGAGAGGCTTTAGAAGTAATTTCAGAAATATGACCATCAAAATTCAACTTAGAGTCGAAAATAACACCTAAGTCCCTGAAATGTGCCACCGTACTTAGGTACGAATTATTTAACGAAAATTGAAAGCTTAGAGGACTAAGGTTATTAGAAAATGAAAGATGAATGCACTTAGAAACATTTAGTGTTAGCTGGTTATAAGAAATCCAAAATAAAATGGCATCTAAATCTTTTTGAAGCAAGCCACAGTCATCGATTGACGACACTACTTTGAAAACTTTGACGTCGCCTTTATAAAGAAGACATGAGGAGTTGATGACAATAATATAATCTATCAATCAACATAAAAAAATGCCAACTAGGAAAAGCAGAGGCAGAATATCTGGGCTACAACATCTCTAATAAGGGCGTGAAACCGCTATTGAATCGAATTCAGGCGATACTCAAAATAAAGCAACCTTCAAAATTATCTGAATTGCGGAATTTTTAGGGTGTCATAAACTTCTTTCGGCAGTTTCTGGCACGTGCTGCAAGAACACAAGCGCCACTTCACGCGCTATTGAGAAATAGACAACAATGAAGGGGTCCGCGATTTTTCCATGGAAGTTACACGGCCATATATTCCCAAGGTTCTGCGTCTTATAATAAATTTTTGGTATGCATTCTACTGGTTCCTATGTTTCCCACATGTTTTTATACACGCACGCCGCCTATCATAGGATAGATTCACTATACCAGGAACCTTTGCAGATGTGTATTAAACAACTATCCAAAGTTTCATTGTTACGATAGAAGGTGGCGGACTCGTGCTGATAAGCAAGGTAAGGGAAATCATCTTGACAAAAAAGAGAATCCCTCGATAAGGATGATCACTAATGTAGACATACTAATCAGATTGAAGCCAGCGGTGAAGTACTTGGGGCTACTGATTGACTCGAAGATGAGTTTCTCTGAGTAAATCAGGACAACGGCTGAGAAGGCTGCTTCAGGAGTATCGACTTATGGCCAACGTAGAGCGACCCAGCCCATCAAGAAGACACCACTTGATAAGTGCTGTAGGGCTAGTGCCATTGTACCGAGTAGAAATATGGGGCGACGCTCTCCGTAAGGAGATATACCAAAACCCTTGGCACAGGTACAAAGAAGAGGAGCACTGAGGATTGCATCTTCGTATCCGACAGTCTCTGGTTCGGTGGTGAGAATTATTATAAGCATGATACCTGTTGCCCTCGTTGCTAGAGAGCGCCGCGCTATTTACTTGCCTCGAAACGAGGACGTGAAGGAGAGATAGCGCTCACTCAACGATTGGCAGCAGTCTTGGGTTAATTTCACGAAGGGAAGGTCGACTGCGCGCCTCATCCCGGATGTGAGACTGTGGATGAATCGAAAGCACGGTGAGACTCACTTCCACCTACCCAAGCTTTTGAGTGAGCAAGGGTGTTTTCAGTCGTACCTGCACATATTGATGTCACGGTGCCCTGATTGTCGGTTTTGCCTAGGAGAGGAAGACAACGCCTGTCACACATTTTTTACGTGCACAAAATGGGACAGACTGTAAAGGGACCTCTACAGGGAGATGGGAGAGCTCATTTCAGACAGTATAGGCACGGTGATGCTCGAATCGGTTGACAAATGGAACCAGGTGGCACATTTTGTTCGGGCAGTCCTAAAAGATAGACACTCACAGCAGCCGGGGCGTTGGGGTTGGGGGATCGCTTGTCTGGCAATTCCTCTTCCCCTCTCCCTTCCCCATGAAGAGGGATCCCCCAGGTTGAAGGTGCCTCAGGGCATTAAAAAACAAGACCTGGCCCGAAGTAATGTGTTAAACGGTTCCAGGCTAGGTTCTCGGGTTGACAGGGGAGTTGTTTAGTGGGTAGTCCAGTCGTTTGTGAGCATGGAAGTCCCACACTCTGTGCGTAAATGACATTCACCTCCCAACCACAAAAAAGTTTCATTGCAATTGGATCAATAATGACAATGAATTGTGCAGTAATGCATAAAGGGCAAACTGATAGACATACATTCGTTTTTATAAATATACGGGGCAAAGAGAAAGTAGGGTATAGGTCAAAACTGAAATAAGTCAAATTTTGATGAATGTTTTCTTCAATTGAGAGATTTAAAGCGTCTTACATTTGCAAGTAATTAAGCTTATATCAGAACGTATCCCTTCTAGGTGGACGGACATATGGCCAAAGCGTGATATTGACCATATCACTTTCCCGAGTGCCAATACATTCGATCAAGATAATGAGATACTCTAATTGTCTTGACGTAAAGACCCAAAAGGAGCTATAGTGCTAAAGCAAACAAGTTGGGTAGACAGAACTTCGCTCATGTCAGAAGGGTTTTGTATTTATTCTACGATATTCAAATATATAGCATGATTTAATTAGAGATACACTTTAATGACATTATATTTTTGCTTTGAAAGGAAAACCAGTGCTGCTCCATTTTATCCGGACAAAATTTTGTTACAACATTCCTAAAATCATTGACTAAGCCGAATTTTAAATGTCTGTCTGTTATATTCTGCATTTGTAAAAAATATGTACAATCAAAGTGTAGTGTTTCAATGGAAAGCCCATGTAGTTGGGAACCGTATGTCATTGCTGTAGTCGAAGAAAATTCATACGGTAATAACTTCTACACATTCTTTTAAAACTTATAGAATATAAAGGCCTTTTAAAGGTCAACTCTAATATCTGCTGCCATACAATTTAATGATATAAATACAGTTTCACTGGCAAAAATATTAAATTTACAAATCCTACTATTATTAGCAAAGTTCATAGAATTTGATACTTTAATTATTTGTATTGGATCTACCACCGTGATTGTTCTACCTATTATTTTCACTGCTTATCTTCAGCTATTCATTAATAAATTCAAGCAATTGTTAATAGCATGTACCTTAAATGTTGAAGTTCAGGAAAAATAACACAATTTGATGCAACATTCTCATTTCAAATGGCCACTATTTTGTTTTACA
This sequence comes from Odontomyia ornata, assembly GCA_963969285.1. Lineage (NCBI taxonomy): Eukaryota > Metazoa > Arthropoda > Insecta > Diptera > Stratiomyidae > Odontomyia > Odontomyia ornata. The sequence goes on from OZ017739.1 coordinate 151,796,627, forward strand.
ATATATTCACTATTCATTAGAATATAATTTCCAAAACTTTCATGCAAATCCTTGGAAACCCGTAAAGACTGAGTTGATCTTTCTGAAATTCTAAATTATGGTTAAACTTGTAAATTGATATTCTCATGTTGAATTTAAAGGCTCCCTTACGATTTTATTCAAAAAAGTGTAAAATTGATGTATCATACTATTACTAACAAAGTTGAGTGAATTTTGACGTATTTGTTGTTGTTGTGCTCATAAAGGTCTACATTGATGATTTTTACCTGATTTTTCGGATCGAAGATGTTCAATTGCGAGAGGGGTTTGCGAAAATTTCGTACATTTCCCCTTCTCCTACCTTGCTTGACTCGGGTAAAATAATTTTAAGACCTATTTTGCAAAGATCTCATTAAGACCTTTCATTTGATACCCCATTTGACCACCTATGATGAAAAAAATTGTTCAAGTGTACTCCTCTATATGGGACGACCCCCTTAAAAGTCTTTTTTCACCCCAAAACTTTCTAGTCATAACCTCCAACCTTTTCACAGTTTCATGGCTTTATAGTTTCGGGGAAAAACTGCTGTGACATACAGACGGAGGGACGGACGGACCGATTTAGTACAAAATCCTAAAAACACCTATACCTCTAGTTTGTGACATATAATTAACAGCATCTGTCCCGCAAGATCTGTGAAAATCCTGCTTTAAAAGGGAATGCAAGTTAAAATACGGTCCTAATTTAAGAAAATCGTTGTGACAGCAGTTACAATTTAGTAAGATTTCAAAATTTGTATATCTGAATGAAATTTAATTGATCAGGGATAAGCTATTCACATTCGCAAAAACACCATCTGGGTCCTGTGGGCTAATACCCTTCAGTTTTTCCGCATATTGATTGCTGATCTCACTCCTGAAGTATGAACGGATTGAGTTCCGGACATTATTCAAGTGTAATTTCAACAAAGCCAACGAGGGATGGTTGTAGTCCAAAAATCGTCGATAAATATTGTTGACGCGTGTGAGAAGGCTTTTCAATCTTTTTTATATGCTTCCATATTGTTTGGGTCTTTAAGCTTGGGAACTACTTTCTCAACCATTTCAATGTCAGCTTCTCTAACTTCAACAAATAGAGATCTATTTCATCGTTAGATTCCTGTCATTAGAAAACATTGAGAAAGCGTTGCCATTATCAAAAGGAGGACATTGCTTCTGATAACCCCGATTAAACTTCTTTTGAAACTTTTCCCAATCCTCTTTTTTTAAATCCAACCAAAGATTATTATTGTTGAACTGAAATGAGGATGATTAATTGCCATTACGATTGCGTTATGGTATTGTGTTATATGTTAATATGAAATGAGAAATTAATTTAAATAAAATACCTCCGTCGTCTAGCCCGATTTTACTCTGGCCAAATTGTGACGTGCACCAAAGCTAATGCTTTTATGCAGCAAAAAAGATCTAAGTTTGGCCGAAATATCCAGCCAAAGTATTTTTATGATCAATAAAAATCTTTCCCTTTTGTCTTTTAATAAAACCAGCCTTAGATACCCTTTGGCCGAACTCTTTATTATGAGACGGGTCAGAATTTACTGATCCCCAATCAATACATTACTTTTCCTTTTATACAAATTCTATTCGTAAATCTACTTCTCACGCCCTCATTATTCAACATTCAATTTGTGTGGTCATGACACACAAATCAATTAACACCTCGCATTCCCATTCATTATACTCATCATCCCTATGTATGAATGCAATTTATGACCTATTTTCTAGGTCATAAATTCATCGTCTCAAGTGCATATGACTAGGACGCTAGCATGCACATGGCAATTCGAATGCGGAAGAAAAGTGAAAGTGAAAGAAATTGAACGTTGAGTAATGAGGTAGGTTTCACGTTACATATGTTCGTCGTCACATTAGTCTTTGCGATGTGTTTTGTTTTCATATTCCAATGCAATGGCTCATGAAAGTAATTTATGACCTTGCCATGGGATCGGAATATGAGACGAAATGTTTTTGTTACAAATTGAGTTCACATTCATTATGAATACAATTTGAGTATTTGTGTTATGCATGAATGATTCATTAAATTGAGTTTATGCAACTTATCTATTGAGAATCATTATGGGAATCATTACACCCTCCGCGTTTTTGTTGTTGAGCGTATATTCATATTAAGCGAAACAATGAAGTTGCATAACCTTATTACAAACATTTATATAATCTTAACTGATTGTTATGTAATTCTTTTAATACTCCATTGACATCGACTATGGAGTTTACGCCTTTCTTATCTTTTACTATAAAAGGACCCATATACGGTTTTTGATTTTTCTTACAGTTATTATCCTTAATTAATACCTTTTCACCTATTTCAATGTTTAATGCATTAATATCTATTTGCTTTTCTAATCTTTTCTTTTTAACTTTCTCTATTATTTCTTTCGTTTTATTTATGGTTGTTTTCAATCTTAATTTCAATTCATTGGCAAAGTTGTCAAGATTGTATGTTTTCGCAGACAATTTTTCATCATTTGGTAAATAAGCTAATTTTCCGAAAACTAATTCGTATGGTGTGTAACCAGTATCTACATTAGGTGATGTATTATAAGCGAAAGTATAATACGGAAGCCAAGTATCCCATTCTGAATCTTCCGTGAATGAGAGTAAGAATTCATTGAGAACCCTGTGGTTCCTTTCAACTACGCCTAAAGTTTCATGGTGATACGGTGTTGAAAATATCTGTTCTATTTGTAACAAGCTACAAACCTCCTTCATTAGCTCATTTAAAAATTCAGTACCTCTATCTGATTTTAAAGTTTTAAATTGACCATACTTTAGAATAAAATCTTTCACTAAGGTTGTTGCTATAGTCCTCGCATCCTTTGATTCAATTGGGATGGCAACAACAAATTTCGATAATTCACATTGCATTGTGAGAATATAACGAAAGTGATTAGATAGTCTCAGTGGACCAACTGTGTCAATTTGAATTGTTTCGAAAGTTGTTGATGGTGTACTCGTATGTACAAATTTTTCTTTAGTGTGCCTATATAACTTGCTAGTAGCATAAATCTCACAATTATTAACAAATTTCTTGACCATAACGCTCATATTCTTCCACAATATCTTTGTTTTAATTTTAGTAAAGTCTTTCTAACTCCTAGATGACCTCCATGGGGTGAGCTGTGGTATTCTTTTGTTCTGGGTATCTTTATTCAAAATTTTCTTAGCTGGGGTGTTTATTAGGATATTAGTCCTCAAACGCGTTTTATTATTATCTAGTTGCAACTCGTTATATATCTTCTTGAAATCCTCAATGTGTACACTATCAAATAAGTTATCACTGATTGATAACGCGAGCTCATTTATTTTTATTTTGCGCAAAGCATCAATGAGTTTCTCCATAATGAAATCTAGATTTCTTTTAGGATTATCGCTCTTCGATTTGTATATAAAGGATGATAACTTCTTTTCATCAGGAACTGATTCACTGGAAAATTTATCGTTATCAACACATACTATTATTTCATCAGACGTACGTACGATTTCTAGTGTAGGATTTCTTAATTCATTTAGCCGCGGTATATTAAATCTAAGCTTTGTAACATTTTTGACGTCATTTAACGATGTGCAATTCCAAATGTGAAGTTGATCAGGCTTCGATTGGATATTGGCATCGGTTACTTTGCTTTCTTGTGCACATGTATCTTGTCGTTTCTTATTCATACCCCTTGTAATAGCTAAAGTTTTCTTTACTGATTCGTCTATTTCTGGAGGAATCATGCTTCGTAAAATATCAGTATTTAATTCAATACGAGATAAAGCATCAGCATTCGTATTGATTTTGCCTTTTTTGTAAATAATCTCAAAATCATAATCGGATAAATCTAATCTGATTCGTGTGAGCCTTGAGGATGGGTTTTTGTGGGTAAACAGTGAAACTAGTGGGCGGTGATCTGTTACCACAATAAATTTTCTGCCATATAAGTATGGTTTGAAAAAGTTTATACCCCAGTGTATTGCAAGTAACTCCTTCTCGATTATCGGCTTATTGAGCTCACATTTATTCAATGATTTACTTGCATAGGAAAAGGGTAGATCAGAACCGATTTCTCCTTGAGACAAGACTGCTCCGAATGCATAATTAGATGCATCTGTCGTCAAGATAAATGGTTTATCGAAGTCCGGATACTGTAATATCGGTGGTTTCATCAATTTTGATTTTAATGACTTGAATGCATTCTGGCATGTCTCGTTCCATACAAAATCTACATTCTTCTTAAGAAGCGAATTGAGTGGTTTTGCGATGCTCGCAAAGTTTGGAATGAAACGTCTATAATAATTGCAAAATGCAACAAATCTACGAACTTCATCCGCATTTTTCGGGATTGGATAATCTTTGATTACTTGGTACTTGGAAGGATCAGTTTTTACCCCATTTTTGGTAATGATATGACCTAAGTAGACGACTTCTGTCTTTAAAAACTGACATTTATCAGGATTAAGTTTAAGATTAAACTTCTTTAGTCTTTTAGTCAGATTCTCGTTGTGGTGATTAATACTACATCCGAAAACAATTATATCATCAACATAAAGAAAAGCTTCGAAATCAAGTCCACAAAGTGCGATTGTGAGCATCCTTTGGAAACTGTTTGAAGAGATTTTTAAACCAAAAGGTAGTCTCTTAAATTAATAGTGACCATTATTATCAGAAAATGCTGTAAGTGGTCTTGACTCTTTCTCTAGTTCTATTTGATGGAATGAACTAGTCATGTCCAGAGTCGAAAAATATTTGGCTCTGCCCAGCTTATCTAAGACATCATCTAGTCTAGATAAAGGAAATTTATCGTTGACTATTTTAGTATTAAGTCTTCGAAAATCTACAATTAAACGCCGTTTCTTTTCAGTACCATCACTCTTTTTTGGTACCAAAAGTAACGGTGAGTTATAAGGGCTTACGAATGGCTCAATTGTCTTATTTTTTAAAAGATCCTGGACTTGTTTTTTGATCTCATCGCACTGAGAATTAGGAAGTCGATAATTTTTTGTGTAAACAGGTATATTATCGGTTACATTCAAACTTTGAGTGTAAAAATTGTTAACACTCAGTTTCTCATCATCCAAATGAAAAACATCCTGATATTCTTTTATAATTTCCAGAAGACTATCTCTAGCTTTGGGATCATACGAAGATATATTGATAGAATTCAGAAGTGTATTGAGTCGTCTAGTGTGAGTACTTTTGCATTTATTCAATGCTCTGACATCATAGTTGCTAAGAGGTACAGTATCTATGAGATTCTCAATACCATTAATCGTAACTTCGGAACATCTTGAATTCAAAATTTTTATATGTTTGATCCCTTTGGATGGTATAATGATGCTTCCTACAAATATACCTTCCATTATCTCCTTATTTATGATTACCATGTCCTCCTTAGTTTCCAAGTTAACCGGAAAAATAGTTTCGATTCTGGCAGGTAATGTAATCTGCGCAATTTTGCTTTGCTTGTAATGCATAGGTAGTGTCACTTCTTTATTATTTATTAGAAAAGATATTGTGTAGGTCTCATAATCTATCTTGCACAAGAACTTCTCCAACAAATCTCTACCTATAATTCCATCAGTATTGATAGGAAATTTTTTACCCACAATATAAAATTTTCCTTGAACGATGTCTTCATCATTCAAATTCATTTAAAGATCTATTGATCCGTAAGACGTAATTGTCTCATTTGTAATTCCCGTTAATTTGCATTTATCATCCGACCAAAATAGCTCATTTTTGTTAATTTTCTCGCATTTACACAAGGAAACATCTGCTCCTGTGTCTATTAAAAATCTCAAGTTCTGTGAGGCATTTTTGCAAAATACACTAATGTAGTTCGCACAATTATCCGAAATTTTGTATATCTTCTGCCCGGAAGGAATCTTTACTCCGTTCTGGAGTCCTGCAAGTTTTCCTGTTCCTGTACCACATTTATATTGTTCCTATTTCTATCATTATTGCGTCTATTACTTCTAGCATTGCTATTACTATCTCTATTGTATGTATTGTTTTGGTTATTCCTACGGTTACTTCTTCCTCTATAATTGTTCCTGTTATATCCACTATCGCTACTATCATTATTTGTATTATCATTGTTATTATTATAATTACGCCCCCTACTATTGTCTCTATTACCATTTCTATTATCATTATTTCTCCTATCATCATTATTTCTCCTATTATCATTATTTCTATTTCTATTCCTATTATTCCTACTATCTCTCCTATCACCCTGATTCTGATTATTTCTATTTCTCTTATAATAAAATACACTATTAACGTGACTCGCCTCAGTCTTCTCTTCCTCCAGAGCTAAATCTGTAGCATCTAAAAAACTCTTTGGTCTAGCCGCAAAGATTGTGCTCCTTAATTGATCATTAAGGCCATTCTTAAATACTGTTAGGGCATACGAATCGTTCATTTTTATAATCATGTTCTTTTGATCCTGAGTCGGACTTACGCCAAGGTTAGATATTTGCAGGCTATTCAATTTATCCACTAGCTCTGATATTTTATCCTTATAAGTAGATACACTAAGTTTTCGCTGGGTAAATCCACTCAAAGTGGTATGTATATGAGGGATGGTGCTTGGGCTCTTGTATTTGGTTTGTGATTTTGCCGCTAATTCCTCAAATGTCTGGGGAATTCCTGAACTTACTATAGAGGTCTGTACACTAGTTGATAGTTTTATATTGTACACAAAATCAATTAGGGCTTCTTTTCCTTCTGTAGATAGTGTCTTGTAAAATATTTCTACTAGCTTCAAAAATTGCTGTAGTGATTTGAAACATCCTTCAAAGACAGGAATTGTTTTAAACAAATCTCTAAATTAAATTCTGTCATTTTTGCTCTATTCTGCTCTCTCATACAATCTAGATTTCCCGATAACAAAGATATTAACTTTACGAATTTCTCTTTTAATTCCAATGTTTCTTCTTTTATTTCACTGTTAAATAATTGTCTTGCTTCTTTCCTTAAATTTTCAATTATTGTCGATTTCAAATTTATTGTCTCCTCTGTATAGGGACGATTTCTACATTTTTTTATATTTGCCAAAAGTTGTTCTAATTCCTTCACTATTCGTTCTAATCGCTCCATTAAAAAGATGATTGCTTTTAGATACTAAACATTTATGTTTCTATTTATTCTACTTCTGACATAATTTCTATTTTTTACATGATACGCATACAGTATTGTTAAAATTATACAAAAAATAATTGACGTTACTATACTCTGCTTATACTCTACTACAAACGAATCTGTGATATTAGTTGTCGAACAGTTATTACCCATGTTACAATTTCTTTTTTCCACTTAATGAGTTTAACTTCTTGAATAAACTCTTCTGTACTCCTCCTTCCGAGATTGATATTAAACGATGAAGCTCTTTCCGTTCTCCCCTTAATTTTGCCTTGCTTCCTGCACGATGTTTCTTCTTACGCTGCTGTACCGCGCTGACTATCGGTGTTGGTAGCTTTTGTCGCCGCAAATATTCTTCTATTGTTAACCTCTTTGGTCCTAGTTCGTTGATTGGGGCTGGAGTGTATGCAGGTGCTTCAACCGTACTTGTTGACCCAGGTTGATATTCTATACGCTTCCTTCGTAAATCATCCTCTGCCTGTGCCAGCAATTCACTGAACCTCTTGTTCAATGCTTCCAACTCAGTTGCGTCGGACAACGCTTCCATTTTTGCATATAATTTGCAGGATCGCCATATTGTGTTATATGTTAATATGAAATGAGAAATTAATTTAAATAAAATACCTCCGTCGTCTAGCCCGATTTTACGCTGGCCAAATTGTGACGTGCACCAAAGCTAATGCTTTTATGCAGCAAAAAAGATCTAAGTTTGGCCGAAATATCCAGCCAAAGTATTTTTATGATCAATAAAAATCTTTCCCTTTTGTCTTTTAATAAAACCAGCCTTAGATACCCTTTGGCCGAACTCTTTATTATGAGACGGGTCAGAATTTACTGATCCCCAATCAATACATTACTTTTCCTTTTATACAAATTCTATTCGTAAATCTACTTCTCACGCCCTCATTATTCAACATTCAATTTGTGTGGTCATGACACACAAATCAATTAACACCTCGCATTCCCATTCATTATACTCATCATCCCTATGTATGAATGCAATTTATGACCTATTTTCTAGGTCATAAATTCCATCGTCTCAAGTGCATATGACTAGGACGCTAGCATGCACATGGCAATTCGAATGCGGAAGAAAAGTGAAAGTGAAAGAAATTGAACGTTGAGTAATGAGGTAGGTTTCACGTTACATATGTTCGTCGTCACATTAGTCTTTGCGATGTGTTTTGTTTTCATATTCCAATGCAATGGCTCATGAAAGTAATTTATGACCTTGCCATGGGATCGGAATATGAGACGAAATGTATTTGTTACAAATTGAGTTCACATTCATTATGAATACAATTTGAGTATTTGTGTTATGCATGAATGATTCATTAAATTGAGTTTATGCAACTTATGTATTGAGAATCATTATGGGAATCATTACAATGGTCGCAATGGTAAGGAAGCACCTGCAATTTCCGTTGCTAGTTAGTTTTTTATGGAAGTTTTTTACACTCTTCCATGATCTATTTTGCTATTCGCGTCGTTAGGGCATTCGTTCTTGTTATTTCCCGCATATCGTTCCCCTCCTTATGTTCTCGAAGTTCTTTTTCCACCTTTTTCATTTGCAAAGGGTCCGTTCTTAGCATGAAAAAAATTTTCCCTTTCAGATTGTCTTCCACAGCGCTATTATATTCCATCTTGTTCATTATCACTACCGAGTTTCTTTTATCAGCTCGTAAGTAATAGATTGTTGTCACTGAAAATAGAAAGAAAATGTAAAATATCAACTTCTCGCACTGATGAAAAGAGTAGTTTCCTCTCGAAATGCCGGTGTCTGCCTTTAAAAATTAAAAGCAAAGAAAAGGAATTTCATTTACCTATTTTCATTACATAAGAATTGCAATACGTTTAGCATAATGATTTGGCACCAATTCCAAGAAATTTATTTCATCCTTATTAGGGCAAGCCGAAATCGGTTTTTATATTTTGTCTTTTTAGGGTTTTGTTAAAATAATTTTACAAAACCCTACTAGTTTCAAATTGTGCGTAGGTGTAAAGTGGTGATCTCTTCAAAGTTCAACTACAAAAAAATTTTATCAGGTATTTAACGGGGGTCTCCCCATATAGGAGAGTGACCCCTCGAAAAAAAATTGCATTGAAGGTAGCCGATATGGGTATCAAATGAAAGGTCTTAATGAGAACTTTTCAAAACAGATCTTAGTTTGGCAAAATTTGCTTCGAGGGGCGCACAGGGAGGGGAAATACACGAAAAATTTGTGTCCCCCCTCGCGATTGAACACCTGTGATCCGAAAAATCTGAAAAAAATCAGGAATGTAGGCCTTGGTGTGTACAACAACAACAAATACGTTAGAAGTCGCAATTCACTCAACTTTGTTAGTAATAGTATGATTTATCGATTTTATGTTTTCTTGAATAAAATCTTAACGGTACCCTTAAATTCAATAGAATTCAGTACGTAGATGTCTATATATAAGATTGATCTATCCTGTAAGTTTCATAAAGATTGAATCATATTTAGCGAAGTTATAGCGGTTTTAATTTTCCTGTATTAATATGGAACAGTATGCGCTGCATTTATTACTATGGCAACATACGGCTATGGAACAACATGCGCTTTTTACCGATTCAGCCACTACAGTTTTGCTAGGATTTGCATGAAAATTTCAGGAATGATGGGTGTTATGTATATCTTTGAGAATCGGTTCAGCTAGTGGTATCAGTAATCGTAAAACAAAATAGTGGCTGTTTTAAATGCAGAGATTGGATAATTTTGAGTTATTTTTTCCCAACTTCAACGTTTAAGGTGCATGCTTTGAACACTTGATTCAGTTGAATGAATGACTGAAGATGAGTACCTACAATTAATGCTCATAAGTGAAACAAGTCAAGGAGGTGGGAGAGAGCTCCTAGCAAAAGGGTTTTGTAACCATTCTAGGATTCAAAAGAATTGGCCATGAATCGATGATTTCAGTACAGGAGAGTGGCCCCTGAAAAAAAATTCATAGTCAAAGTCAAAAGCGCTTTATTTAATACTAATCGTTATAAATTTAAAAGAATTTAAAGCAAATTCCAAACAATAACAATCAAAAACTTAATGGCCCAAATGGCTCTCTAAATTTATACGTTATCATTAACTCATTTCATCAAAAAAAAAAAAAAACTATAGCAAATTCAATTAATTACGATTATTACATATTTTTAAAATTTAATTGGAAAAAGGAGAAAAAACCAACCAACACTATCCTAAAATTATTTATAATTAAGACACAACAGTGAAACTTTGATCCTACACCTAATATGTTGTAACTTATTTCTAATAAAATACAATCAAAAACTTTATCTTATACTAAAAAAATTCTGTAACAATGTTCCTAATCTAAGTGTTAAATCTTACCTCTAACGGAATATAGTAAACATTACATATACCTAACCTATACCTAATTTTTAACAAAAATAAACAATAACACTAAATGTAGCAATAATGAGCTGAAACTCAAAAACTAAATAACGAAAAACACCAAAACTGAAAATAAACACGAATAATTTAGACATTGTCATTCAGCCACCAATACCTAGATTGCCCCGTCTCAACTCGATCAGCCTCAACGAATCTAGCAAATGAGTATCTCCATTGAAATCGTTGGTCTCGTGAACTCAAATTAGGAGGATATTTTATCTTCTTATCGGTGGCCCGTCGATATATGTGATATATGACTGGGACGCCGTCAGAATCAAAAACATATCGATTCATGTCCAAATACACGAATGCTTCTGGAGGAATGAAGCCAGTTGGGAAGGCAAGTTGCTATATACCCGTCTGTAGGGTGGAACGGCTGTGAAATCCAAGGGTTTTCAGTCACAGTCACAGATCTTGCGATATGATTCCGAAGAAGTTTCAATATGAAGATATCGACCCTCGTCACTTCAGCAGTTTGATAAATTCTTCTATTCGATATATAATGTTTCCAATCCGTCTCAGGCTTTCTGTACGAACCAGTACATGCACGAAGACATTTCCTTTCGAAAACTGGCTCTGGTTGTACCAGATCTGACATCCATATGTCAAAACTGGTCTAACCAGTGTCTTGTAACAGATAATTTTGACCTTTTGATCAATGTATCTGGAATGAAAGAGTTTTCGAAGGGCCATGACTACTTTTAGTGCCTTACTGAGCATGATTTTCACATGTTCAGTATAGTACAGATGCTGATCGAGATGAACACCGAGGTATCGAACACAGGATTTATGTGGAACCCGTTCTAGACTACTCTCATCAGCCATGATGTGGAAATCCTTCCAATTACGTTTCAGGTCTTGACTGACCCCCTGCAGCGTTGTCCGAAACAAGATTGTTTCACACTTCTGCGCATTGATTTTCATTCGCCAATTGTCAGTGTACAGCTGTACATCATTGAACATTTTTTGGAGATTGCTCTGAACTATTGTAGCTTTTCGGTCTGCCGTATAGATGATCAGATCATCAGCAAACGCTACCAATGATCGCGTTGGCGAGACGTTAAAATCAAAGCCGTTCAATAGCTTGCGAATGAAGATTGAGAAGAGCAGAGGCGCAGTAACTGTTCCGTGCTGTAGACCATTCAAGACCTTAAACTCGCGCATTGTTGTCAGATTTCCATCGGTTACAACAAACGATTTCCCGTATAACATATTACACATCATGGCGAAAAGGTCTGAGGAACTTGTCCTGAAGGAGTTTAAAAACTAGTCCATCTAACCATACCGTATCAAAGGCTTTCTCCATATCAATGAGACATGCTCCAACACATTGTCTATCATTTAGTTTCCAACAGATGTCTGAGGTTACTTTTGTTATTGCATGTGTGGTCGAATGCCTGGAACGAAACCAAATTGGCAATTCGGCATCAACTCATTTTCCTCAATGTGGGCGTTTAATGCTCTGTTGAGTATCACTTCAAACACCTTGCTGATGTTAGGCAGCAAGCTGATTGGGCGATAGCTTTTGGGGCATGAAGATTCTTTTCCTTTCTTCAAGATCGGAAATACCTTAGCCTTTTTCCACTCATTTGGGAAATATGAATTGCTCAACATGTTGTTGAACAATATGCAATAATTCCTAATAGCAACCTCAGGCAAATGTCGGAGAACTACATTTGGAATACCATCAGTACCACATGATTTCTTGTTGTTTATCTTGCGAAATATGAAACACAAGTCTTCATAGCTGACAAAATAATCAATAAGATTCAAGCTCGGTATGAGGTCAGATGTTAATGTTTCATTGAAATGAAGAATTGATTGGCCGTTCAGGCTTGATTTGAAGTCGGAAACTTTTGCTTCAACGACCTCTGAAAAAATTTCGTTCCTTCTCTCAGGGTTTGGTAGATGAACCAATTCAAAATGTGTTCCAATCAGGGCAAGTTTATCCAATCCTTCACAAATAATCCTGTTTCCATTTCTATCCGGAGTCGTACTTTCCGTTTCGATACCAGCCCTATCGAGAAGATTTATCTCATCACTAGTGACTTCAAGATTCGATACCTTCACTCGAGACTTCTTGCGGAATATGCTATTCACTTTCGCGAACACGCCGTCTGGGTCCTGTGGGCTAATACCCCTAAATTTTTCCGCCCATTGATTGCTGACCTCACTCCTGAAGTATGACCGGATTAAGTTCCGGACATTCTTCAGATGTAATTTCAACAAAGACAACGAGGGATGGTTGTAGTCCAAAAATCGTCGATAAATATTGTTGACGCGTGTGAGAAGAAGGCTTTTCAATCTTTTCAACCTTGCGATGGTTGGTGTTTCATATCCTTCCATATTGTTTCGATGTTTAATCTTGGGAACTACTTTCTCAATCGTTTCCAACGTCAGCTTCTCCAACTTCGACAAATAGACATCTATTTCATCGTTAGTTAGATTCCTGTCATTAGGAACCATTGAGCAAGAGTTGCCACCATCAGAAGGGGGACATTGCTTCTGCTAGAAAAAAAAAAAAAAAAATTCATCAAACGTAGTCGATATGAGTATGAAATGAAAGTTTTCATGGGAGCTTTTCAAAACAGTTGTTAAACTGTCAGTTTTTTCTTCAGTGGGGGGAGGGGGGAAATACATGAAAAATGTGTTTCCTCCCTCGCGGAAGGACATCTGAAAAAATTATCAAGGGAGATATTTATGAGTATAACAATACCAAAAACCTCAGAAGTCGAAATTCGTTCAAACTTTGTTAAAAATAGTGTGATCTTCGTATTTCATATTTTCTCCAATAAAATCGTCTTTGACATGTTTCTTGATTTGATTCGATCTGGTGACTGCATTTTGTAAATTGAATACAAAACCCCTCTGACATGAGCGTAGGTCTGTTTACCCAACTTGTTTATGTGTAAAATATTAATGTGATACAAAGCTGTGTTGCTTGATATATGTATTAGAAAGAAACTGAAACAAATTTGAAACATATAAATCAGCAAAATTTATATACGAACTGTATTTATTAGATTCTGATTATTTCTTTACTTGCAGTGTGTCCACAAATATTTAAATCCAATAGCTGAAGATATGTGTAATGATTTTCTCTCTTCAACTCGAACGCGGAACCGACCTCTCATCGGTTCTAGACGTTAAGTCTGAGTAGTGCCAACGGATGGTACCAACAGGTCAACCAATCCGTGCACCGTAATCCATTCACGCGGTGACTGCTTGTCGGCCAGCTAGTTCGGAGAGGATTTCGGTCGCGGGTCTCCGAATGGATTACGCTCAACTACAATATTTCAGTCACCTGAAATTGCCCGTTTTCTAAACGCGTCAACATTCACTCATCCAGAACGAGAAACCTACATTACGTTAGTTCTGGATGGGATCTATCCACAGATCTCAAATCAAAAACGCTACAAAAATCCACAGGCGCGTTACCGATTCACCGACGCGGTACCGAAAAATATACTACTCGAACTTAAACCGAAGAAAACTACTCTAAAGAAATGGCGAAACAAGCAAAGGTACCGCGTACCGCGCGCGACGCGAAACCGACTTCAGCGGATTTGCAGAAACCCTACCCTCGCGACGGCATACTTACCCTACACTCTCTGTTCCCACTGAAAAAGAAGAGTCACTGAAAAGGAAAGTCGTGGTTAAATTAGCAATTCATTCTTAGTTTATTCAATTCTTACATATCATATATTCTTATATATCCTGGGCAATCTATGTTGAATAATGACAATGAGAGGGGACATAAGAGCTGAACAAAATCAAATTATGATATTTACCCTCATATCAAATATTATTTTTACTTAATTTAAAATATATTTATTATGTGTGTATAAGTGTATTTTGAAAAGAAAAACAAACAGAAAAATGAAAATATTGTATATATATGCGAAAAGCTAATATCAAAAGAACTGTCTTTTCTTTACTTATTTTATTGTACATGATATCCCAGTATATAATTCATTGATTTTTTTGTTCCATATTTTTTTTTATTTTTCTCATTAAATAAACCTTAAAAATTCAATAAAAAAATAAGAAACATGGCAAACAATTTTCATTTAAAAGACGGCGATATTATGTAAATATAGTTCTTTTCTTTATGAGGAAGACAGCCGAATGCAAAAGAAGTGCGTTTTGATTAATGTCTGAACATGGAAACATTATACATAAGTCATTCGCGGTAATTAAAAAGATTTAAAAATATATCCTAATATTATCAGAAAAAAACACAGAGAACTTCCCCAAACATGTTGTGAATAAGGTTATACCGATATTATTTACAAAATAAGAAAAAAACTATATGGATACGATTCCGGGATAAATAAGAGGTAAAATAGCTAAAGTAAATATAAGTGAATTAGAGATCGTGCAGTAAAGAAATGAAATCAGGGGCGGCAACTTGTGGAAATTAGTTTTCTGATTATCTTCATAACAGCTAACATCTAGCATCTAATATTATAGTTAGCACTTTTTATTCTCATTTCTTCGAAACTTTTTGCATATCATATCGTTTGTTTAGCGACTAAGTTCAACGAGATATTGCAATCAACTAATCAAATTAAGCTATGTACTAGCAACGTAAGTTAAAAAGTGGAAAATAATGCAGAAACATCAGCTTCCTAGTTTAAGCTATACACAGGGATTTATCTTCAAAGATGAACCCAAAAATCTAATAACTTAAGGAGAGAGTATCAGTTGCAGATTTGCGATTTGAATTTTGTTCTTTCTTTCGAGTAAGCTAACATGGGTTTATGTGTGTGTAAAACATATGATAAATCGTTTTGATTTAACAGATACGATATGGAAAACGAATGAACAAAGCAAAAATGGTTTTGAACTGTTGAATACTCCGTTGGGCTTGGAAAGTCATTTTATTAGCTGTTTTATCTCTATCGGCAATCAATTCATGAATATAAATCTCCCAACATTTGCGATTCGATATAAAATCTCTCGACTTTCACTAGACTAAAATGCGTTACTGAAGCTCAGTATTTAAAATATATTTTTTTCGAAGAAACCGTGAAAAGCTAGGACTCAAAATACGGACGAAACAAATGATTTAAATCAGTAACATGAAAATCACTCAAAGGAAACAGCGTTAAAGCAAATAATATTTTTGTAGTAGTGAGTTGAATACTATTTACGCCCTGAGCGTGAGACCTCCTGGAGCGCAGAACTTCTGGACTATCTAACAAACGCCTCTTCTATCGGACTAAGAACCAAGCTTGGAACCATTTGACACATTACGTTGGGCTAGGCCTCGTTGAACAAATAAATCAATGGCATTGTTTAATATTATCGTATTCTGTGTTCCTATCTTTCAGGGATACCTTGTTCCTGAATATAAGCTAAACTTTCTGAGACTGACACACCAATGTCTTGATTCGATTGAAAACAAAATAGGTTCGAATGTCCTACATATGACAATAAATACAAAGTTAATTTGAATCCGAAGTAAATTATACGAAAATAACGTTCAAAGTTGGGATACATTAAAGAAAATTATGGTGTCATATAAATATTGAAATTGCGAAAGAAAAGTATTGTATGGGTTGTTGAACACTATAAAGACTACTTTTGTGTCTATTACTTTTTCTCAGAAAACTTAAATTGTGCGGAAAACCGGGATTTATCAATAGTGAAATGTATCTGTCTATAATATGATTTTTGATATTTTACTTATTGTGAAAACTAGAAAAATTAGTGCTTACGTTGTGTATTTTAAATGGTATAATTTCCGATATCTCATTGAATATATTCAGTTATCATTTTTTTTAAGACATTCATTCATTTATTCTAACATTTAATTGTTTCATTTAAGTTTAGTATTTTTTTTCTGAATTTAGTACTCGATTCACTAATCATTGAGATTTTTAGTTTATTTAGTTTATGTTCAAGTTATGTTAGCTTGACGTTTTCTTCATATGAAGCTTGTTTACGTTTGAAGTGTTGATTTTTAATTTTACTTCTTATAATTATTCCAAGAAAGCTCATTCAATTATCGCATATCAGTTGTCATTTGAAATCATTGATTAAAGTTTTAAAAGATTTCATTGGATTTAAAGAATAGTGTTTAGTTGACATTCATGTTATACCATCTTTTGACATGCCCCCGATTTTCATCTAATAATACATGTTTAAAAATTATATCAAGAAAATCGAACAGTTTTAGTCCGGTTAATACATTTTTGTCTTTTATAATTTGTTAGTAATTTATTTTGGTTTTTTTTTTTTTTTTTCATAAATTCCTAATCATTGTAAAATTCATGGAATCTGTGGCATGGTTGACGACAAAGGCACGCACCTGTCTCTAGGATCCTACCACGTTGTCTCCTTGTTATTGTGGTTAATGTAGTAGACTTTGCCGTCGTAATCGCGGGCAATATCCCAACCGGCTGGCAATGGAAAGTCACCAGTTTGATGATGTTGTCCTTTTTGACATTTTTCTAGGCACTCGGTTCGTCGCCGTGTTTGCTTGCTTGCTTGTGTCCCTTGCACGATGTCAGCGATGGAAGTAATCCGAAAATAGTTTGATGGCAATGGCTGCTGGTGCTGGTGTTGCGTTGGGCTAACATAAAGTTACACAATCCACTCGAGATTTTCCCTGATTCGCTTCTCCTTGCGACTACAGGCACTGTTTTCCACGTTCCACCACGCTCACCCTTTTCTTTGGCCTTTCAAGTCTCTCCAGTCAAGTCCTCAATCGCGCGTTCCTACAATTATTTATGCATTTTCTACGCCGCGTTCCCAATTCTCTGTTTCATCAAATTTATTTTGAATTTTTATTTCTCAGATGGAATTTTTATTTTCAAATTTATTTAGCGCGCGGCAGCAACGAGGAGAGAGCGGCGGCCGTATTTCGAATTGGACGACGGCGGCGGCGGCTGTAGGGCACATGATTGTGAGTCAATTCTAACTTTCTTTTTAGTTATTAACTAAACTAACCTCTTTCCTAATGTTCTGCTCCGGTGAATGTCACTGCCTCACGAATAACGTTTTCCAAAAACTCTTTACGCACACCACGCGTTTCTTCATAGATTAAACCGGGAATACGTTTCACTCCACCACGTCGCGCCAAACGACGTATAGCTGGTTTTGTAATACCTTCGATATTCTCATGAAGAACTTTACGATGACGTTTCGCGCCTCCATGTGGCTGTCAAAATTTCCGGTTGTCACCTCGGACAAAACATATGTGCGTGGAATGGCACTTCATATGGCGGAAATGTGCTTCTTCAGATGTCGCCAGTGGCATAGTTTTCTCGATGGCCACGGTGGAGGGGCATTTCCAGATGGCTATGTCTCGAAATGTGCCGGGGTTGGATTAATTCTATATTCCGAATATTTATATCCACGGATCTAAATATTTGGACAGAAAAAAAAATATTTTCTGCACAACGATATCCGCACAACAGATGAAGTCCGCTGGCACTTCGAGGACATATCCATCTGGCAGGTTACAAGGGTTCGGGATCGGAATCACTTCGATTCCTGGGCGTAGTCGTCACATTACACATTCCCCCCCCCAAAATCGAAGTAATTACGATCCCGTCTCCTTTGTAAAAGGTCTTGGTTAGGGACGTGGCGGGTCGAAGATCCGTTTCGAAGGATAGGCTACAACCCTGTTCGTGAAGACTCGACAGTGACTATATAGTAGGAAGTCAGGTGTTATTCGGAGGCCTTCGTCTAGGCAGAGATTTGGGATAAGCCAAGGTTTCTCGTGGGAATTAGTTGCACTTCATCGTCTAAGGTCTTTTGCGTGGTAAATTCCCAGGGTCTTACCAGTCATGTCCGCGATGAGGTACCGGGTGGGGCTTATGACTTGCATGACTCGACACTTCACGAATTTCTTGTCTAGTTTGGCATTGTAATGGCGGGTGGCATCGCTCTGTCGGAAGTTTCGACGATATATTTCGTCGCCGGCCTTAAAGCCAGAAGGATGAGATCGCAAGTTGTACCGCTCCTCTCCCATCCGTCTACTTTCTTCAATCTTCTCCCGCAGTTGATCTCGCAGAAGTTGGAGCTTTTCGTGCGGTTCTAGAACCACGATTGGGTCCTCTAGCGATTTCAGCTGCCGCAATAGCCGGTAAGCGCTCCCATGACCGATCATGTACTGGCCGAACACTGCAAAATACGGCGAAATGCCGGTCGTGGCGTGGTACGACGAGCGCAGCGCACTAGTGATGGCGGACAATTTGCGATCCCAGTCCCTCTGATTCGGGTGGACATAGGCGCGAATGGCCGCTATGAGCGTACGATTCAGTCGTTCGGATGCGTTGGCTTGTGGTGAATAGACGGCAGTTCGTTGGTGGATGATGCCGTATTTGGACATTAGGTCTCGGAACTTGCTGGAGGTGAACTGGACCCCATTGTCGGAGACAAGTTTCTCCGGAACTCCAAACATGTGAAAGACTCGGTTCTCCAAAAAGCTGGTTATTGGTCCAGTGTGCATGTTACGTAGTGGCTCTATGATAGGGAATTTGGAGAGCTGGTCCAGGACCACGACAGCTCCCGTGTGACCAGAAGCAGATCGAGGGTAAGGACCGATAAGATCAATGTACAAGCGCTGGAACACGCGTTCGGGGACCTCAACCTTACCCATGGGTGGCCGAAGGATGGTGTTGGGCGCTTTAGTGCACTTGCATAGCTCACAAGAGGCTACGTACGCTTTTATCTGTTGGGCCATCTTAGGCCAAAAGAAACAGGTTTTCAACCGCCTAAGTGTACGACCGTATCCGCCGTGCGCACTTGATGGGTGGTCATGAGCCCGTCTGATAAGATCAGTGGTTAATTCTTCGGGCACCCACAACTTCCACTGTTCTTCTTCTTGTATGGGGTCTCCGGATGCGTGTCCCATCCGCTTATAAATAAATCCATCCGTCAACCGCAGTTCAGGAAGCTGGGACAGTTGATTCTGGATAGTGTGAATCAGTTGGGTGTAGCTGGCTGACTTGAAGGCAGGATGGTCCAAATCGATCAATTGGGGGCTGTCGTCCTCTTGGACCAACTCGGCTCCTTCAGGGGCGAACATTCTGGATAGGGTGTCGGGGACTACATGCTGGCTTCCTTTTCGGTGGCGAATTGTGAAGTCAAATGCCTGTAGTTTCAGTGCCCACCTGGCCAATCGGCCGTTGAGATCAGTCTGGCTCATTAACCATTTCAGAGAAGCGTGATCCGTAACGATTTCAAAGGTGTGTCCCTCCACATAGGCTCGGAAGCGTTTCACTGCCAACACCGCGGCTAAACATTCTTGCTCGGAGACCGTGTAATTTCGCTGGGCTGGGTTCAGCTTGTGAGACATGAAGGCTATAGGTCTCTCCTCGCCGTCTTGTGCAACCTGGACTAAGACTGCTCCCACCCCATGTTGACTCGCGTCACAATGGATTGAGAACGGTTTGTCAAAGTCCGGGCTGTGCAGTACGGGGGCCGTAGTCAGACTCTTCTTTAGCTCTTCAAAGGCTCGCAAGCTGGGCTCTTCCCAGACGAATTTACGTCCCTTACGCAGCATGTCGGTCAAAGGAGTGGTAATGGTGGCATAGTCACGTACAAAACGCTGGTACCATCCGCATAACCCTAAGAATCGGCGTAACTGTTTGGTGGTCTTGGGTAGTGGAAAAACGTCAATCGCTTGAGTCTTTTCCGGATCGGTCTTGATATGCCCATGCCCAATGATGTGACCTAAATACTTCACCTCCGTCATCACGAACTGGCTCTTCCTTATGTTGATGGTTAATCTTGCCCTCCGGATGTGTAGAGCCACCTCCTGAAGCAGGTCGATGTGTTCGTCAAAGGTCTCGGTTATAAGCAACAGATCGTCCAAGTAAACGAAAACTTGGTGCCGCAAATGAGGTGGTATCACCTTGTCCATAAGGCGCGTCATTGTTTGGGGGGCATTACACAATCCGAATGGCATGGTCACGAATTGATATAAGGGCCGGCCTGGGACTGTGAAGGCTGTTTTCTCCTTTGAACCGGGGTCTAAAGGAATTTGCCAGAAGGCGTCCTTGAGGTCTAAGCTCGTGATGAAATGGGCTTTAGGCAATCGACTCAAAATGCCTTCGATCAACGGTAGAGGATATGCGTCCTTGACTGTGACGGCGTTCAAGCGTCTGGCATCTAAGCATAACCGGACCTTGTTCGGCTTGACCACTAAGGTGACTGGGGAAACCCACGCGCTCTGTGATTCTTCGATTACGCCTAATGCTAGCATTCGATCCACTTCGGCATATAACGATTTTTCCTTCGCCGGAGATATGGCGAAATGTCTCTGTTTTATGGGTTTAGCATCCCCCACATCTATAGTGTGGAACACCAGGGCAGTCCGCCCGAGACCTTCCTTCTCGTGCGAGGGAAAAGCCGATATAGCCGAGTCGAGACGCAGTTGCTGAGTTACATCCAGTGTATGCCGTAATAAGTTAGTGGGTTGAGATTGGTCAGGAACGGTGGTGACGGACTCCAGGGTCGAACTGGAAAATAGTGCCGGGGCCAAGTTAAATTTTCGAACGAAATCCACTCCTAAATAAAGATTCTGGGTTAACTGAGGTATGATGAAAAATTCCATAGGTTTAGTTACCCCTTTAAAGGTGACATCCGTCATAATTTTTCCCACTACAGAGTGACGAGTTCCGTCCGCCGTGCTTAACCAGGAGGTGAAATGACGGATTTGGTCCGCGTGCTTTGCCAGTACCTCCCCTGCAAACTCGGCAGATATGCAATTCACACTGGCTCCCGTATCGACTAAGCCTGATACTCGTTTTTGCAGGAGGTGTACTGACGCATATGGCCGAACATCATCCCTCAATAATTCGTCTAAGTATATGTCCTTCAACCTTTTTCTCGACTGCCTGACTTTTCTCCAGAAGCTCCGCATCCGACGCGTGGCTCGCTTGCTTCGCGGTGGGACAGTTGTGGCCAATTCCTCATGGAAGATGCGCTGTCGAGTAGCCAAATAATTCCGCAACCTGACATGAAAAGGTTTTACATGCCAAGGAGCCTTCGTCTCGCTATCATTTCCCTGCGCATTGGCCTCGGCGAAGGACGGCGTCGGTTGTGGAACTTCGGGAGAACTGTGTTTAGCGGTGCGAGTCAGCAGAGTTGGAGTCATGTTGGGAGCTGGGTCATAGCTGGTGATGGGGTCTGGATTGGTTCGTCCGGGGTCTAGGAGTGCCGACGGGTGGTCGCGGCACTCGGTGGCAAGTTTTTTCGCCCTTTGCAATTTGCACAGTCAGGTGCGTATGTGTCGGCCTTCCCGCAGCGGTAGCAGAAAAGCGTCGGCTCCGCTGGACATGCATAGAACCGATGTCCCGGTTGTCGGCAGTTCCAACAGACCGTCGGGCTTGTAAGTGCTTCAAGGGAGGGTCGATCAATCAATGCGGGGTCCTCAAGCTCCGGTGGTGCTCCGCTCCTCGGTACTGGTACTGGATCAGCAAGCAGGTGGTCTGCTGCCATCAACTCCGCGGTGTGATGATTTCGGGGATTTGGTCCCGTTATGCGAGGTTGTGGGCGGAAGGTACCTCGTCGCTCATCCAAGTGTTCTTGTCTACGCGCATGGAGGCGCAATCCCTGTATGGTGTTGATGGGAAAATGTAGCAGGCTGTTCTGGAGATCCCAGCGCATGTTCTCTCTGATAATTTCTACTAATTCGTCCTCGGGCATGGTATTTCGCAGGCGAGTGCTCAATCTCACTATACTTGTGTAGTACTGGTCGAACGGTTCGTGAGCGCCTTGTTTCCGTTTCTTTATTTGCTCTCTTAGCTCTCTCTCAGTGAAGCCATCCTCAAATCGATTGCGGAAGGCTGCACTGAAAGAGTGCCAAGTGGGACGTGGCGTTGACTCTTTAAAGCTCCAGTACCAGTCGGCAGCGTCGCCGCTGAACAAAAGATGGGCATGCCGGAGGAAGGCCGAGGAATCACCTCCCAGGGTGCTGGACACCAACGCCTGAATCCGGAAAAGGAACCGGTCCGCCGATATCATATCGTTGAACCCTGTAAAGTTCAGGCGCCAACTCTCCATGATACGAGGCGTCGGGTCTCGAAAAGGTGCCAATGCGTTCCCGGGGGGAATCACATCCTCGATTGACCTGTTGTACTGAACTGCCTCGGGGGCTGGAGGTACCAACGGAGGTCCGGTACTGTGTCGCGGTCTGTATTCGGGAGCTCTGGGATCCATTCCCGAGTTCCTTGGGGGTGGGACCCATTGCTCGGATTGTCGGGAGGGGGGCATCGCCACACTGGGATTTGGCTCCCAGCCAAGCGGAGTTCTCACGCGGCTGGGGGGTTGGCTCAACGGGAGATTCTGGATCTTTCCCTCCAGGTTGCCAATCCTCTCCGACATATCCCTCATCAACGCCACGAGGGTGTCAATGGAGTGGGCGGAAGGCATGGTTGTCACCTCGGACACGACACTTGCAGCCGGAACTTCACCGCCTACTGCTCCTTGCAGGTCTAAGAGTGGTTGTGACGATTCGGCTTCTGGAGCTCCTTTCGCCACTGCTCCACGCGTTGGTAGGGGCGTTCCGAGGGGGGCGTCTAGGGCAGACCGATCTATGGGTCGCCGGCATAAGGGACACAGCTCTGACGTGAGGAGGAGCTGTTGTACACAGGCACGATGGAATAAATGTCCACAATCCAATCGCACGCTGTGTACGCCCTCCACTACGTCTTCGAAGCAGATCCCGCAGTTAGCTGGTTGGACCGTTTTGGATCTGGTCCAACGCTTGTCTGGGGTCCGCTTCGTTGCCATCTTTGATTTTTGCTGGTTTTGGGTGGGTGCTATGTCTTAGTGACGAAAAAAAAGAAAAAATGTAATTATATAATATGACTAAAGGCTTAAAAATACTTTAGTGGCCGATAGTGGCGAGCTATTTACGTAAAAAAAATGAGAAAAAAAAATTTAATTAGTATATACTTTCCTTTCCAGTGGTCGACTCCTTCAACGGGAAAAGAGAGTGCGTGGTAATCTGCCGAAGAAAGGGTGCTTTTGGTCGATTTACGAAATTTAACCCCATACCCTCATACATTACAAAAAAAAACCGTCTCTAAACTACGTTAAAGTGACTCGACGAGACAAGTGGTAGAGCTACCGTAACGACTTTGTACGCGGTCAAAATTCCCGACGCGTGGAAGCATTCCGGGCTTCGCAACTCCAGCATACGCCATCGAACGTTGAACCGATACCACTCGTCTAACACGCATAAGAAATAGTTAGAATCCTTCCGCGACATAAAGGCAAGGTAGCCTTCTATTTTCTTGAGAGTCCATGCTGATAGGTAAACCCATCAGACTGGCAGTTCCATCAAGAAAATAGAAGGTCCTTACAGGGGTTAACCTGGGACAACACATCGGAAGGATTCTGTCGCGAGAAAAAAAAATCAAACAAAAGGAGAGCGGAAGCTACAACTCACGTGAAGCGACCTCTAATGTGTATCACACAATTCCACTGCTCCTGATAGTGGGACTCGAGTACCAAAGTACCTTACATCCTCCGTAAAGGACCAACTCGTCAGAAGACGCGAAGTTCTTTCCCCCTTAGGATGTTTTTGGGCCCCACGTTGGGCGCCATTTGTAATGATTTTCTCTCTTCAACTCGAACGCGGAACCGACCTCTCATCGGTTCTAGACGTTAAGTCTGAGTAGTGCCAACGGATGGTACCAACAGGTCAACCAATCCGTGCACCGTAATCCATTCACGCGGTGACTGCTTGTCGGCCAGCTAGTTCGGAGAGGATTTCGGTCGCGGGTCTCCGAATGGATTACGCTCAACTACAATATTTCAGTCACCTGAAATTGCCCGTTTTCTAAACGCGTCAACATTCACTCATCCAGAACGAGAAACCTACATTACGTTAGTTCTGGATGGGATCTATCCACAGATCTCAAATCAAAAACGCTACAAAAATCCACAGGCGCGTTACCGATTCACCGACGCGGTACCGAAAAATATACTACTCGAACTTAAACCGAAGAAAACTACTCTAAAGAAATGGCGAAACAAGCAAAGGTACCGCGTACCGCGCGCGACGCGAAACCGACTTCAGCGGATTTGCAGAAACCCTACCCTCGCGACGGCATACTTACCCTACACTCTCTGTTCCCACTGAAAAAGAAGAGTCACTGAAAAGGAAAGTCGTGGTTAAATTAGCAATTCATTCTTAGTTTATTCAATTCTTACATATCATATATTCTTATATATCCTGGGCAATCTATGTTGAATAATGACAATGAGAGGGGACATAAGAGCTGAACAAAATCAAATTATGATATTTACCCTCATATCAAATATTATTTTTACTTAATTTAAAATATATTTATTATGTGTGTATAAGTGTATTTTGAAAAGAAAAACAAACAGAAAAATGAAAATATTGTATATATATGCGAAAAGCTAATATCAAAAGAACTGTCTTTTCTTTACTTATTTTATTGTACATGATATCCCAGTATATAATTCATTGATTTTTTTGTTCCATATTTTTTTTTATTTTTCTCATTAAATAAACCTTAAAAATTCAATAAAAAAATAAGAAACATGGCAAACAATTTTCATTTAAAAGACGGCGATATTATGTAAATATAGTTCTTTTCTTTATGAGGAAGACAGCCGAATGCAAAAGAAGTGCGTTTTGATTAATGTCTGAACATGGAAACATTATACATAAGTCATTCGCGGTAATTAAAAAGATTTAAAAATATATCCTAATATTATCAGAAAAAAAACACAGAGAACTTCCCCAAACATGTTGTGAATAAGGTTATACCGATATTATTTACAAAATAAGAAAAAAACTATATGGATACGATTCCGGGATAAATAAGAGGTAAAATAGCTAAAGTAAATATAAGTGAATTAGAGATCGTGCAGTAAAGAAATGAAATCAGGGGCGGCAACTTGTGGAAATTAGTTTTCTGATTATCTTCATAACAGCTAACATCTAGCATCTAATATTATAGTTAGCACTTTTTATTCTCATTTCTTCGAAACTTTTTGCATATCATATCGTTTGTTTAGCGACTAAGTTCAACGAGATATTGCAATCAACTAATCAAATTAAGCTATGTACTAGCAACGTAAGTTAAAAAGTGGAAAATAATGCAGAAACATCAGCTTCCTAGTTTAAGCTATACACAGGGATTTATCTTCAAAGATGAACCCAAAAATCTAATAACTTAAGGAGAGAGTATCAGTTGCAGATTTGCGATTTGAATTTTGTTCTTTCTTTCGAGTAAGCTAACATGGGTTTATGTGTGTGTAAAACATATGATAAATCGTTTTGATTTAACAGATACGATATGGAAAACGAATGAACAAAGCAAAAATGGTTTTGAACTGTTGAATACTCCGTTGGGCTTGGAAAGTCATTTTATTAGCTGTTTTATCTCTATCGGCAATCAATTCATGAATATAAATCTCCCAACATTTGCGATTCGATATAAAATCTCTCGACTTTCACTAGACTAAAATGCGTTACTGAAGCTCAGTATTTAAAATATATTTTTTTCGAAGAAACCGTGAAAAGCTAGGACTCAAAATACGGACGAAACAAATGATTTAAATCAGTAACATGAAAATCACTCAAAGGAAACAGCGTTAAAGCAAATAATATTTTTGTAGTAGTGAGTTGAATACTATTTACGCCCTGAGCGTGAGACCTCCTGGAGCGCAGAACTTCTGGACTATCTAACAAACGCCTCTTCTATCGGACTAAGAACCAAGCTTGGAACCATTTGACACATTACGTTGGGCTAGGCCTCGTTGAACAAATAAATCAATGGCATTGTTTAATATTATCGTATTCTGTGTTCCTATCTTTCAGGGATACCTTGTTCCTGAATATAAGCTAAACTTTCTGAGACTGACACACCAATGTCTTGATTCGATTGAAAACAAAATAGGTTCGAATGTCCTACATATGACAATAAATACAAAGTTAATTTGAATCCGAAGTAAATTATACGAAAATAACGTTCAAAGTTGGGATACATTAAAGAAAATTATGGTGTCATATAAATATTGAAATTGCGAAAGAAAAGTATTGTATGGGTTGTTGAACACTATAAAGACTACTTTTGTGTCTATTACTTTTTCTCAGAAAACTTAAATTGTGCGGAAAACCGGGATTTATCAATAGTGAAATGTATCTGTCTATAATATGATTTTTGATATTTTACTTATTGTGAAAACTAGAAAAATTAGTGCTTACGTTGTGTATTTTAAATGGTATAATTTCCGATATCTCATTGAATATATTCAGTTATCATTTTTTTTAAGACATTCATTCATTTATTCTAACATTTAATTGTTTCATTTAAGTTTAGTATTTTTTTTCTGAATTTAGTACTCGATTCACTAATCATTGAGATTTTTAGTTTATTTAGTTTATGTTCAAGTTATGTTAGCTTGACGTTTTCTTCATATGAAGCTTGTTTACGTTTGAAGTGTTGATTTTTAATTTTACTTCTTATAATTATTCCAAGAAAGCTCATTCAATTATCGCATATCAGTTGTCATTTGAAATCATTGATTAAAGTTTTAAAAGATTTCATTGGATTTAAAGAATAGTGTTTAGTTGACATTCATGTTATACCATCTTTTGACATGCCCCCGATTTTCATCTAATAATACATGTTTAAAAATTATATCAAGAAAATCGAACAGTTTTAGTCCGGTTAATACATTTTTGTCTTTTATAATTTGTTAGTAATTTATTTTGGTTTTTTTTTTTTTTTTTCATAAATTCCTAATCATTGTAAAATTCATGGAATCTGTGGCATGGTTGACGACAAAGGCACGCACCTGTCTCTAGGATCCTACCACGTTGTCTCCTTGTTATTGTGGTTAATGTAGTAGACTTTGCCGTCGTAATCGCGGGCAATATCCCAACCGGCTGGCAATGGAAAGTCACCAGTTTGATGATGTTGTCCTTTTTGACATTTTTCTAGGCACTCGGTTCGTCGCCGTGTTTGCTTGCTTGCTTGTGTCCCTTGCACGATGTCAGCGATGGAAGTAATCCGAAAATAGTTTGATGGCAATGGCTGCTGGTGCTGGTGTTGCGTTGGGCTAACATAAAGTTACACAATCCACTCGAGATTTTCCCTGATTCGCTTCTCCTTGCGACTACAGGCACTGTTTTCCACGTTCCACCACGCTCACCCTTTTCTTTGGCCTTTCAAGTCTCTCCAGTCAAGTCCTCAATCGCGCGTTCCTACAATTATTTATGCATTTTCTACGCCGCGTTCCCAATTCTCTGTTTCATCAAATTTATTTTGAATTTTTATTTCTCAGATGGAATTTTTATTTTCAAATTTATTTAGCGCGCGGCAGCAACGAGGAGAGAGCGGCGGCCGTATTTCGAATTGGACGACGGCGGCGGCGGCTGTAGGGCACATGATTGTGAGTCAATTCTAACTTTCTTTTTAGTTATTAACTAAACTAACCTCTTTCCTAATGTTCTGCTCCGGTGAATGTCACTGCCTCACGAATAACGTTTTCCAAAAACTCTTTACGCACACCACGCGTTTCTTCATAGATTAAACCGGGAATACGTTTCACTCCACCACGTCGCGCCAAACGACGTATAGCTGGTTTTGTAATACCTTCGATATTCTCATGAAGAACTTTACGATGACGTTTCGCGCCTCCATGTGGCTGTCAAAATTTCCGGTTGTCACCTCGGACAAAACATATGTGCGTGGAATGGCACTTCATATGGCGGAAATGTGCTTCTTCAGATGTCGCCAGTGGCATAGTTTTCTCGATGGCCACGGTGGAGGGGCATTTCCAGATGGCTATGTCTCGAAATGTGCCGGGGTTGGATTAATTCTATATTCCGAATATTTATATCCACGGATCTAAATATTTGGACAGAAAAAAAAATATTTTCTGCACAACGATATCCGCACAACAGATGAAGTCCGCTGGCACTTCGAGGACATATCCATCTGGCAGGTTACAAGGGTTCGGGATCGGAATCACTTCGATTCCTGGGCGTAGTCGTCACATTACATATGCTCATCAATTTTGGAGCCAGTCATCGCAATATACCTGTGCCTACGATTTTGAATCTCAGCCATGTGTCAGGAATTTTTCTTATTCTTATTTTTGGCTTCATAATAGGACTTGCAAGCTTCTGCTGCGAGATTTTAACACATCTTTATAAAAAAGGGTAGTTTTAACAAAGTGAAAATGGCTGTCAATTAAAAAATAATGAGAACCAAACACAACAATTGTTTCACATAGCAAATCGATGATAATTTAGAATCCTAGAAATTTTTACTATCACTGTTTCGAAAAAAATTGCAATTAGACCAAAAAACAAACACACTTGAATTTTACCCATTTATTATTACATAAGTTTTAAATTGTGCAGTACATTGTAAATTATGATAACAATAAAATATAAATTTAAAATAACTGCATTTCTCGCCCTTGTCTGTGTTCACAATTTTCTTCTTACAATAGTATGCAGTTTCGCTCTCAGGATCTTACAATATGATTTATAAACAGATAATAAAAATATTTTAGTTATTTGATATTTTTCTTTTTATTTAACAATTATTCTCATTTTTATTCCCTTTTAGACATCACAAGTATAGTACTTAATTGTAGAACTCAGCACGAAATATAAAATTGTCAACATTCTTAATTCTATGGGGTTTTAGAGTAAAACATGTAATTGTGGCTTTACCCGGAAAATGACGGCTAATATTTTAACAGTTCAAACGGAAGGCGTTTAATCTATTGCACTGGACATGGTCAGTTGCCTGCGCGAGACGGATTACAAGTTTGAAACAAATTTCGAGGTTTAAAAATTACAATCACGTTTAAGCTTTTCGTTGTCTGTGACTCAATGCTACTTTTCAATTCTAAATTGTACCTCATTAAAGGTTACGCGATCCTTAAATCCGAACCGTTGATATCAACATATCAAGAAAAAAAGCAATCAATGTTTTAATATTCTTATACTATCATATATTTCTCGGTTTAATGATTTTGCCGTTTAAAATGAGCTTTCCTCGAAGACATGCAGTCCTTTTCGAGGTTGTGCCACATGAATACACATATCGTACATCTCAATATTAGAAACAGTGAAACGACATTAAACTTGTAAAACACTGATAAATATTTGCGGTCTAACATATTTCGATACATTCATCAATTTTCTAAGTATTTATGTATTTCATATAGCTCAGGTAGGTTTAAAATTCCGCTTGCATAAAATCTTTATTCACTATGAGATAATTGTTTCCTTTAGTCTTCTTCGCTATTATATTGAAGGTGACAATTTTGAAAGGTTCGATTCAAAGCGAATCGATTAATGACTAATTTAAAATACGAGCACGCAAACCTCACGACAGAATCTGCGGAAACAACACCTCATTCGTTTTCGATAGCGTTTACATGGAAGCATTCAAATGTGTGTAACATGCAGAAATATGCTATATATCTAGCATTATAGAGAAACGATATTTCGTGCGATTTAACAGCAAGACAACCTAACAAAACAATAGAAAATTGCATTCTCTTAAAAAGTCATATCCGATACAAAATAATTTGTAAGAATAACTAAACTTATATAATTAGCGATTTAATACAAAAATATAAGAGCTACTTTATTAATTTCCGCCAATGGGATCGGTCCGAAATTCAGCGCTGCACACTCACGACGCTAATTAAAACAATTATTGCCATTTTTTATATGTGTATAAAATCATAAACTTTAAGTATCATGTTAGTCATTGCGATCAGAGTAGATAATAATAAAACGGCCTATATGGCGCTGAGAAGACTGAAATAATGAAATAATGACATTAGCAGGAAAACTTGTTCTTGTAGTGCTATGGAGAAATATATTTCAATTATTATTTTATTATTCATACATCTTTTACTTGAGACACGATTATATTACAACATTCAGTTGAAAAACAGTTTTGCATTCTTACAACATTAGAAACGTAAACATCAACACTTACAAATTTTTCCGCACGCCAAAGTACATACATACAACAAATTACACCAAAAATGGCGAAGATTCAGATCTTTTTTTCCCTCTATTATCATTGTGATCAATAACAATAGTAATTTTAACTTCGATTACGGTACCACAGAAGCCACGATGAATTGAATAATAGTCAGGTACAGAACTAGTTTACGGAAATATTGTCTCGAGACATTCGTGAATCCTAGGTGAGTGACAAAGCGATGTCATGTTTATTATCTCCTGCAGATAGTCTAGTGGATGGTATAGTTTAAAATTTATAGTTTTGAGCATAATCACTTTTGCACGTGTTTATCAGGGTCAAATTTTTATTTATGTAAATCCTACATTAGGACCTCTATCCTGTGCCTTTCCTATATAATATCTAATCAGACTTGGTGAATGTTGGGGGACAGCTTAACAGAAACAAGTTAATTATTTAAAATTGCTATTAAAAATGTCACAATTAAATGAAATCAATGGACCAGAAGAAATAACTGTATCGAATCCAAGGGAGTAAATGTAGTGGGGATCTACCAATATGGTAGAATGGTATATTCGGTAGAATTTCGAAACTGATATTCGAATATCTACATTAGAACAGATAATATCTTAAAAGCAAGCTTTAAGAGAATTCATCCGAGTAATGTAAAATCAAATTAGATAAACATATGATTGGAGACGAACGATATCATAGAATTTCCTTTATTAATTTTTTGTGTTAAATAAGTTTAAAGGAAGCAATGGAACCAACATCTAAGTTTGGCCAAAGACTGTATGGCTCGTAGTATAGACAGAAAAAACCAAATAAGATTGGGGAAAGGAACAATTAATCATAAATTAAAAGAACCTAGACCAGTAATGAGTACATGACGCTTAACGCACCCCAGCGAATAATAAATCTACTAAATGGCTACTATATGAACAAGTTTCCGCGAAACCGAGAACAGGTTGATTATATGATTCTACTTTTGAAAAATAAGGACGTCATTGTAGCATAACAGCCTACTCAAGTACAAGATTCCTGCAGGTGTTATCTCCTCCTCCTGCCTAAAGCCTGCCCACCTCATTGTCCTCCAGTTCCGGAACTCGAGTAGTGATGAACTATCAACAAACAATTCGAAAGCAGCAAAGACTATCAAATTTATACGAAATCTTCTTTTGCACCTTTGATAAGAAACACATCTTCCGAGCTCATCCATTATGTAAAGGAAAATGAGATCAAGCAAAAATTTATTGTTCCTACCACCCACGCAGCCAAGAATTTTCAAGCCGAACATTTTTTTTTTATTTTCTATTTTAAAAATATGAAAGTAGCTTTTTCTGAAAATGAGGAAAGATTCGATCAGTACTGCTTATGAAATTATCTATTGCGTTGAACATGCATTTCGAACCTCACCACTAGAGAGCGCCCTGTTCTTGTTCCTGTAGAGAAATATTCATGTGTATTATTTTGGGACTAATACGTTTAAACATATGGGGAAACTAGGGACACCGTATTCAAAACTCAAAATGGGCAGAAATACGAGTACAGCTTTTGCTATATCTCATCAATGTAAGAGAAACGCTTTGCAGAAGACGTGCAACTAGAGTACTGAGGTTGAACATAGATTTTTCAAAAATTTTTCGAATTTTCTGGGCAAATACAATATCATCTTTTTCTTGAACACATTCTACACACTAGGTCACAATGAATGTAATCAACCAAAGACGGCCAATAAATACAAAAGAAGGAGCCTCTCCCGATAAACATTCCTATATATTGAAAATATTGTTCCAACCAACAAATAACTCACAATGAATTGCAAGCAGCCAATGGGACCTAAAAAAAAGAGAAAATGTGTTGATACCTGCCCGCATTCATTTTGGTCGATTTGTTGCAATAGTTTAGACAGAAAAGTTGCTACGCAAGGATAGATTAACTGCTCAAAGTGGAGAAGATAACAGAGACATCGCCCTAAGGTGCAAGTTCTTTAAAGCGCCGTACCAAGTTGTAGAACAGAAATTTAAACCTTTTTGCGAAACAAAACAAGATATTCTTGTAATTTTTTTTTTTGCTGTAGCACTACACCCCCTTTTGGGCCTTCGCTTAGAGATAGTTAGATTATCTCACTATCTTGATCGAATATATCGGCTTAGAGATAGTCAGAGTATCTCATCTTAGCGATAGTTAGAGTATCTCACTATTTTGATCGAATGTATGGGCACTCGAGGTGATATGGTCAGTATCAACCCAGCTGCGATACGTTCTGATTTTAAACTAGTACGTGCCATAACTGTGCGGGCTTATTGTCCGTCCGAAGCATCACTTGAAGCAAATCTCGTCGTCACCAACGGGATTCCAACCAGAGACCTTAGGCTTACGCAGCCAGTACTATAGCCACTACACTACGCGGGCTACAATTCTTGTATTTACCGTCCCGATAATATTGCCTGCGTAGTGTTTAAAGTGATGAAAAATCCCCAGGAGAAAATGAATGGAAATCTAACTACTGACATAAAGTATCTTAATTTATAAATCTTTTCTGGCATTTCTGATGCATCAGTAAGGTTAGCTTGTGATATCTGCTGTATCAGTAAGTTTATCGCAAGCTCAGTCTAGTTATCCATTCAATACAGATCGTGGTAGATCGAACTGAAGGGCGGACACCAGTGGCGAAACCGAGGAAACGCTGGCCTGACTCAGTCGACGAAGACAGTTCATCGCTGCTCGGATTTCGAAATTGGAGGATGCGGTCAATGAACCGAGATAGTTGGAGGCGCTATTTGCAGGGAGTGAAGGCCTGAGAGGGGCTAAAGTGCTACGAAGAAGAAGACCGAATATCAGAATTTAGCGACTGAACGTGAAAATCACGCAGAAGTGGATGGAAGCCTTGATCCGCTAGAAAATAGACAAGTAGCAGAAAATTCGACACCATAGCCACTAGTGTTGAAGTGATGCCTCTGACTTGAGGCTGCAGAACAATGCTGTGAAATCTAATTCATGAAAAAACTGAGAAAAGCACAGAATTACAGACTAGTGAGAGGTAAAACAAGTGAGTTGCGTTGATAATTTCAATAAAGCCATGGAAGTTTCAGTTCAGAAATGAGTTCTTTAATCAAAAACGCCAAAACTATTTTTTAATCAAATAATTTTTTATGATTCATTGTGCATGTCGCGCGATTAATATGCTGTAGAGCTATTTACTTTTGCTTTTAAATCTAGAATCTATTATGACTAGTTCGATTCTGTTGAGTCAGTTGTATACGCCCCTTATTGTCACTGAACGTCAGCGTTAATTTTGTACTGACTACGATGGCGCTCTAGTGAAAGCGAGGGAGAAAATTTCAGCGTTACTTTTGGCGCTCTGTATTTGATTTTGCTAATAAGTAAAGCAGAATTAACTTCCAAACATCGCACAAAATGTGGGTAAAAGGTGCTGCGTGAAAAGCAACGTTTCCGAAGAGGCTTACTCACCACAAAATGACAAATACTGACGATATGAACAATCACATGAATGACTTTTTTGATCCGGCCGATAAACTTGGCAGCAAGGCATTTCGATAAATTCAGATAAGTTAATATCAAGCTTTATGCAGCCTTCCGAAACTGTTTGAATATTTCCGGTATGTTCTGGAATCATGTGAAGAGCTACCGAAATTTTATGCCCAAAGGCTTGCGCCACAATTCGTCGAGCTCTGTATATGTAACCTCAAACGGTTGACAAAGAAAATTATCCGTAGAAAACAAGCTTGGAGAGTTAATATCCATTCTAAACGCATCGGGTTTGATTTGAAACTCAAGACCCCAGACATGACGGCCAGAGGTATGGCGCCAAAAAGAGATCAGTTATTTGCTAATTTTGGCTCCAAAGGAGAAGAGCTAGCAACTGTAATCAACCAAACAACCAACCAAGCAAAAACCAAAATATATAGGCAACATAAACTTGTCTATCGTATACAAGAAACATGGATATAAACGCGCAGTGTTATTTTAACAAAACAAACAAGAAACTATCAATAAATAACACATACCAGGGATTCTCAGCGGTTGTATTGCACAGCAATAACGGTGCTGAGATGGTTGCGCAACTAACCACTTGTAGGTCTCTTCCTCAAACCGGAACAAGGGATTCGTACCGATTTTTGCTCTATATCAAAACGGTTCCTAAGCTTATAGTTATTCGAAAATTGGTGAAAAAACAATATACTTAAAAAAAACTGTATTGAAAAACCTTTACCAGTATCGGTACTCAAGGTCGATACCATTACCCAAAGAAACCGGTTCCAGAGCCGTACTAAAAAAAACCCATACCATTCCTAGTGCTCGAAGATCGATACTTGTACTGTTATTGTTAAAACCGACTCATGCTAAAGAAATCAATTCTAATACCGGGATTGAAAAAATCGACTATGATAAAAAAAAACCAGTATCAACAGCACTGCTGGAAAAAACGGCTCCTGGTTCAACAACAGTACAACAACTTTTTTTTGCTTTAGCAATACAGCCCCTTCCAGGCCTTTGCTTAAAGATAGTTAGAGTATCTCATTATCATGATCGAATATATTTGCACTCGGGAAGATTATATGGTCAGTGTCACGCTTTGGCCATGTGTCCGTCCACCCAGCTGCGATAAGTTCTGATTTTGAACCAGTACTTATCATAACTGAACGGGCTTATAGTCCGTTCGAAGAATAATTCGAAACAAATCTCGTTGTTGCCAACCAGACTCAAACCAAGGACCTTCGGCATATGGGATAAGTTCTCTAACCACTACACCACAGGGACTATTACAGATATCATTACTGGAATGAATATCGGCATGTACCGATATAAAGTCAGTACCGGTACTTAACCCAACCCTAAAACGAATGTTGAGACAGACATGTCTTCTGGTTAAATGACAATTTTTTTGTATTAGTCGAATCATTGTAAGTGAAATCTGGAGGGATATGATAATTTCCGGAAAAGGAAATGCGCAGTTGTATCTTCTGCAGAGGAGTTTCATGAGAACTGGTTTGATATTCGTCGAAGCTCCGCTAAATGGATGTGCCTCGGTAACTAGTTGAACAGTAAATTGATTAAAAAGCGAATGCTCAATTGACAGAGAAGCGATGGCCCTGCAGGTGCAAAGGTGGGAAGGTTTAAGAGGTTGTGGAATGCACGTTTGGACAAGTATGGACGAACATCGGATACCCAAAAAGGTATTCTTTGGGAGAACTGAAGGCCGGAGACCAGTGGGAAACCGAGGAACCGCTGGTCTGACTCGGTCGACGAAGACAGTTCATCGCTGCTCAAATTTCGAAATTGGAGGACGTGGTCAATGGACCGAGACAGTTGGAGGCACTATTTGCAGGAAGCGAAGGCCCGAGAGGGGCTGTAGTGCTAAGAAGAAGAAGAAGGAATGCAAGTTTTAGCTAGAAGTAAGTGGATCTCGGGGAAGAGCAAGTCTACTAGACGCTGAAGCCATGGATATGGAGGTGTGGAGATTAAATGTTTCGAATCGATTAATGTGTTTCGAGAACTTGTTTCTAATTCATGAAAAGACGGGGTTCGAGAATTGCAGTCCGCGATTTTTTTCCCGAATCTTATTTCATTAATGACACAACAGGCTGAAATACGCTATTTGAGCCATGAAAACCCCGTCAGTGATTTAAATCTGTCCACGGGCTAAGGCCCATGGCAGGTTAAGGTAGCCTCCTATATAGTGAGTTGGGTAACAGCAGGAACGAGATTTTGGAAAGGACTAGAAAGTAGTTTTGGAGCACACACCAATTGAACGGAGGTAAACTGGGACCCTTTAGGTGCGGGGCACTGATTGACGCATTGTACATAGCCCTGTCATTGAGACGGTGGGTTTTAGCGGTCTATGAAAGGGAGCACACGTAAACCGCGCCCACTCTCTAGGCGAAGGGCGAGCACCTAAGAAGATACTTATGGGCAAAATTCAAGGACGAAGGCCTGTTTGAAAACCTAGGAAGATTGGTTCGACTCTATACACAATAGCAGATCGCTTCTCGAATTTCAAAACTGGAAACCCGATATGGACTGTACTACGATTTCACATGAGCATTTAAAATCATTTACTTGATATACCAAAAGAAATCGATAAAAGCGTCCAATCATTGGCGTCAATCTCCCTCTAAGTAAGGTCATTTACATGCAGCATCCACATCAAGATATTTCACTTAAATCGTTTTTTAGACATTCATGGTTGAGTTTTGATTGGCTGAATAATCTCGATGTGCCAGTTTTCAATTTACCATTTCCAGTAGATCCGTGGATCCGTGGTAAAATTTTTAATTCAATTCAGAGTATAGTAACAGTATCGTCTGCAAACAAACCTTTCACGCTTTCAAGTTGTAGGTGTGTGTATTGAATTGCGGTGTAAGCTTTGGCAATGTCACTCAACATGTTGTCTGGGTAATGTAATGCAGTATATCATTTGTTTTTTCGTGAATTCCATTCTGGTGCAATTTATGCAATAAAAATGATCATTTACTATGATACACGCTTTTTTCAGCTTCACGAAGCTGACGTTAACATATTCTCATTCTCCTTTTCAACACAAAATTTGTCAATCTCGTAACTGTTGTTAGCGCGCATCTGTGGGACTTTTGTTATACTGAAATCGAAATTGAGTCTTGGAAACAATATTATTTGTAGTCAAAAGTTTGTGTAGTAATTTTTTGATTATTTCCCTAATGAAGACGATAGTTGAATGGGATGTGACATCTTCAACTTTGAATAAAAATGATTTTGGAAACTTTATTCATTTTCAGAAAATATGTGTTCTGTATATGCTTGTTCAAAGACAGCAAGCTCATTTGATCATTTTAATTTCATCTATTTCAATTCGATCAATTCCGGGTTCAGCATTTTTTAAGTTCATAGATTTCTTTTATTTCCGTTGATTTTGTATTATGAATACGAAACACTGCATACGCCCTTTGAGAAATGGTGCTTCAACGCGTTTGCTATTGAATTAAGAGTTTTGTAGGATTTCTTCAACACCATTCGATTATATTGAAAAGGATCCAGGATTGTATTAGGTACTCAGAAAATTTGAACATTTGAAACCCGAGTAACGTATCTCGATTAACAGCCAAGTCTGGGGAAAATAGAACAACAAAAGCAAGAAAGCGATTTCTTAGGTATGATAAAGCAGCTCAAGTATTTCGAACATGGTTGTACAAAAAAAAACATTGAAGAATCATTTATATATAGTAATGAGTATGATGTGATCGGTTTGGGGGACAATTCCAATGAAGATCAAGCTGGAATCATAGTACCCAAGTTTTACATCAATTATCTTAAGAATGTTATGGGGTCCGTATTTCTGATATTCCCATAAACATCTATATGGATCATCTGAAAATTTTTTGAACGAAAATTGAATAGGAAATAGGGGGCAACCTGATGTTAATTTAAAGGAAATCGAGAAGCAGCAATTCCGTTTAATCAGGGTATGGGGGTGTTCTTTCATATTTCGTTACAAAATTGTAAAAATACTATCAACCTTTAACATTTTAAACACATGTGAGCGGAAAAATATTTATCGTAAAAACATGTAAAGAAACAATTATGATCATTGAATGCTTGGCAAAAATATCTAACTGCACGCAGATTTTAATCGAATAGGAAGCCTACGTCTACCAATAAATAATAGAAAAACGTAGTCTTAGGATTCTCCAATATATTAACTGGAATAAAAACGGTCCCTTCCTTTCAACGGCGCACTCTTTTATGTACAAATCACCTTATTTCAACTGTATCTCAACTTACGTTCCACTACAATCTATGCTTTACTATCCGGATGTTATTTGCTTACCGTTACTGTC
Source organism: Odontomyia ornata (assembly GCA_963969285.1). NCBI lineage: Eukaryota > Metazoa > Arthropoda > Insecta > Diptera > Stratiomyidae > Odontomyia > Odontomyia ornata. The sequence continues at coordinate 151,835,040 of OZ017739.1, forward strand.
AGCCACAATCCTTCGTAAAAATTCTTTAAGACACTTTTGAAAATATGCCATATTAAGACAAAGTCGTTTGATTTCCACTTTCTCCTTACGTTCAATATTGCATTCTTTGAGTTGCGATCGTATAACACTACAGCAAATATGCAAAGTCGTCATCAAAATCCTGATTAGAGTAATTAGTGTACATATCTGCGCTACTAAAATAAAAACGTAAATTGAAATCAAAGCCATATTTTGGAAAGACTAGTGAAAATAGTTATTTTATTACGTTTGAATTAAAATTAATTAATAATTATTTGTTACTGTACGATTAACTAAATGCAGCGTTAGTCTTATTTATTGTTTTTGCGCAGCACCCAAACAAAATCAAATAATATAAGTCGCTTTTACCTCAACGAATTTTGAAAAACTCTCCAAGCATGTTTTCTCTCTATGGAGTTTCACATAAATCATTTCGTGAAGAAACGAAAAACGCAGCGAATTAAAAACAAAACCTAATCAAAGAAAAACTGTAGCAGATGTTGAAATTATAGATGAAAAAGACACACTAACATATCAGCGAGTCCGGATTGAATTCATAATTTCCAAATTCCAAATGTCCATTTTACTGACTCAAAAATATGCTCAATGTTATTATTTTCCTAATCAGCGCCAGCTTTATAAAATTATGTTTTATTTGTACTTTTTACCCCCAACATTGTAGAATATCGTAAAATAGCTACGCAGAAATTTTGAAGAAATTTTAAAATCTCTTTTGATGAAACACGTCGCCTAAAAATGTCTACAAATTATACTGAAACATCTCATTTCTACGATTCATGCACCGATATAACAAAAACTACTTGTGATAATAAATCGACAGAATAAGTTTTTGCAGCCCTATATCAATTCTACTTCAATCCAACATATATGCCCCCTTGGAATTTTATCAATTTTCAGTTCTTGAACGAAGGTATATGCCTTGGAAGCTATTACAGTAATATATACAATGTGATGTATATAATTCACTACGAATTCAAAACAGTCTATTACGATTCCATAAAAAGTTCACAAGTTGTGAATATACAGGAATATGTACCCTTTAGTGCGATGTATCACATTTTATTCCTACTATGTATAAAGGTTCAGTTTAGTTAGACCAGAAGCTCAATATATCACAACTATCTGGGGATAAAAAAATCCCAACAAACTCTAAAGACAAGCGACCGTTAAAAAACAGCAAACAATCCAGAGATTGTTCGTTTTCGCTATAAGCCCTCCGAGCGATCTCAAACCGCATGATGAGAGCTCAAGATCTTAATTTCAAAGCAAAAAGCATGCATAAAAATTTTGTTAAATATTCTAAAATACTTCTACATATTTCCAATCAATGCCTTATGAGTCAATCTAAAACATGCATGTCATCTTGAGAAGAAAACTTGTCACCAGGAACGTTAAACATATCGCATTTGTAAATTTGACATAGATTAAAATTCATCTCTTACTATACTCGTATTCCCAAATATAATTGCAGCTACTTCCATTTTGCTAAAAATTGATTCGTGTGGCTCATTAATTTCAATACGCTAAAAACAATAGGATGACGAGTTTTCTTATCGTGTATATGTAATAGATTCATTTTTTCTCGACGATCACTGATTAATCACTGATTAACTACACCATAAATTTGTTGGTCATTTAACTACTTGTCAATATATATTTTTGTCAAAATTCACTAATGCTTATCTCCGATTGTAAAAGATGCTAATGCCTGAGTTAAGCGAATTTAATATAATCGGAATATTGTTTTTCGAAAGAAGTAAGAATATGCTTTGAAACCCATCATTCCACCGAGTGGTACCGCGATTACTAAGCATACAAATAAACCGATTTGTTTTAACGTTCGTTGCGCGATGAATAGAAACTCTAAAATAGAATATTTAATTTAAAACCTTCCACCAAATCACGACCATTTCAAAGTTGAACATTGATAGACTTTTTAGTTATACATCAACAACATTTATAGCAAATATTGATTTATCCTTAATAGTAGATTCCATACTCAAATACGACATTAGTATATTCCGAACGCAACCGTCTAGGAAACCGATCAATTGGAGCTCATTCTCCTCTTATCGATTAAAAGTTATCTAAAATTATTTAATGGAAACGATAGCCAAATTACAGATGCATGATCGTGCTATTCTGGAAGCTGCTGCAATAACAAACAGAATTAGGCGCTTTTGTTAATGATACAAACTATTATGTTAGTACGAGCTTTTCAAGTGTTAAATTTTTATGTGGGTTCAAATCTTGGCGTGGAAAGCAGCATGAAATAAAGATCAAAGATTTACCTTCCACCCATTTCTACCATTTCAACAGAATGGTTTGGAGATTGCATATTATGTTGCGGCGTGTTGGGATAACTCGCAGTTCCCGAATTTTCCGAATAACCGGGTGTGTGAGCTTTTATTATACTTTTCACATAACCGTTCGTAGTGCGTTGTTCCCCTATAATGTAAGAATATATTACACATTTCATTACGATTACGATACAAATGAGATTAAATCATATTTTATCTTTTTCCCTTGTAGATTAGATTTAAATCTTTGTACCAATACACTATATGTGAATTGAATAATTGGATATATACCTCCTGGTGGGGAATAAAAATTTCCAAAAGCCTCATCTTTAGGAATATTTGGATATAAGAACCGAAGATGCTCCAGATCATTTATTCTGTCTGCCAAAGATCTCACGTTTAAGTCTTTCGCCGTCCAAGGTTGTAGCATAAACACTTCATTTGATTCAGGCGTTGCTCTCACCCACGCTATCGTGATACCGCCTTAAATACAAACAGTTTCGATGTCATGACTCCTACCAAGTATCCAACAGTAAAACTTACCTAATTCACTATCTGAAAACCGTAGAAGAAACGTTCCATCTTGACACTGTCTTAGCTGCTCCATTGTTTGTTCTTTATTAATAAAGCCTACTATTCGACCGGCTTGCCAAGGACCCAGAAGATGATCTTTGGTAAGTTTCATAATTGCGAAGAACCAATCCCAGAAGGTGAATGTGCGACCAGGTAAAGGTTCTTTACAAAATTGACTCCATTTCACATCATTCTTAGAATCGTCTATTTTATATTCGTTTCTAAATATTTTTTCACCTGAAATATAAGATTTTGCATTCAATCTCGCACTGAAGCAAAAAACAAATTTTAAATAATTACACAAAAACCTCATGTTGTCTAGAGTGAGTTCTCGTTTTGTTTGTGAATAAAATTTTGTGTTAAGTGCCGTTGATAGCATTAACCATGGTACATGTTCTGGTACCGCAAAAGGTTCTCGGGTAATTTCAGCAAATGCATTGTCCCACGTAATTGTTGCCCAGGATTGTGGTTCTTGGTTCCCATGCACAATTACAACAACTGGCAACGATAATGTCCATGCCTAAAAAAATAAAAATTAAATAATACGTTAAAAATATGGAGAAACCGAGAAATATTGGAATTTCAATTTCCAAGCACTTACTCGAATTCGATATTCGTTTCCAAATGACGTTGTTGTGTAAAATAGTAAAGCAAATTTCTCATCCATAACACTTTCTGTTCCTTTCTTCTCAGCACGTTTAATTTTTTTCAATTGCATATTTCTGTAAATATAATCATCGTGATTATTCAATTATAAAACGATGAAGTCCGTTTTTTTTTTTATAATATCTAATAAGAGAAAATATAAATAGATATAAACTTGACTATCATAAATGTAATCATCACTGGTTCTGGTTAAAACGATGTTCTAATTTTTAATTTTGGAAAAGTGTTAGATGTACATTGCATGGTAAAAAATTGACACAAATGTGCTATGAAAATGGGACCACATGAGTGCAACAAGAACTATGACGGTTACAGTGGGGGAATGGAAGTTGAGGGTTCACTGAAAATATTTCAAAGGTCTGAGGCTACTCAGGGTGGTGTTAGGTATGTGAAATAACTTGGTGATGGTGACTCTAAAGGATTTTCAAAAGTGAGTGAAAGTAATCTGTATGGTGAGGCAGTGAAAATTCAAAAATTGGAGTGTGTTGGACATGTACAAAAAAGACTTGGAACTAGATTGAGGAAACTCAAACAAACAATAGGAAATATGAAACTTGAAGATGAGAAAGGGATAAAAGGAAGGTCAGGATCAAGAAATTGACAAATTACAGCTGTATTTTGGATTGGCTATTAGGAGAAACATCCACAGTCTAGCAGAAAGCAGTTTGGGCCACCTACTCTCACAAGCTATCAACCAATGACAAACCACAACACAATTTGTGTCCTCCAGGAAGAGTCATGGTGTGGGTACAGGAGGATGGAAGCAGGAATGGAACCTTACAGTCATAAAATCAGTCTTCCAGAACCAGTGCTATTAGCTATCAAGAGTGTGTACAGGGACTTGACCAGAGATGATCTCCTCAAAAAGTGCTTGCATGGTGGTACCCAAAACCCCAATGAAAGTTTTAACAACAAAGTGTGGGAAAGAATTCCCAAGTCAGGGTATGTTGGGCTACCAACACCTCAAATTGGAGTTTTGGATGCAGTAATTTGTTTCAATGATGATTGCTGGGGGGGGAATGATGATTGCTGGGGGAGTGTTAGAAAAATTTGGGGATCAAAGTTGGTGAAAACAGTAGAAAAGCCTTTTATGCCATTGACACTCAGCGGCTTTTGGAAGCTGATAGAGCAGCTTTGCAAGCCACAAAAGAATCAAGAACAGCTGCTAGAAACAAGAAAAGACACAAGGATGAAAAAGATGCTGAAATTGACCTGGATTATGGCCCTGGAGAATTCTGAGCCCGTCAGACACCTACTCCTATCTTTGAGCTTCTTTTCCCGCAACCTCAATATTTCCACATTCAGGTACCTCTAAAATCCAAACCGTTCAAGTTATCTCAACTAAATTTTGCATGATGGTTTTGTGTACCAACATCTATTCCAAACTTAGGTTTTATTACTCTTGCCTTAAAAACACATCTGTAATAGCACTTTTAATATTACAAAAATACCCTTTTTTGGTTTTTTTTTTCAAACGAATAATTTTTTATTTTTTTTATTTTTTAAAAATATATTTTTTTCAGAGTTTGAGAATGCTATATATGTTTTCTAGGTTCAGAATAAAAATTTGAGGCAGTACGTGCAACATTTTCCGTGTAGTTGGTACCCAAAATCCGCATTTAAACCATTTAATTTAATATTTTGTTATTTTTTGAAAAATAAAAAATATATAAAAAATCCACTTAAGTTAAAACTAAAATCTTGTATGTTATCCTTGTTTCTTCTTTTAACGGTATGCTTAGTTTTAAAACACAATTGCAGATAGATGCGGAGATATAACAGGTAGAGATAAAGTCTTATTTTGGGCAATTTTACGTACATGTCCCCTTAAAGATATCTCATACAATCCTTCCCCGTTTTTGTCAAAAGCATATAAAAGATGATAAAAAAAACGTCCTCAATCTGAGCAGCAAACTTTTCAAAAGTTAAATCATGAAGGCAAGCTCGTCAAGAAAAGTTCTAGTGAAACTCAAAATTGAAAATATTACATTTAAATCGCCATGTAACATAATACAATTACTAGATGAATTTCTTCTTTCATATTCAAATTGAAATGCGTTTTATCATAGACTTTCTAAAAACACAAAGTAAGTTACAAAATATTAAAAAGATAATCAAAACCTTAATGGCGCTCTAAATTTAAACAATACGGCACTAAGAAATAATTATCAAAAAAACAATATCGTATCTGAATCAAATGAGGATTATAAAATATTATTAACTGAAAAAATAAAGAAAAAACAAACCAAATTTATTAAAAAGTAACATATAATAGAAAAAAACAACAGAATAGTGAACTTTTTACTCATATCTGATATGTTCTAACTTTTAATCAAAAACTTTATCCTATTCTAATATAATTATATCACCATATACCTAAGCTTAATGTTAAATCTAACTCCGCTGTAGACGGTCCTAAGGCCGATTGAAAAACAAGGAGGGATCCCCTTGTTTCCACAACCCAGACCTTCCATGATTCCTCATCCTAAATACCACGACCATATGTTAGTAAATGGTCTCGGTGTCGCACACTAGGTTTACTGATTCCCCAATGATGGGGCATTAAATGCCAAGAAATGCCAATTACTGTAAATACACCTACAGCTCTGCTCCTTTGTGGTGACGTAAGAGGATGAAGACGAGTTTTCCGCCCCTGACAAAAAATCGAAAGTAATAACCATGCCGCCGGAAGGAAGATTGGACGACGGGCTAAGTCCCCATCTCTGAAAAGCCCTACATTTTTTTCGAAACCAGCAAAAGAACCTCGGAATCGATCGCAATTGAAAAAACGACTATGGCATTGGATCCTGGAATGTCAGGTCACTGAACAACCCTGTTAGGGGCCATTTACAACAGGCCAGTCAATATAAATTAAACATACTGGCAATCCAGGTAGCAAACTGGACTGGAAGTGATATTCAAGTATGAGATCGCACACAATAATCAAAAGTGGTAAGCCTGCTGCAAAGCGAAAATTCGGAGTGGCCTTTATTGTGAATAGGGAGTTCAAACCGCACGTTATTGTTTTCAAGGTAGACAATGAACGAATGTATGCGACCGAAGAAAAGGACGAATAAATGAGATTATAAGCCCAAGACCACTCTCTACTGTGACGACATCGGCAAAATGATCGCTGATGAGAACAGGATTAATCCCTTAATCCTCCGTACAGGTCCAGATCATCGGAGCCTATAGATATTCTTGGAGAGCTTCCATTGGCCCTACAAACTCTGGATGAAGTTTGTTCCTCTATTAAAACCCAAAAGAATAATAAAGCGCCGGGCATCGATGAGATTCCAGTGAGGCTCATTAAATATGGTGGCTGCGGTGTTCAGAAAGTCATCCATAAAATCATCCAGCAGATTTGTCAACAAGAACATATGCCGAACGAGTGGAGCCAATTAATTATATTCCCTCTATCCACAAAAAATGTGAAAAGCTACAGTGCGAAAACTATAGAGGCATATCACTACTATGAACGGCGTACAAAATATTTTCAATAGATCTTAGAAAATCATATCAAATCATGCGCCAAACAGTATTATTGGATCGACGATAGATGAATGTCAATCAGGTACTTGAAAAATGCTGGGAGTTCAACATAGACGTACAGCAAAATTTTCGCGGACTTCAAGCAAGTATACGACAGTATTTATCGTAACGTACTGTACCAAATAATGCTTTACTTTAGTATACGAGCCAAATTAGTCCGTCTTACCAAAATGACGCCGACAACCTTCCAAGTCCGCATCAATAACCAACTCACTGACGCGTTTGACACAAATATCGAACTAAAGCAAGGAGATGGGCTAGCCCCATTGCTAATCAATTTGGCTCTCAAATATCCTGATACAAAACGTACGTTATTATACAAGTCGAGCCAAGTATTAGCCTATGCGGACGACATCAAGATTTTGTCACGGTCGTTAACAATCGCCAAGAACAAAATATTTGACTGCTTCCCGAATCTCGACACCGAAGTAAAACTTGTAGGGCTACAAATCAATGAGAATAAAACAAAGCTCATGACGCAGCCGACAAAAAATACCCTAAATACACAAAATATGACACTTAGCGAATACAGTATTGGGCGTATGTGGGCGAACTTGTATATTTAGGCGCCAAATAAAATATTTTTTTTAGTTTTGATGATTTTGAATCACAGCTGCATGCACAGGAAAACAATGCTCCATGTATACATACAAATCTGTGATGACACCTGTGCTATGTTATGGGTGTGAAACATGGACCCTAACCCAAGCATCCACAAGCATAAAACGCCTTCCAAAGACGGGTCCTGAGGTGAATAATCGAAGTGAAGCTGGACGGGGACCAATGGCAAATTCGATACAGCCATGAGTGCATGAAATTTTTGACGAGCCAGAGGTCTCAACGATTGTAACACTGCAGAAGCTGCAACGTATGGAATCGTATGGACGAACAACGGATACCCATAAAGGTATTCGCTGGGAGAACTGAAGGGCGGAGATCAGTGGGGAAACCAAGGAAATGCTGGTCTGATTCGGCCGACGAATTTAGTTCATTGCCGCTCGGCTTTCGAAATTGGAGGACACGATCAATGGACCGAGATAGTTGGAGATGCTTTTTGCAGGAAGCGAAGGCTCAAGGAGGCCTGTAATGCTACGAAGAAGAACAAATGTTAAATCTTGTCTCTAGTTTTTGAAAAACTGTTAACACAAGAAACAACATTAAATGCGCCAACAATGAGCTGAAAATAAAAAACAACGAAAACACACAAATCACGAGTAACCACGAATATTTTGCCATTGTCATTTAACCAATACCTAGATTGCTCCGTCCCAGCTCGACCAGCCTCAACGAATGAGTACCTCCAATTAATTGTTGATCCCTGGTGCTCAAATTCGGAGGATATTGTATCTTCTTATTGGTAGAGTCTGTCTTTACATATATATATGATATATAACCGGAACATCGCCAGAATCAAAAACATAACGATTCATGTCCAAATACGCGAATGTTTCTCAAGAAACAAAGCCGGTGGTGAGACAGGGCTCAATATGCATTTTAGTAGGGTGGAACGGCTGCGAAATCCAGCACTTTCCGCTCACAGTTACAGATTTTGCGATATGATTTCGAAGCAGTTTCAAAATGAAGATGCCGATGTTGATAAATTTTCGATTCGATATATAGTGTTTCAATCCGTCTCAAGCTTTCTATACAGACCAGTACATACACGGACATTTTCTTTTGATGTTTCCATTGAACTAGGGCTCTTATTATACCAGATCTGACATCCCGATGTCAAGACTGATCTAACCAGAGTCTTGTAGCAGATCACTTTTGATGGTATATGGAATGAAAGTGCCGTTGAAGGTACATGACCACTTTTTTTGCTTTACTGAGCATGCTTTTTACATGTTCAGTATAGTACAAATACTTATCAAAATGAACACTAGAGGAATCCAACACAGGATTTATATCGAATCCATTCTGAAATACCCTCACCAGCCACAATGTGGAAATCCTGCGAATTATGTTTCAGGTCTTGACTGTTCAACCGCAGCGTTGTCCGAAACAACATTGTATTGCACTTCTGCGCATTAACTTTCATTCGTTAATTGTCAATGTAGAGCTGTAAATCATCAAACTTTTTTGTAGGTTGCTCTGAACTAATATAGTTTTTCGGTCCACCGTATAAATTATAAGCATCAGCAAACGATACTAATGATCGCATTGGCGGCACGTAACATCAAAGCAGTTCAATAAGTTGCAAATGAATACGGAGAAAAGCAGAGGCGCATTAACTGTTCTTTGCTGTAGGCCGGTCAAGAACTTGAAATCGCGCATTTTCATCAAATTTTCATGTTACAAGAAACGGTTTCCCATACAACATATTGCATATCATGGCGACACGATGTATGGGGAACTTCTTCAGATGAAGTTTAAAAACTAGTCCATCTAACCTCACCGTATCAAAGGCTTTTTTTTATATCAATGAGACATGACCCAACACATTCTCTATTGTTTAGTTTCCAACAGGTGTCTGAGGTTACTTCTGTTATCGCATGTATGATCGAATGCCTGGCATGGAGTCCAAATTAGCAATTCGGCATCAACTCACATTTCTCAATGTGTGCTTCATTCAGTATCACTTCAAACACTTTGCTGAGGTAAGGCAGCAAACTGATTGGGAGATAGCTTTGAGAGCACGAAGAGTCTTTTCCTTTCTTCAGGATTGCAATCGAATTCATTTTCCGCTTAACAAAATACTCCAAATGAAAGTAGAAAACAGCTTCCTTTTCATTTTGAGTATTTTATTTTTTATTTTTCTTCTCGAAATCGATTTTCAACAGTAATCGTTCGGTCTTCTTCAGCGATTAATTTATTTTCACTTAAATTCCTGCTTATATACTAGCTGTGTTTAAGAAAATTTACTTTAGATCATTAAAAGGTAATTAGGGAAATTAGCTTAAGCTAATAAAAGGTAGGAAAGCTAATTTATAAAAATATTGTTTTTACAAAATTCAGAAAAGATATATATTATTATTTAATTAATTTGAATAGCCATGATCTGCAGTTTCCGTCATCCTGATTCATCAGCTTTTTCCTTTCCCGGGTAATTGCCAGGCTTTCCATCACATCCAATTCACGTATGTCTCTAGCTTCCTTGATGACTACAGCGTCCTCCATTGTTATCTCGTGTCCCTTCGTGATAATATGTTCCGCTACCGCCGACTTGAAATTCGAAGTTCTTTCTTTCTTGCTGCTGCTGCTTCGCCTAAATGCTCCTTGATTCGCGTGCCGATGAGTCTCCTCGTTTGACCTATGTACACTTCTTCACAAGTGGGACATACGATGCGATAGACACCAGATTTTTCGTGTGGTTCACGTTTGTCCTTCGTTAATCCGAGAACGTTTTTGAGCAGGTTCTTGCTGCTTGATTCGATTAACCGTACAGAATTAAGGTGATTTATTCGCCTCTTGATCCGATTGCTGATGCCTTCGTGATAAGTTAAAGCCTTCCAGTACGTTCTTTCGGTATTCGCATTTGATAATGCTGATCGCCCCTGTCGCTGTCTAGTTATCTATTGGTGAATTGGATGTGATGGAAAGCCTGGCAATTACCCGGGAAAGGAAAAAGTTGATGAATCAGGATGACGGAAACTGCAGATCATGGCTATTCAAATTAATTAAATAATAATATATATCTTTTCTGAATTTTGTAAAAACAATATTTTTATAACTACCCCTTTTGTAAATTAGCTTTCCTACCTTTTATTAGCTTAAGCAAATTTCTCTAATTAACCTTTTAATGATCTAAAGTAAATTTCCTTAAACACAGCTAGTATATAAGCAGGAATGTAAGTGAAAATAAATTAATCGCTGAAGAAGACCGAACGATTACGGGTGAAAATCGATTTCGAGAAGAAAAATAAAAAATAAAATACTCAAAATTAAAAGGAAGTTGTTTATTTTTACTTTCATTGTTCAACAAGTTGTTAAACAATATGCAATGATTAATAGCATTCTCGGGCAAATGACGAAGTACTTTATTCGGAATACAGTCAATACCACAAGATTTCTTGTTGTTTATCCTGCCAATATGAGGCACACGTCTTCATAGCTGACAAAATAATCAAGAAAATTTCCGCTCGGTATGAGGTCGGAGGTCAGTGTTTCATTGAATTGACGAATGGATTCGCCGTTCAGACTTGAGTTGAAATTGGAAACTTTTGCTTTAACGACTTCTGAAAATATTTGTGTCCTTCTCTCAAGGTCTGGTAGGTGGGCCAATTCAAAATCAGAGCAAGCTTCTGTCATACATTACATATAATCCTATTCCGATCTGCATCTGCAATCATATTATTAATTTCAATACCAGCCGTATTTAGAAGATTTATTTCATCACTAGCGATTTTAAGATTTGTGATTCGTCTCTAATTTCGACAAATAGAGCTCTATTTCATCTTTAATTAGATTTCTGTCATTAGGAATCATAGGGCAAGAGGTGCCATCATCAGAAGGTGGATATTGATTCTGGTAATCCCGATTAAATGTGCTTTGAAACTTTGCCCAATCCGTTTTTGAGGATAGTTAGAAAAATCTGCAACGGTTCCGGTTGTGAAAGGAGGAGGGATTCCTGTGTTTTCCGGACCCCTAGCATTCATGATTCCTCATCCTATGTCCCACGAGCAAATGGTAGTAAATGGTCGCACGTTGGGTTTACTGGTTCCCCAATGATGGGACACTAAATGCCGAGAAATGCCAATAACTTCAAATACACCTGCAATATGCTCCGACCAACGTACAATCATCTGGAAAGTTTAGATTGCTTACAAACGACATATAAATAATTCTAGGTGATTTTAACGCTAAGGTTGGCAATGAGATATATCATCGGGGGGATCGACTGGAAGATATATCCTCCACGATCAAATGAACGGCAACGGCCAGCGCATGATTGGCTTTGCATGTAGTAGAAATCTAGTCATACGTTCGACTTGCTTCCCACATCGACGCATACATAGAATAACCTGGGCATCACCGGATGGCAACACACAAAACCAGATCGACCATGTTCCGATAAAACAACGTTCTCGGATGATTATCTGGTCAAATTAACCTATCGATGTCGTATGTTGAAGACAAAATCATGGCAATATGGTTATCTATCATCATCATCTATGGCGCCAGTCCAGGCCTTGGCCTCCGGGACTAATCTCCTCCAATCATCACGGTTCTGGGAACTCGTTCGCTAGTTGATCACTACCAGCAAGTATCTGCTGTTAGCTTCTATCGAATCTTCCCATCGAGTCCTCGGTCATCCCGTTGAATGTCTACATTGTGCTCTACCCTTTAATCTTCTTTTGGGAAGCCGGATTTCTTCGTCTTTCTACATGGCCCGCCCATTGCAATTTGCGTTACTTTTCGCAGCCAGATATAGGTGGTTCGTCAAATAGTTCATACAACTGATCGTTGTAACGTAGTCTCCACTCACTTCCTTGTTTCACTTAGCCGTAGATTTTCCGAGCAATTTGCGTTAAAATATATCTGCTTCCTTTTCGGACACACTCATCAGGGTCCCTGTTCCAGTTCCATATAGCAGTACAGGTTTGACTTGTCATTTGTAAATACGGAGCTTATTTTGTCTGTGCACAACTCTGGAACTTAGAATGGAATGTACAGAGTAATTGTCTTCCAATCTCGCCCTTTTCGGCGCCCCTTCTATTCAGATCGCCTCCAAAAGACAAGTAAAATTATCCACACTTTCAATGTAAAGTTTCACGCAGTCAGGTTTTGCCGGACTGGAGTGTTCTTCCTCATTTGAGTCATCAATTTAGTTTTAAGTTCCATTAACTCGTAGGACAATTCGGTTTGGTTTTGATTCCAATCTCAAAAATGCTCTTTTGGCATCTGAGATTGAACGTACCATTATATTGCCATCATTAGCATGTACTAACAATTGTGTGGACTTGCATATTAGTATACCAAAGGTTTCACCTGTTGTTTTCCTGATGACGTGTTCCAGTGCAATGTTAAAGAGCATTGGGGCAAGCCCATCCTCTTGTTTTAAGCCCGATTCCATTATGAAGCTGCCCGTTTACCTTGACCTGGGACTCTGTGTCTAACATCGTCACTCTAACCATGCGGACTAGTTTTGTTAGGACGCCAAAGTCAAGTCATTACTTTGTACACCGCATTTCGGCGCACACTGTCATATGCTTGCTTAAAGTCTACGAGTATGTATTTGTTAAAGAGCCGTTGAGGTTTTTCTTGAGTTTACTACTACTTACTACTCGTAAGTAGAGTACAAACCCCTTCTGACATGAGCGTATTTCTGTCTACCCAACTTGTTTTAAATTCAACTGATGATTTCCATTTCGAACTGGAGGCATCATCCCTTTGATGATTTATTTCCATTACAATTGGCGAACCGGTCGCCATCATAAGGAAGCACTTGCAGTTTCAAGTCTTGCATCAGCAATGCAGAGGTCCAAATTGTATTTTAAGGAAAAAATCTCTTGGATTATTATTGGCATTGCGAGTAATTTGAGGTTTACAAAAACGGGATTATACCATTCTAATAAAACGTATTAGAAAATATGAGAATTTAAAGATTTGCCCGGAATGGCTAAGTATTAATTTTTTAAGTAATTTATCCTAACCTGGAGAGTGGTCCTTTTTCACCAAAATTACCTAGCTGGACAGAAAAGACTGATTGTTCCCTCTCATTTAAATTCCGAAATTTTCTGATGCGTATTATTATAAAGAATCTAACGATATAAACGTAACACTAGCCTTACCTAAAACTAGCTGTGAAATGCCTGGTTTGTGGTTGAAATTCCATTGTGCTACTATTGTTAGTAATCTCTCCAGAAGAATGTGGGGGGCAATCACTCATTGGGCGCTGTGCAAAATGACGTTGTGCTTGTGCCTCTGTAAGTAGAAGTTAATTAGTGCTTGCTAAAAAATCTATTGTAATTATTTTACCAGATAAAATCACGCACTCGACTTGTGGATTAGTTGCACTTATCCCCAATTGTTGTCCAATAAGCCAGCGGACTGTAGCAGCAAATCTGTTTTAGAGAAAAATTTTAAGTTAAACTTGTAAACTGAATTGCGTAATCTAAGACTTCACCGTGTATTTGTTTTCATGACTTGTGGTGGTTGCTTTTCTACGATAAATGAGGAAATAATTAGATTCTCTTGTAGGTGCATTACTTGTGCTGCAAGTGTTGTTAAATGTGGTCGATCTCCAATGTCAAATGTGTATTGTTCCCAGTAGCCGAGGATTTTGTTTATAACAGCGCGTATCGTAGCTATTATGTCTAAAAGCCCTTCAATCCAGCTTTGAATTTCATCTAAGTTATCGTGATAAGGCTGCCCATTTCCGCCTAATGCCTGAGCTCGTTGCCAATTTTTCAATTCAATATTAATCACTGAATGCGAAATGGTCTCGTAGTGCGATACATTTACTCGTAAATCATTAATTAGTAAATCTCTCTGTGCAATCACATCTAAATATTGATTATTTATAATCCTCATTCTTTCCTCAAATTCTAATGGGTTGCTGGGGTTGCTCATCTGTAAGCTCTTGTATTCATTATAACGAGTTTGAAACCGTTCACATAGCATTCTAACATTATTTTCCTTGGATATAATTTCTGTTAAAGCTTGTCGCAACGCTATAATTTGAGTTGTAAGCTCGTGAGGGGGTTGATGATTTCCATTCGGTTGACATGATTGCATCAGTTGTAATTCTTTTGCAATTCCAGTTCTTAAATGCGCATAGTAATCTTCTTCAGGATATTGATCAATGCTTTCAAAAATTCCAGCTGGAGCTGCGAAAGTTCTTCGAATTTCCGCTTTAAGATCACGAACAAAATTTTTTGCTTGTTGTTGAAATAACGGGCCACTATCTATATTTCCTTGTGAGCTGAAAAGATGTAACAACATTGGGACTGACGTTTATCTAATGGTGTTTTGAATAAAATAAAAAAAAAATGCATTTAGAAAAAAAAGAAAACCGGCTTTAAAATACCCTAAAAATGATGAAATAAATTTCATGGAATCTGTGCCAAATCAATTTATCCGTTTCAGCATAAAAGCGACATTCATATTCGCCACCATTAAGGGAACAGGGAAAGACTGTTATGGCACGGCTTCCATTAAAACATCAAACCCCTACAGTATAGAAAACTAGTACATACATTTCGTATGACTGCATATTAAAGTTTTATTTCTCGACGGCAATACACAATATACAACTGTTAATATCTACGGAGTCCTTCATGGGATTAGATTTCTGTTCTAATACATTTTACTACAAGAGCTAAAATAGCAACAACAGGAGCTTTGTTCTGATAAATTCGAGTTTATTTATTCAAAATAGTCTCCTCCGGCCTCGATACACTGTTTTTCGCGATCCAAAAGCTTTTCGAAAGAGGGTTTCAGGTCATTGACCGGAATGTCCTTCACGATGTCGGTACAAGCCTTTTAGATACTTTTAGATACGCAAAGCATTTTCCTTTTATGACCAAATGCAATTTTCCGAATAGGTAGAAGGCAGAGGGAGCCATATCAGGCGAATACGGTGAGTGATTGATGGTTAAAATGCGATTTCTAGTCAAAAAATTAGTCACAAGAGTGGATCGATGAGATGGTGCATTATCATGCAATAAGCGCCAGCTTCCTCCTTCGCGGTATTCAGGCCGAATTCGACGAATGCGATGCACATACGCTTCAAAACGCCAAGATACAAAATTGCATTGACGGTTTGGCCCGTTGGCACAAACACCTTGTGAACAATTCCCTGGGAATCATAAAAACATCGACTTGATTTTTGACTTCTCCAAACGCGATTTTTTGGTTCGTCTGGGTTCTTCCATTCGACACTTTGACGCTTGATTTCGGGTTCATATTGGAAAACTCACGTTTCATCACCAATTACAATGTTGTAAAAGAAGTTCCCGTCTTTTCTCACCTCTTTAAGAATGTCTTTCGAATGTTTAATTCTGAGCAATTTTTGGTCATCAGTTAACTTGTGCAGAACAAAACTTGCACAGACGTTTCGTAAACCCAAATGATCGGTTAAATTGCGATAAATCCATGTTTTGGAGATATTCAGCTTCGATTCTATGAATTTCAACGATGATTTCGGCTCATTTTTGATAAATTCACGCACAATTTTGATGGAGTTTTCGGTGGTCACTGATTTTGGGCAGCCCGTATCTCATCGTTATTTATATCCTCATGACCATCTCTGAAACGTGTAAACCACTCATGAACTCTGGCACAAGATAGACAATCATCGCCATAAACTGTTTCCATCAATTCAAATGTTTCGGTAAATGTTTTACCGATTTTAAAACAAAATTTGATATTCGCACTTTGTTCGAAACTCATGTTTGTACCGATGACACAAACATACCGTCACTATCGACGCAATAACTTCGCTTCCACTGAACCGATTGTCACCAAACATTCACTGGAAGTCAGGGAGGGATGTAACTTTCCAACGCACTATCTCATTCACAAATGGCGCCACCAAAAAAAATTATGACAAAAGTCTCGTTTATTTTGGAACGGACCTTGTATAGCCCAAGATTTTATTTTATTTTATGCTATTTTCAGATTATCAATCCAATTTGAAAATAGGTAATATAAAGTATAACAATTAAATGCCAGAATAAACAATCAAAGCGACTTGAATAGAAAAAAAAATACAAGAATTTAAAATACTAATAAAAGTATTAGGAGCTAACGAGAAAGCTACGTCATGTACTTTTAAAAGCGTTTAAGGTATGTGACATGGGACCCAGCTGGAGTTCATTGTACTGGCGTGATACGCGTACTAAAGACAAATAAAAATAAATATCGCTTCATGTAAAGGACACGTTGAATATGTCGACCGAACGTGTTTATTTATTTATTTATTCTATCTAACAGACTGAATAATCCAATAACAAAATGGACGGCAAAGAATAAATACAGCAATATTTGAATGAAAAAAATAATAAAATGACGATAATTGTAAATTAAACTAGTAGTAAATCTCTAAGTTTTCTCTTAAATGCTATGTAAGAGGGGAAAGCACCAAGCTCGAGATTATTATGATTTCGTACGATTCTTAAAATTGGTGAATGGAAATATAAATCAGTTCTAGCATATGGGATAACGAAATATGAACTCATCCGAGATGAACGAGATGTTTGTCGGAAACGCAGCTCAGAAAAAATATTTCACGGGACTTGATGGTAGCAGAGTTTACACAAAATACATTGGTCTAAATAAGTTCGTCGGGATATTAGAGATGGAACAGATAGGAAGGATAATAGGTGTTCTTGAGGTGGTATGTATATAAAGCCTTTTGCGAAGATTGGATGAAAGATTACCGTGATATATTTTAAATAAGCAACACAGGTCTAGGAATTCTCTCCTTTTTTTGAGTGATGGGATGTTGAGGATCTTCTGTAAACGCTCATCGTCTCTGTAAGGGAGATTATATTTGTAAAATAGAGAACGTGTGAATTTACGCATTACGGACTCTACAGCATCCGATAGATTGGTATAGTGAGAAGACCATACTTGGCAGGAATACTCAAGGATTGACCGAGCTAAGATTTAAATATACAGATGGACGCTGGTTAAGATGTTGAAGAACTTGCAGGAGGCTCGTGTTGTCTGCCATATGCAAGTAAAATAATGGAAATCTAAATATGTATACTTCAGTTATGCCGTAAAATCAGCGTCTTAAATATCCTTCGAATTGGACCTAATTGAAAGTAAATTAAATACATTAGCAAAACGGAACTCTTTTATCCATTACCGTTCAAAAGCTATACCACAACATACAAAAAAAAGCAACAAAAAATATGTACAGATGAAATTGATAACCAACTCTCCTATGGAAGAATGGAAGAATATAAAGCATTTATGTGATTAATTTTACTGGGGAATTATGTTATCTATTCATTTTTCGTCAGTTCATATTGAAAGCTAATTTCTTTAATTGTATCAGCTCAGTTGAAAAGTTTTAAGGGGTTGTCGTTTGAGCAGCACTAGAGCCAAATGTTTCCGTGTGGGAATTTCGGTTTCCCATCGGACGCGTCCTCAGATGGTGGATAGATGACGCCCTAACTGAATAGCCGGCGGGTATGTGAGAAATAAAATAACACTCGCAGACCAAAAACCGTCGAAGTCAAAGCGCTGACCACGCTCCACTTAGTATTTACTTGTCATGGAACCAGGACAACAGCCTTGGATCGGATTCCATAAACGACCACGACTATCGCAACTATTCCTTTGAAACTTGGAAATTTTAGATAATTGAATCGACCAGTTGCACAACAACAAATTCTGGATGAAATAAAGTAATATTGAATCAACATCCCCGCAGTGCAAAAGCCAGATAGCACGGTGAAGAAATATTTGGCCTGCGAACACGCTAATAAAGCCTATTACTCCGTACTTCCATTCTAAGGCCCAGAGTTTTGCACAGACAAAAGAAGCTTCGTATTTACAAATTACTACTCAAGCCTGTGATGTTGTACCTGTATATAGGTGGAACATGGACCCTAATGAGCGAATACGAAAAGACAGTAGACATATTTGAACGCAAAAAGCTCTGGAAAATCGATGGTCCAGTGAAACAAGGAACGGAGTGATTAGATTATGTTACAACAATGTGTTGTATGACTTATTCGACGAACCACCCGTATCTACTTGCGTAAAGTTACGCAAATTGCAATGGGCGGGCCATATAGAAAAAATGGAAGAAAATCGACTATGTAAAAGAACATTAAAGGACAGAGCACAAGGTAGACGTCCAGCGGGAAGACCGAGACCTCGATGTGAAGACACGATAGAATATGACAGCAGATCCTTGCTGGGAATAATCAACTGGCGAAAGAGGTCGTAGAACCGTGATGGTTGGAGGAGATTAATCGTAGTGACAAAGGCCCGCCTCAAACTGGCGCAGCACAGATGATGAGAACCACCGTTATAAAAATCCACCCAGTAGCATAAATTGCTAAGACTATCGGCATCTCAGATAATTGGGTGTTTCATATTATGAAAAATGAATCAGAGGAAACTAATAAGATAGGTGCCGTATTTGCTAATATCGGATTAAAAACGCATTCAAATGAAAATTTGTCATCATTTAACCCTTTTTAAAAAATTAATGAGATTTTAAGCGACGGTTTATAAACAAGACTAAAACTTGGGTTCCTTACTGTTGTCCAAATTGTGATAGCGAACTCCAGAATAGACTAAGGTTGAAAAAGGTTGTGGATTCTAAGATGCAAAGGGAATATTGTAGAGACTGACTTTCCGCAAAGAGGTAGAACAATAATGTGAAAGTTTTATTGCAATCGTTTAAACCAACTGGGTTTATGAGAAAAGGTTAGGTTCTGCAAAGAAAAAATCGTCCTTCATCAGCAATATGAACGGGACCACAAAGCGGCTTTGGCAATTTGGAACTTGCACTACTAATTGCTATACTATCCTCACTTTAGTTTCTCTGAACAAATCAGGGCAACGTATCGGATATGAGTCAGCTGATGGTCAACGTAGGGGGACCCAACCCATCAAGACGGCAGCTTTTGATGAGATGTATAGAGTCGGTCCTATTATACGGAGCAGAAATATGAGGCGACGCTCTCAGCAAGGAGCTATACCGGAAACGCTTGATATGGGTACAGAGAAGAGGATCACTGAGGGTCTTCATATCCGACAGTCTCTGATTCGGCGGTACTAGATATCGCAGGCGGGATACTTATCGCCCTCTTTGTTAGGTAGCGCAGTACTATCTACCTACGTCGAAACGTTGACACAAGAGAGACAGTTGCTAGCGAGGAGAAATCACGCTCACTCAATGATTGGCAGCAATCCTCTGTAAACAGCACTAAGTGAAGATGGACTGTGCGCCTTGCCCCTGATATAAGACCGTGGCTCAATTCGAACGCATGGTGAGACTGACATCTACCTGGCCTAGGTCTTAAGTGGGCATGGGTGTTTTCATCTTACTGGCACAAGATTGGTAAGTGGCGGTCCGCCGACTGTAGGTTTGGCGCATGAGAAGAAAACGAGGCCTACCTCACACTTATTGGATGCAGGTATCTTTACAGCGAAACAGGAGAGCTCTCCCCGGATAGTCTAATCAGGGAGATGATTGCATCCGATGACAAATGGAACCATGTGGCACAATATATCCGAGCATTCCTGATAGATAAAAAGGACCAACAGCAGCTGAAGACGTCATTGTTGGGGGATCACTTTTCTAGCAATTCCTTTTCGTCCCTCTCTTCCCACTAGAGGATACTCATCTCATTCTTCATCAGGTCTGACTCCACCTGAGTTTCATCTGTTCCCAAGCCTAAAAGATTCTTAGTGGAAAGCATTTATCATCATCAAAAAAATGAGATGATTTCTACTGTCAATCGGTATTTGGAAGGCCTTCCAGAAAACCACTTCAGTAATGAGATAAATTAATAGGAAAATATCTGAGTTAAATGTATTGACCTCAGAGGAGATTATATGGAACTATAAATGTATTCTCAAAACTTTTCGAGTAACCTAGAATATTATATAAAGTATAACAACCCAGAAACTATAGAATAGAGGTTTTGAACGTTTTAAAATGAATATAAATAAACATCAATTATTTTCAGAAGATATGTCCGCGCGATCCAAGCATTTCTTTTTTCTTTAATATCTAAAACAGTGAAAAAGGTGTAAATTTTGTAAATCCCGGCATAATATGCACATACCACTCCCAAAAATTACATCTGATTCTTCAGCATCTTTATTAGGAATAAATTGACAACTATTTATGAATATTCGATATTAGAACTATGGGCTTTATACGATTTATATCAGATACGTCAATTAAAAATCGAAACAGAAATAAATCGTGAAATATTTTCGTCTGATCACATCACTATTTTTAATTAGACTATAACCAAATATATGTAGTGAATTATTTAGAAAGAGGTGCTTAACATGTTTTAATTTATACATACGATATTGTTTGTTCAATCCACTTTGCATAAACACATCTTATTTTGTATTGACACTTTTGTTGGTAGTATTCTTCCATGCGCCTTTTAAAATCGGGGCGCTGGGCAATCTGCTCCCACAAACTCATTGTGTCTACCAATAGCAGCACCTAGAAAGGAAAAGAAAACGATGTTGAATTTAATTTATTCCAAACTAATATAGAGGAACCAAAAAAAGAACAGAAATTGGTGGGCTAAAACAGGACACTAATTAAAATAAAGTGATGTAGTTAGGAATTAAACCATATTTTTGTTCGATTACTAGTTTACGAATAAGGAGTTTAGCAACAAAAATTATTATAAGTTATGAATCTTAGCCATATTAAGATGCAAAGAAGAACAGAATTTTCAACTACCACCAATGATCAGTAGGAAAAGCCTGTATCTATATCATTTTTTATAACTGGTGATGTTGATTATGCTATCAACTACAAAAGCAACTACGAAAATCTTTCTCGTAAACTTGTTACTACTGGCCGAACCGATTTTTTTAGAAGTGGTAACGAATTCGCGCCGTAATTTGATAATTTGTTAAACAAATCTAAACATGAGATGTAGTGGAAAGAACTACTCAGTTTATAAATGACTCCACCTCCCTACTTCGTAGAATGCATTTAATGGCAATTGTTTTCTACATCAATGATTTCATTTTTTTGGATTCAGTCACAGGAAATTTCTTTTTACTTGTGAATTAAGTCATATTGATCGTTGGTTCACCACGCCCTTTGATATTTCACCAATATAAAGTTAGTTTGAAGCAATCTCTAAAACTGTATTTTTAAGTATCAGCCGTGACGGAAATTTTGATTATTTGTATTAAGTATTTTTGTTAACGACACCACTTTAAAAGTCACAGCACTACTTTCACTTTAGGATTGAAACAAATATTCCAATTTGGATCAATAAATAGTTAGAAATAATCTCACCATATTTTTTACAATATTTAATCACAGAAACGATTTGTTCAAACAATTTAAGGGTAACTCAAACAAAAGTTTATGGAATTTAGAGTTTTCAATACAGGTATAAGCTACAATTGCTTTTGCAGCCTCTGCTAATACACGGAACAGTTTGATGCTCATAACATGCACTAAAGCCAGACTACTATTAACTATATAATAATTAAGTTTTCAGGAGTAAAATCATTTTTCAACTGCAACCAAACTGTGCAGAATAACTTGATATTTGTGTAAAATTCTTCAGAATAAAAAGACTTTATCGCATCATTATTCATAAATAATTAAGAATCGATTTCACGATCGTATGTAAACAATTCTCTAATGACATCAGCACCGGCTGTTCCACTGAAATGTTATAGACATACTCGTAGCTACTTGAAGAGAGGTAAAAGAGTAAGTAAATTGAGTTAGCGCAACCTTTTTTCGCTTACGAACTGTTGCTAAAATTGTCAATTTGCCCGTCAATTAATACAACATAGTTTTTTTTATTTACTACGTTCGTTCTCGGAGCCCTAATATAGGAATACCAGCTCATTCAATATTGTGTTTTAATTTGATGTTAATTGTAAATAAATTTAAATTCCGTCATAAACTAAGCAGTTCACTCTATGGCCTACTTGTTTGCATAACACTTCGATTACGTTTGACTTATTTTTTATATATAGAGGAACTGAAAGGATACAATAAAATATTCCAGCCATATTTTATTGTATCCTTTCAGTGCTTTTGTTAATCAGGTTCACTAGTTATCACAGAATGTTTTTCTTTTAAAC
Organism: Odontomyia ornata; assembly: GCA_963969285.1. Lineage (NCBI taxonomy): Eukaryota > Metazoa > Arthropoda > Insecta > Diptera > Stratiomyidae > Odontomyia > Odontomyia ornata. The sequence goes on from OZ017739.1 coordinate 151,857,893, forward strand.
TGAGTAATCAAACATCCATCAATATCTGGGAGTTTACAGCTCTGCTAGTCTCGACCATGATACTCGTATGTACCAAACAAGGTACCATGGGAGTCCCACACTGCCAGACTCGGCGGGCATAAATGCCTTCACCTCCCTACCACAAAAAAAAAAAAAACCTAGAACTTTTCCCATATAAGAAGAAAAATCGACCAGTTGAAACAGAGCGTTCACTAGATTCAATAAATGTATAAAGCATCTGAAACTTTCTGGGGAAGAAGATTATCATATTGCCAGTAGTATAGAATATTCAGGGCAGCTTGAGTACACGGTGAGTGAAAGGAAACTAAAATATATGAGCAATTAACCTAACCTAAAACCATACACGCAAAATATCTAATTATGCATCAAAATCATACGGAGCTAAATCTGGTAAATACGATGGTCGATCGATGGTATTTATTGCATTTTTGGCTTTAAACTCGGTCACAATAAAAAAAAAATCACAACATCACAAAATTCACAACGCACTACTGAGGTGTACCGACTTAAAAAAACTGGTTGACAGATCGCGTTCATATTTGGCATAGTAATTAAGGACAGCCCTACCAACTTAGCAAAATACATTTTTTTGAAATACCATTTACCCGGGGAATTTAAATTACAATTTTCGGGTACTTCATTGTCACAATATATATATATATATATATATATATATATAGATATATATATATAGATATATATATATATATATATATATATATATATATATATATATATATATATATATATATATATATATATATTTTTTTTTTTTTTTTTTTTTTTTTTTTTTCTAGGCTCGGTCTTAACCAAACCATGTAATTTCGCCTAGGCGATCGTGTGCATTCACAATCGTTCCACGAGTAGGCTTCCGAAACATGCAGGAACGTCCTTGCCCTTATGAAATATGTAATAGCTTCCTTGCCGTTGACATTTAGACTTTTTTTTGCTTGTTACGTATTAGTATGGGTGAGAAAGGGGTTGAGGGGCTTGTTAGCAGTGAAAGCTAGGATGAGTAATCCTGGATGGGAGTGAGCAGAATTCTCAAGACGGTGTTTAAAGCTCGATTTTAGTAGTATTTAAAAATTCACGAAAGAAGTTAGTAGACTGCTTTTGTTTTTCAATAATATATCTTTTGTGCAATAGAATTTTTGTAAAGAACACTACCCTGTTGCTTCCATGCTTGGTACAATGAAAGATGCGTTGGTCAATGTCATCAGGCAGCGCACAAAACTCAGACATCAGAGGTGGTTTTCTTGACTTTCACCTGTCTAGTTTTGTTATATGCCTTATTTGTTGATAATCTTGATTGTCCTGCCTGATATGATATATTGGTGTTGCAGAACCAAGGTTTATAATTATTAAGGTGATATGCTTCTTTCCAGATGCAAGAGGCGCGGTTAGTCGATAACTCAGTGGTCCTCTTTCTCCAGCTGCGTGTTATCTTTTCCAAAATGCACTCAAGTACATCATCCAGGTCAGCATCCGTGTCTAGGAAGGTGCGATTTAGTCCACCCTCTTTTGCTAGTTCATCCACTTGCATCCATGGCCTTAAGTCCGTAATGATAGGGCCCTCGGAAGATCCTATGTGGATTACTGGAGACAATCTTCCAGATCTCATAAACTATCTTCTTCCTGTATTTTTTCTTTTCAATGTGAGAAATTGCCATCTTCGAGTCTGTAAAAATATTTATGATGCTATAGTTCAAGAGCTTACTGTCCGTCAGCGCCGTCTGCATTGCCAGGAGTTCAGCATTAATTATAGGTACTGAGTTTCTCAGACTTAACGAACAAGCTGTCTTTAGGTGTTAAGTGCATATACGTGCATATACGTGATGTAAGTTATATGATTTTACTTAGTCGATAATTTTAATTCTCTCACTAAAAACCTTTTAATCTATTTTTTGTAGTGCGAGCAATCTAGAATTTTCGCTCTTTCTTTTGTCATAAGTTCTGCCGCTAGGTCAATAGTATAAATGTTTGGTGTACTAGGGGGAGCCCAATACATTATTGAAGGATTCTGGTCATGATCCTGTCAATATCGTTAAACCACCCACCAACTTAATTTTATGAGTGAGCTGTACATGTTCAGCGCCAAGAAAGGTTTTAAATTGTTAGTTCATCTGCTGAGTATGTGAATGGGGCTGATAGAGGTATCTGCTTTGTTGCAAAGGAATTCAGATTGTTTCTTGAAGGCTTCTGACCTGTTTATCATTTTGCTAGGGTACTCACTGTTGTTGTACCAATTAATAGTCCTGACATTTATGTTAAGGTTACACTTTAGGGATCTACTTTTAGTAAAGGAAATGGCCTGCACTTTTTCAGGGTTCACTGGTAGCTTTAGCTCTCGAACTATCATCAGAAATTTATCCAATATCGTCTGTAGCACTGCAATGGTGTCATGTACATTTTCGTCTTCTTGTAGAATTAAAAAATCGTCAGCATATTGAAGGATGCTCGTGTTGTTATCATTCAAATTGTAAAGCTTGGATGTGTAGATGTTGAACAGAAGGATGTCCACTACTGCATAAATCCGGGCCTATCTTTGTAGGTGTAATCTATCCAACCGGATAGCCAGCGTTTTTTGTTGCTTAAAATCTGTAAATAACTCGAGGATAGGTCTTGACACTTCCAATTCCTGATTTGTTGCCACTCTTGACAGAGTTGACAAAATTTCTGAAGTTGCGAGCGTTTCCTTCTAGGCCAGCCTGGGCGAGGCTTTCCTCCCATGCTTTCTTCTTGATAATACTGACCTGCTTTTCCCACTTTCATCTTACTTCTTTTAGTTTGGAACTGTTCAATAAGCTGCTTTGCTGTTTGAATCTCATAAGGGCCTTATTCTTTTTCCTCCAAATCTTCATTGTCTCTGCTCCACGAGAACTTGTTGTTGAATCTGTAACTTTTTTTTCAGTATAAACTGCTTTTAATTCTTGAAGCCGTGAAAGAATTTCCTGTAGGTTGGCCATGAATTCCGACTGCAAGGTTATCAAAAAGTTTCTGTGTGAGTGACCTTGGTATTGTTGGGGATATCGATTGATGATTGATATATGTATAGGTAAGTGTGCACTTCGTATAGATCCGGCTTAATTTCATTCCATTTGAACCAACCCTCTGGCATATTTGTTGAGGTAACATCTGGAGATGAGGATAATCGTCCACTTTTATTAAGGTGTTTAAAGGTATAAATCCTTGAATTTAAAATCTTAAATTCCCATAGTATTCTTCCCTTCGCATTTGTGCGATGATCGCCCCCACTTTGCAGGTATAATTGTCTTCCTATGTTGAACAGTTCTTTTGAAGTTCCTGTATGGTTTGACAGGGTACGTTGGACGCCCTTCGCTAATATCTATCTCCACGCCACTCTAACCTAACCTCCCCAACCACGCATCCAAACTAAAAGGAAAAAGGTTTCTTACTTGTGATAAAATTATAGACAGGGATATTCACCTGCTCCAAAAATTTCGTTATCTACACAATTACCGAAACACAACAGAAAAACAGCAAACTGAAAATCTGAAAATTAGTGGAAAATTTTACGCCAATATGGCGAATACGACAATACGGCCGAATACAACCAAACACCACGCTTTATCCACACTAGCCTCGCCTGAAGAGACCTGGAGGGCAAATCGAGGGGTAAAACGTTAAGACAAACCAGGCCAGAGTGTCTGAAGAGCTGGATTTAAAATGAGAGCTGTAGTAACACCAACGAATTGGCGAGAATAGTACATGGGCTAGAACTCGAGCTCTTAAATCTCCAGCAGTAAGCTAGCAGTTTACCCATATAGCCCAGGCGAATCTTCACCACTAAGGATACTTTCGCGGTACTGACTAGAAAACTCAAAAAAGAACAATTAGGACTAGCACTGAGCTAAGAACCATGGACCCAGGGATGTCAAATACGAGATCCACAAAGAGCGGGCATAATGATCAGGAAAAACACGAGTTAAATGTATCTTTCAGAATGAATTATGTGAGATCTGATTCCCATAAGAACTTCTATTTCGATAGAAGGCAACACCGAAGATGAAGTTATTGCATCATCATACCAATCGACGTTCAAAGGCCGGTGGAATATTGTGTAAGGAAGAATCTGCTGTGATGCCAATGCACACAATTATGTGGAAGACCTGACGACAGAGAGGTGTAAAAATCTATTCGAATTCATATTGAAATCAAACATGATCGTCATCAAAGTGGGGAATATGCCCGCTTTCGTCATTTAAGCAAGAGGAACTGCTGGATATAACTAACGGTGTGCTGCGGACCAAACGCTATAAACCACTTCTTTTTTTTCTGGGCGAAGGTCTATACAATTGCAGTAACTGCAAACGAAATACTAAAACATCTTCTGAGGTACTGTAGAGATCTGTTATGGAGAAGGAAAGCAAATCTGGGAACTTACTGCCTAGCTGAGAATCATCTTGGATATCTGGAGCCAGCGAAGATCTTTCATTACCCTTGCATAGTTCCAGGCAGCTCAATGAAATTGGGTGAAGAATTAATCTGTAAAGGTGTAAAGGTACAATGCGCGCTCTTATATATATTCTGGCTATAAAACACTTTTCCGAATTAAGCTTATCTATGGCCAAAGGACTAATTTCACAATCACCTTGCAGTTGGTCTATTGCATGTTTAGTGTGTAACTAATTATTTTATATTTTAAATTTTTAATGCATAATCTTCGAAATTAATGCTCTATTTTATAGTGCTATAGCTCAGCTTTAACAAATGTTCAGCAAAATTTGAGTAGGAAACCTTTATATTTTTTGAACAGAGGGGACAAATGAATTATGTAATGTGCCATCACAACACTTTTTGCTACATTCACACCTTTTTCGTTTAGAATATCTCTGTTGCGTCTATTCATTAATTCTTTAAGTTAATTAATTAATAATTAGTTATTTGTTACTGGAAGTTTAGGATGGAGAGTCCTGAAGGAAATGGAGGACACGAATGCAAAAAACTCTGGAGAACGTTTGCAGGGCTTCGAACATCAAGTTAATCTTTGATGCTTATGAAGAGAAGAAGCTTCAAGCTTTTATCGGATAAGCAAGAAGTATCTTATGGTCTTTACCGAGTTTCTCATGGGGATTGTTTCCAAGCGCTTCACAAAAAGATGTATCTGAAAGAGAATAGCGGGTTTAGTTTCTCCATACTTGTAAAGGATACACAAGTATATTTTCCATTTCACTGCAAAGAACTATCTCGCAGAAGCAATAGTCTGGGAACACACGGGCTAACAGACATAGAATTGGGTTCGTTTAACCAAAGCACATTATAATTTTCCCTTGAGTAGTAAACTCATCTGCTGCAATCAAAAAAGTGCAAAGATATAAAAACATCTTTACTAATATACATATAGTGTGTTTGTAGGATACAAAGCCCTGCAGGATAGAAATACCACATATCGATAGTATTTCGACAATGGTTTAAATATCATAAATGAAAACTTTATTAAAAACACCCTTCCTTAGGCATTTATAGCAGTGAGGCACAAAAACAGGGCTCCAATCCATGTACCACCTGGTGCAGGGAGGCTGATAGAAAAAAGAGGAGCGTCCTAATTCAAACAACTACTAAACGGAAATGTCCGCAAACATTGCAAATCCTTATCTATGAACTGATACGATAACGAGGTTAGCGTCTCCCCCAATATTAGTTGAAGTTTGATAGGCCAGGGACTACTTAAAATTCAATAATGCACCTAAATGCAGGCAGAATTAACACCTTAAGTATAGTTGCGAAGATATGGGAGCAAAAACTAATAATTCACATAAAAGGTGCCAAATTAAAATCCGAAAACGACAAGGATATCTCAATATTCTATACTAATTTAAATTCTAGAATTTCCCATCACGTTTAGAATATCTTTTGTGAATAGTAAAGCAATTTTTGAAGCAGAACATTGGGAATAGGTCAAATATCTAATATATACTGCAACGCATGAGCAAAAATCGTATCTTCAAATGGAAAAATTAGGAACAAGTGAGCGCAGCTAGATCCAGTCGGAATACCACTCAAGCGCTGGGACGAGTCAAATGACGATGACAGCAGATCACTAGTATGAGACGAATGAATATGTTGTATTAAGGAGGCCAAGGTTTGACACAATCTGTAGCCACGAAAGTGATGATAATAATCAATGGTAAACCGTAAAGACCTTACCTAATGAAATGTTAATTTCAAAAAAATTTCTGAGGGTGCCTCCATACATAAAAGTGACCCCTCAAATTTCAAAAGTAATAGCGATTATCTTTTTAAAGCGTCAGGGTCCAATTTGTGACATCGCAGAACCATCAAAATTTCCCCTTCAACGGAACTTACCTGCCGGCATTGAACCATCTCAAGGTTCGGAGGAGTCAGTTAAAACATTTCGCTTTGCTCACGAGACCCCAACTCTCAATTTGGCAACATGTTTATAATTCACCTGGACATGGGTTACCTCTTAGGCATACACAGATGCATTTACACTTCTGAACTTTCCCCATATGCTTGAAATTCTATATTTATCCGCGGAAGATGAAACGATGCGACCGTTGGAGGCTATATGCAGGAAGCCAAAACCTCCCGAGTGGCTTCAATGCTACAAAAATAACAAGGAACTGACATAAAATTCCAGTCACTTACCGTGACCAGTTGGTGAAGTTTTTCAGTAAGGGAGGTAAAAAATACCTAACGCGACTCAGGCCTGTGGTCGCATATCTAGTATGTAGAAATTACAGCCACTGAAAACACTCCGACGTGTTGGTTTCAACCACAATGTAGCAACTGTCATTGGTCGGTATCCTCTACTTCGTTAGGATGATTATTTCAGTTTTTGACACCGCTAATTGTGGTCAATTGTCATACACAACTCTACCCTCCTTATGACTTGGTTAAGTTTGATTTGGGCAAGATCAATAGATCTGGCAGTAAACAGACGCAGGCACTCCAGGCGTAGCATATCATCGAACATGATGTTCCAAATATCAGGTCCTGGGATGAACCCCTGTACTTCACCTGAGGTGACAGGTCTATTTTTTACTTTCTCCTTGGCATAACGGAATTACCATCGGTACCGAAGCTAGTCCCCCATAATGAGCAGCAAGTAACCAGGTATACGATACTTCTGCTCCAGTGGCCGAATGATATACATATACTTTGCCGAATTGCCCCCTCCCTTTTTGTTACCGATCCAACAACCGCGGCGATGGCACCGTTTATTGAGTGCCCTTTTCGAAAATCGTAGTGCTTTCCAGAAAGCTCAAATGCTGCTCTGACTGCAGATAGCAGATGCGTGTTGATTTGTCCTTCAAGGAGCTTAACCCGATAAGATTATTACTTGATTTATAAACAGAAAATAGTAGTTTCACAAAACTATCCTGTAAATCCCACACAAGCACATTTTTCAACAGAAATTTTCGGGAAGCCAAAATGGATACTCTTTTTGTGCAAATATTGCAATAAGAATTCTCTAAAAGCTTCAAATAGCTTATTTTTGCGCTATATTTTCATTTTCAACTTAACGGTCAACCGATTTTCATTGCGAGAGGAAACAATAAAGATGGGGTACAGAATTTCGCTCATACTGAATCCAAAATAAACAGTTTTAGTGCTTGCGCCATATTTACATCGTACGTGCATGCATTAATAACAAAAATTATTTTTAAAGATGAACAGATTATTTACAATCACTTAAGGTGGGGAAAAACTTAAAAACGTTGAATGAAACTAACTTGCCTTTTGAGCCCCACCCTGAATGCTTAATCTTGGCCAATCTATTTCATATTCATATCTCATCGTATCCAAGAAAATACTTTGGCTAACTATATCCGTTGAATACTTAAATATTCTTTTAAATAGCACGATAAGATATCATTTAGTATTTTCAGAGTCCTCCTACATTTGTATGAGGCTATGCATAACGATTAATCCATTGCATAAGTGTAATTGCAAAATAAGACTAAACGATATAATAGTAACTAGAGCTTGGATAAATACTAATAAATTTTTTCTTGCAACCAAAATCATAAAATATATAACTAATATTATTATACCTTAAATTATTAGGGCATGAAGGGTTGATTAATTTAAAGGAATCTTAGGTGGCAAACTAACTACCATCGGCCAACAGAGTTTATTGTGTTACAACAGCATTACTCAAAATTGCATGTAGCCTCTCATTGGCTCTGCATCGTTAATAAAGCAAGCGGGTAGTACCTCAAAAGCCACATAAGATGTTCTGGAACATGAAAAGGGTTTTCCAGCGTATCCAGAAAATCCACCCATCTGGCGGAGTTGAGGCGTTTCAAACATGAAGTGTTACCAACAGAATCACCCTTCGCTTGGCACGGCTATGTGCCACCACCTTTTGGAATGCGCCCAAAACCTCTGCAATTGAGATAGGCCCCAGTAACACGCATCGTATCAGTGAATTTTCCCTTGATAAGTTTCTCTAGCACTTTCCCAGCCGCGTCTAGCATGTATAACGGGCGGTATGCAGACTCCGCTTCCCGTTGTTGATCGCACACGCAAGCGTTCAATGTACTGAGCAGCAAGTCAGGATAATAACGAGCTACAACACCTCTACTGGCACGCTGTCTGGACGTGGAGCCATCCCCGGTTTCAATAATAGGACTGCCTGTTCCAGTTCCAGCCGCGTGAAGAGTGTTCATTCGACTGCTATTAAACATGGACAGCGTCAATACAGACGAAATAGACGGGGAAAAGTGCCCACACGATCTCTATCTCTATCTTTTGCTTCATCTATGTACTGATGATCACTGGCCGATTGTGTACCCTCCGTACTAGGCACTCCAAGGCGAATGTCACGTCGGGTATGGTTCCTTCACAGCACATACAGCGGAAAGTCGGCGTATCGCCGGTGTTTAGCACGATGAGTCCTGTCCTGGCCGCCATCTCTAAGACTCGTTTACCCCGCGGATCAGTTTGAGGCATGCCACATTCGATCGCTTTATCATTGAAGTCTCCCCAACGAGTACGTGGCCAATTGCGTTCGAGACAGCGTCGTGCAAATCATTAAGCTTGGATTGGAAAGATGATATCGGTTCGTTCGGCGTCAGGTACACACTAAAGAATCTAGTCCTTGAATACCGAACACTCACGAAACCATCCTTCCGTCCATGGCTCACCACTAGGAAATCAGCACTGTTCCGAGCCCAGATGGCGGCAGTATTAGATTCATCAGGACACCATGTTAGGGAGCAGCGAGTAATACTGCTGAGCAGTAGCAAGTTAGCTTGACTGTCTCTCACAAACTTCTCGAGTAGATTTTGAACGAGTGCACTCCGATGTAGAAGTGCTTTGGCTTTGGTTAGGGCTTCCTGGAAAATCTGGCATTCGCCTGTACCTGGCACGTGTTTAAAATCATCTGACCTAGGATCAGCGTTCTACAATCACCTAGAAAGATTAGTCGACACATTGCCTACAAACGACATAATAATAATTCTGGATGATTTCAACGGTAAGATTGGCAATGAGATATCTCCTCGGGGAACGACTGGAGGATAAACCCACCATGATGAAACAAATGACAACGGCCAGCGCCTGATTGACTTCGCATGTAGCAGAAATCTAGTCATACGTTTGACTTGCATCCCACATCGACGCATTCATAAAATGATCTGGGTATCACCAGATGGCAACACACAAAACCAGATCGATCATGTTCTGATCCAGCAACGTTGGGCCTCGAGCATACTTAACGTCCGCCACATACCGAGGAACCAATTGTAACTCGGATCATTAGTTAATTAAATTAACCTATCGATGTCGTATGTCAAAGGCGTATTCAGCGAAGACCAGCCCTCTACAGAAATTCGACATCGAAAGGCTCCAAACGGCGCCTGTGGCCAAACATTTCACGGAAACCGTCGACAATCAGCTAGCTCCCACCCTATCAGATACATCGCTGAAAACAAGCAACGAGCTATGGGTAGAAGTGAAAGCGGCTATTAAGATCGTGGCAGAACAGACGATCGGACATCAAGCTCAATGCAAAGAAATGATTGGCTCGATTATGAGTGCCAGAATGCACAAGACAAAAAGAATTAGGCATACAAAGAATATTTAGATATGAAAACCAACACGAAGAGAGAACATTATGAAAATCTCAGAAGTGTAGCGAATAAGATCATTAGCATTAAGAAAAGAACATACTATGACGACCAATTGAGAAGTATCTATGTGAGTCTAACAAGCAATAACACAAGCCAAGCATACAAAATAATGAAGAGACTGAAACGAGGTCATCAGCCCAAGACTACGCTCTGCCGTGATGCCATCGGCAACATCATCGCTGATGAAAACAGGATTAGAGAAAGATGGACATCATATTTCAATAGCCTCCTTAATCCTCCGCACAGCTCCAGAACATCGGAGCTTATAGATATTCCCGGAGAGTTTCCATTAGTCCCACCTACTCTAGATGAAGTTTGTTCCATCATCAAAGCCCAAAAGAATAATAAAACACCGGGCATCGATAAGATTCCAGTGGATCTCATTAAATAAGGTGGCAGCCGTGTTCAGAAAGCTATTCACAAAGTTATCCAGCACATTTGGCAACAAGAACATATGCCGAAAGAGTGGAGCCAATCAATTAAATTCTTTATCCACAAAAAAGGTGATAAACTACGCTTTGTACGGCGTTCAAAATATTTTCAAAGATATTAGAAAATAAAATCGGATCATACGCCAACAATATTATTGGGGAATATCAAGATGGTTTTAGAGTTGGTAGATCGACAATAGACCACTTGTTCACTGTCAAGCAGGTACTTAAAAAATGCTGGGAGTTCAACATAGACGTACACCAGATTTTTACAACAGCCATAAGCGTGTTCTCAGTAAAGATGAAAGAAAAGACTTTAATGCTAGCGCGAAGGAAAATAACCCCGCTTCAAACTTGAAAATAACCACGTCGATTATCAGAAACGAAAAAGCATTTAGCAACATGGAAACAAAAAATCAGAATGACAATTTACAGGTGAAAAAACCGTGATGATCTTGCCGAAAAACTATTTTCAGCTATTTTCCCAAATGAATTTCAACGACAAACTAGTGACTTCGTTTACATTATTCATGATCAACAAAGAAGCAAAGTGTCAGATTTCGGATATGAGGCAAAATGAACTTAAACTTAAAGTATTTTTCAACAACCCGAAAGATGCTAACGAAGCGGTGGAAAAAAAATTCAAAAAACATTAAATATATGCCTACATCCTTGGAAACTTCGTATACAGATATGGAGTAATTCGGGATATTGAATTAGATTTCGATCTAAACAAACTAATTGACATTGCAAGACCATGTAACAAGATTGGTTTGGAAATCAAGGAAATAAAAATCATCAGTGCAACCAGACTTAAAGAAGAGGCCCTGTTATGTAATAGCAACGACCATGTAGCCACTGACCAAAAATGCCCTAGGTGTGTCAAATACAGACATACAGTTGAAGTGGGCTCTATTCTAAATATCACAAATCGAGAAGCATGCTCAACAAAAATAGATATAAAGGTCTAGACCTGAAAGACATTGTTCAAATGGAGTTCCCTCAACTGCGTAGAGACAAACTCACCAACAAAAGAAACCCTATTGCAGATGTCAGGAAAGTTTTCATGAAACACACTTATGCACAAGTTGTTGCGTCGAGAGAAAAAACCACAAAATTTATCCATCAACAGAAACAACTTCAACTATCAACTTCCAACAAAACTCATCTCAAATATACCCAACATCTACAGATTTGGAAAAAAACCAGACATTCGCTTCAAAACAGCATAAAGTCCTGGCTATCTTCGCAAGATGTAGACAATTTTATAGACAAGCCATTAATATACAAAATGGTAGAGTATCTTACTCTAGTAAAAAACAAATGTAAGGAGATAACCACAACCTAGCACGTCAAGAGACATGAAATAATAACCCAAAATTTGCACTGCAATCAGTATGATCTAACATTTTAAAACTCCGGGCCTAGGCCTCTAGGATTAATCTCCTCCAATCATCACGGTTCCGCGACCTTTTCCGCCAGTTGTTTACTCATAACAAGGATCTGCTGTCAGCTTCTATATGTCTTCACATCGCGGCCTCGGTCTTCCCGCTGGACGTCTACCTTGTTCTCTACCCATTAATATTCTTTTGGGTATCCGGTTTTCGTCCATTCTTTCTACATGGCCCGCCCATTGCAATTTACGTAACTTTACGCAGGAGGAAACAGTTGGATCGTCAAATAGTTCATACAACTCATCGTTGTACCATAGTCTCCACTCGGTTTCTTGTTTCAACCTCCTCGTTTGGCGCCTCTTCTATTCAATTTGGCTCCAAGGTAGATAAAGTTATCCGCACTTTCAAGGTTGTAGTCTCCTACGTTTAGGTTTTGTCGAACTGAAGTTTTCTTACTCGTTTGAGTCATGAATTTAGTTTTAGTTTCATTAACTCGTAGGCCAATTCGGTTTGTTTCAGATTCTAGGCTCAGAAATGCTCCTTTTGTATCTAAGATTGAACGTGCTACAATATTAACATCATCAGCATATGCTACCTATTGTGTGGACTTGATCATTAGTGTACCCGAGGTTTCAGCGACCAATTGAGAAGTATAGATGAAAGTTTAGCGAGCAACAACACAAGACAAGAATACAAAGTGGTGAAAAGCCTGAAACGTGGTTATCAGCCCAAAACCACGCTCTGTCGTGATGACATCGGCAACATCACTGATGAGACCAAGATTGAGGTAAGATGGGCATATATTTTAAGAACCTCCTTAATCCTCCGCACAGCTCCTGAACATCGGCGCCTATAGATGTCTGCGGAGAGCTCCCATTGGGCCCACCAACCCTGAATGAAGTTTGTTCCATCATCAAAAATATAAAATCGGACCATACACTAACAGTATTATTGGGGAGTATCAAGATGGTTTTAGAGCAGGTAGATCGACAATAGACCAATTGTTCACAGTCAAGCAGATACTTGAAAAATGCTGGGAGTTCAACATAGACGTACACCAAATTTTCGTTGACTTTAAGCAAGCATACGACAGTATTGATCGTAACGTACTGTACCAAATAATGCTTTGCTTTGGCATCCCAGCAAAATTAGTCCGTCTTACCAAAATGACAATGACGTCGACGACCTCCCAAGTCCGCATCAATAACCAACTCACCGATGCGTTTGACACAAATATCGGACTAAAGCAGGGAGATAGGCCAGCCCATTGCTATTCAATTTAGCTCTGGAGTACGTCATAAGGAAGCTACCTGTCGATATACGAGGTACATACGAGTAATGAAAGAGACGAAATACGCCGAAGAATACAGCTCGCAAATAAAATAATTTATTCAGTGTTGACGATCTTGAAGACCAGCTGCATACACAGGAAAACAAAGCTCCAAGTATACAAATCTGTGATAAGACCTGTGTTATGCTATGGGTGTGAAATATGGACCCTAACCCAAGTATCCGCAAATATATTGAACGCCTTTGAGCGATGGGTCCTGAGGCGAATAATCGGAGCAAAGTTATACGGGGACCAATGGCGAATTCGAGACAACATTGAGCTGTATGAAATTTTTGACGAGCCGGAGGTCTCAACGATTGTAAGACTGCGGGAGCTGCAATGGGCTGGCCACATGAATCGTATGGACGAACAACTGATACCCAAAAAGGTATTCGTTGGGAGAACTGAAGGCCGGAGACCAGTGGGGAAGCCAAGGAAACACTGGTCTGACTCGGTCGACGAAGACAGTGCATCGCTGCTCGAATTTCGAAATTGGAGGACGCGGTCAATGGACCAAGACAGTTGGAGACGCTATTTGCAGGAAGCGAAGGCCCGAAAGGGGCTTTAGTGCTAAGAAGAAGAAGAAGAAAGCGAGGCCGATATTCACATAAAAATTATGAATCGCACCAGCGAGCCGAGCGAGACAACACAAAGTTACTTCTATACTATGCTAGCATTGGGAAGACGAGGTAAAGAGCGATCATGCTATAATCCGGTATATAAGGAACGGGCTACGGCATCCATCTTTGCAAAATGCGATCGCGAGCTCAATTTTCGACACCGTCAACGATCTTTTAGCCCCGATAAAGAATTTCAAAACGAATTCCGTTCGAATTTCGTAGCCACGAATGGAGGCGAGAGAAATTTTGGACCACCACCACCAATACAGCGAGGTATTATGTCGTCAAATGCACGAGCGCAGCCGACTTCGAGCAATTCGGAATCCCGTCGAATTCGATGTTATAATTGTCTTGAGGTGGGGCATATTTCGCTGAACTGTCCAAAACCGCAACGGAAACAAAGATGCGAGCTGTGTCAACGAACATCACATACGACCAACCAATGTCCGGAAAGTAAAACTGCGACCGCCGTCAGTAATGTCCGTCGCATAAATTCAACAGAAAAAATTAATCCGCTTTTTAAGAAGGTTCTTCTCAACGGAAACAAAATTAAGTCCTTCATCGACCCTCTTGATCTCGGAGCCACTTTTATTGGGGTCAGATCTACTCTGCACATCGGCCAAACGACTGATCATTGAACCGGGAGCTTGTAGATTGGCAAACGCTTCCAAAACGCTCCAACTTTTGAGCCAACTCTATCCGTCAAAGAGAAGGACCAACTGTATCAGCTCATCAGTGAGCATAGAGAATGCTTCTCTGAATCGCTTGCTCAGTTAGGTCAATGCAACTCGGTAAGGATGACGATAAAGTTAACGACGTTAAAACCTGTCCGACGCCAGCTATACCGGATACCGTTCACAAAGCGTAAGCGCGTTCAAAAAAGAGTAAACGAACTGCTCGAAAACGATATCATACGTCCATCACCATCAGAATATTCGTCACCAATTGTCCTCGTTCGCAAACAGAATGATGAGGACCGTCTCTGTGTTGATTTCCGTGAGCTCAATATTATCACTGAAAAGCGTCCGTTTCTCATGCCAACTGTTGAGGAGTAGCTATCATCGATCGCTGGTAATTTAATTGTCCGGCTATTATCAAATACCAATCGCAGAAGAGTGCAGGAAATACACTGCATTTGTCACGCATTTAGGCCAATACGAATTCAACTGGATGCCTTTGGTACGACAAATGGGAAATCGAGCAGTTAGCTACGTAGATGATGTAATTCTGCCCAGCAAAACCATCGCCGAGGGTTTAATCAAACTTCGTGAATTCCTGGTTATATTTCGAGATGCCGGTATGACGTTTCGGCCCTCTAAGTATACTGTATGTTTTTGTCTAAACAAATCACACTTTTGGGTCATGGGGACGGAATAAAACCAGGAGCTGAAAAAAATAATGCAATTCGAGAGTTTCCGGAACCAACCAACGTTACAAAAGTTCGAAGATTTCTGGGATTGAGCGGGTTTTCCGCAAAACTCATTCGCTATTATTCTCTAATATCGAGGCCGCTTACACTTTTGTTGAAGCAGATGGACAATTCACAATTTTGTTGTTCGACCGAACAACGAGACGCATTCGAAAAATTTATATCAGCACTTTGCTGCTGCCAGCTTGTTTCCACCATTACCTCTTTGGAAGCTACTCACGACCATCATTGGAAAGAGGCAAGATACAGACAAAGCCCGGGAATCCACGTCTGCAATATTGAAGCAGGTCTAATTGCCAGTGCAGCTATTCAAACGAGCCTCTGATCTGGTCACCAAGTACAGTGACATCTTCTCAACAAGCCTGGATGACCAAGGTCGAACGAGTATGGTAACTCACGTCACAGATACACAGGCAGCCAAGCCAATCCGACAAGCACCAAGACGTCTTCCTATAGCCAAACAAGGAGGAGTGAGCGCACTGATCTCGGACATGGAAAAACAAGGCGTTATCGAACCTTCTGTCAGTCCATGGGTCGCGCCAGTAGTTCTAGTAAAGAAAAAGTATGGTAGCACTCGTTTTTGTGTCGACTATAGGCAGCTTAACGACGTCACTAAGAAAGATAGCTATCCGCTTCCACGCATCGACGACATCATGGACACTTTAGCCGACGCAAAATGGTTTTCTACACTCGATCTCAAGAGTGGCTCCTGGCAGGTAGAACTCGACAAGAAGGACCGAGAGAAAACCGCATTTTCAGTTGGGACCGAATTGTGGCAATTTGTGCTGATGCCATTTGGGCTTTGCAATGCTCCAGCAGCTTTCGAACGCCTGATGGAATACGTGCTACGAGGCCTAACCTGAAAAACCTGCTTGGTGTACCTAGATGACATCATTGTTATCGGGAAAACGTTCGAAGAGCATGTGCGGAACTAAGAAGAGGTTTTCTCCCGATTGTGACTGGCGAATTTGAAACTTAGTCCTGACAAGTGTACCCTTTTCGCAGCTGAAGTAAAATACCTGGGACACGTCGTATCAGCAGAAGGGGTCAAAACAGACCCTGGGAAAATTGAAGCCGTGAAAAGTTGGCCAACACCAAACAACCTGGCGACCTACTATCGAAGATTCGTCAAAGACTTTACCAAAATAGCTAAGTGTCTCCATCAGCTAACCGAGAAAAATCATCCGTATGTCTGGAATGAACAATGACAGGTAGCCTCTGAGACCTTGAAGGAGAAGCTGTGTGAATCACTCGTGCTGGCATATCCAAAACCCGGAAAAATGTTTGTAGTTGATACCGATGCGAGCAACGGCGGTTTTGGAGCTGTACTCTCCCAGCAGATCGATGGCGAAGAAAGAGTTGAGGAAAAGGTTTACCCAAGTCGAGGAGAAGATAAGCCAGGTTGCCAGGAGAAAATCAACTATGAGATCAGCCAGGTCGAAGAGAGAATGAGCCATGAGATGGAAAAAGTGAAAAAGGAATTGGAAGCAGCGAAGGCAGTAGTAACCACCTCACCAGCCCCGCTTACAACCGCAGCGCAAAGCTCATCCAGAAATGTGAATGCACCAATATTCGAGGGGCAAACGGTCGGGAGCATTTACAAAACCCAGTTTGAAGCCGCCGGGCAAATCACTGGAATGAGTTGGACCGAGCAACTACATTAATTCTTGCTCTAAGCGGCCCAGCTGCCGAGCTTTTGCAGACTATCCCCTTTGAGTTGCACTCAACCCGGCTGCTATAATGATTGCGTTATGGAGACAATCATCGGTTATGTATGCTAGACACGGCTGGGAAAGTGCTCGAGAAACTCATCAAGGGAAGACTCACTGACGCAGTCCGTTCTGCCGGGGACCTATCTCCACGGCAGTATGGTTTTAGAGCAGGTCGCTCCACTGACCGCGGTCCAAAGAGCGGAGGCTCACTGCCAGTCAAACAAAAGGGTTGTGTTGCTCGTTACGCTTGACGTCAGAAACGCCTTCAATTCCGCTAGATGGGCGGATATTCTGGAAGCACTGGAAAACTCTTTTCAAGTTCCAGAATATCTGATGCGGATTTTGAAGAACTACCTGACAGACCGGAGCCTGCTCTATGAGACGAAGGAGGGTCGGCGGAGGACGGAGGTTACATCGGGTGTTGCACAAGGCTCCATCCTTGGCCCAGACCTGTAGAACATCACGTACGACGGGCTACTGAGAATCGAGCTGCCGGATGAGTCGCGCTTGATCGGCTATGCAGATGATGTCGCGGCGCTAGTTGCGGGACGCACTGTTGAACAAGCGCAACTCAGACTGGGTATGCTAATGCGCCGAGTGAGGGACTGGATGACTGCTCGCGGGTTCAGCCTAGCTCTGGAGAAAACCGAAGTAGTCATCTTGACAAAGAAGAGAATCCCTAGAATAAGGATGATCAACATTGGGGAAGCACTCGTTGAGACTAAACTAGCAGTGAAGTACCTGGGCATTTTGATCGACTCGAAGATGCGTTTCTCCGAGCAAATCAGGGCGTAAATGCCTTCACCTCCCTACCACAAAAAAAATGGAGACGATCATCTGAAGCAGATTTATCGGTCACAGCTATGGCATCGGATGCAGAAATCTGGCGATGCGAGCAACGGCGGTATTGGAGCTGTACTCTCCCAGCAGGTCGATGGCGAAGAAAGAGTCCTCTCGTATTACAGTCGAGTCCTATCAAAAAGTGAGAGGAACTACTGCGTGACCAGGAAGGAGCTATTGGCTATAATAGAGGCCACCAAGCAGTTCCATAAGCACCTATATGGCCAGAAATTTGTTCTTCGAACGGACCATGCATCGCTGAGATGGCTACTTGACTTCAAAAACCCCGAGGGACAAGTTGCGAGATGGATCGAAAGATAGCAGTCATACGACTACGAAATATTTCAACGGAAGGGCGGAGTTCATGGAAATGCTGACGCCCTATCTCGTCGTCCATGTCCAGCTAACTGCAAGCATTGCCGACGGATTGAGGAAAAGGAGCCGACCGTTGATCTACAAGTGATAACGGCCTTAGCGAAATTGCGGGAAAGGTTCTACTGGCTCCACGCTCGAGAAGACGTAGAGGAGTGGTGTCGAAGATGCACAATTTGCGCTTCCGTCAAAGATTCAAAGCGACGACTGAGAGGACAAATGCAAACCTACAACGTGGGTGTAGCGTTTGAAAGGATCGCTGTTGACATCGCAGGACCCTTTCCTGAATCCGAGTGGGGAAATCGATACACGCTGGTTGTGGCCGATTATTTCAGCAAGTGGCCCGAGGTCTACCCCATTCCCAACCAGCAAGCAACTACTGTAGCCGAACAGCTAGTGTTAAATTGGGTCAGTAGGTACGGCGTACCTTGTGAACTACATTCGGATCAAGGCCGAAACTTTGAGTCACTGGTTTTTGGCGAAATGTGCGAGCTGCTGGGAACACGGAAAACGAGGACAACACCACTGCAAACCCTATCCGATGGCATGGTCGAACGTTTCAAAGGCACACTCAATAAACACCTGGCCAAGATGGTTGACGAGAACCAAAGGGAATGAGACCGACACATCCCACTATTTTTGATGGCATACAGAGCTGCCGAACATGCATAGACGGGACAAGCCCCAGCCAAAGTCATTTTTGGACAGACTATTCGTCTGCCAGCTGATATAAAGTTCGGAACACTCCCTGAGAAACCCTAAACGATCTCGGAGTACGCACGTGAGCTAAGGCAACGGTTGAACCAGATACATCGACATTGCGAAAACACCTCGAATCGGCTACTGGCCGCATGAAGACCAGGTATGATCTAAAGGTAAATTCTACTGGCTTCCAGCAAGATGGCTTGGTGTAGCTATATAACCCACAACGGCGGAAGGGTAGGTCTCCAAAGTTGCAGCATAATTGGGAGGGACCATAGCGAGTTACAAAGCGAATCAACGACGTCGTATATCTCATACAGGAACACCGTAAGCCGAGAGCCTAAATGAAAATCGTGTACCCGGACCGTCTTGCCCCATATTACATCCAGGGAGACTTGACTACAAAAGGCGACACATCTTTTCGGGGCGAAAAGAACTGAGGTGGGGGCAGTGTTACATGTGCAAATAATTCTGTGAGCTACTGTCGCAATTGTTTTTGCAACATTATGATCAACAAACGAATGCACTCGAAAGCACAAGAATCTACCAAGCATGATCAACATCTGAAAGTGACGTCACTGCGCCATTCAGAATTGCTCGAATATTCCAAGTAGTTCGCCAATGTACGAGAAATGGATTGAATGACTAGAGACCCTATATAAAGCCGAGCTGAATGAATGGGGGATAGTAAAATCGCGATAGTACGGAGCGAAAATTAAAGGCGATAATGATTGATTGTAAAGTGATTGTAGTAACATACAGTTGGAATTAAAAATTGATAGACAGTGAAAGTTATATTGTGATATAGCTAAATTAATGATTGTGCATTTATGGTAAATAAACTCTTTTTAACTTAATTTAAAAGACAGTGCGTTTTCACTTTCCCGGAACATTTAAATTATTGGCTGCGAACCATAACACTTGACAATATTAAGGTTGCCGGCAGAATACCTTGAGCGAATGGCCAAATCGAACGTGCAAATCAGTCTATCTTATCATTTCTAAGAACTGCACGAACTGATCATAAGGATTGGGATTTACAATTGCGCAATCTTCAGTGGTCTCTGAATTCGCAAAGTCACTCTGTGACTCAGTTTAGTCCGATCAAGTTGATATTCGATTATCGCCTTCGAGACTTCATCACGAATCGGCTAGTTATGGCTCTAACATCAGATGAAGCGACTGCTGATCCAATGGAATGCGATGTGGTTAACCGAAGACAATTGGCTGCAGAGGGAATTAGCACCGAATGAGAGAAATGGAGATTGAGGTTCAACGCGAAACACAAGAAACCTTTTATCTACAAGCAAGGAGATCTCATCGTTCTAGAGAACGTACCTGCTGCTACGGGAGAATCTTGAAAGTTAGAGCCCAAATATCGTGGGCCCTACATCATTTCGAGAGTTTTACGAAACGACAGATATCTCGTCGAGGACGTGGGAATCGCACGTCCCAACCAACGGAAATTCTGTTCGGTGTATACGAGCGAAAAGTTGAAACCGTGGATCGTCGTGAGTCCCGAACTCGATTTTTACGATGATGCTGCGGATTCAGACACGGAACTATGAACCGAGACGATTCAATGTCAGAATGGTCGAGTGTCATGGCAACGCCAATTGAAGAGCACTGGCCACGGAAGAAATCGAGACGAGTCAGTCGCATCCAAACCATGAACCGAGTCATTGTATTTTGAACACAATAAATTGATTAACAAACGGTGCGCGTTAGTTTATTGTTTTCCCTATACAATTATCCTGTTCCCAAGGTCCACTCCTGACAAGTATGTGGTTGCACATAAAAATTTCTAGAACGAAAGCGAGCAAACGTACGTTGACACTGGCGGTCAGTAAGGCAGTCCTCACCATAAACTTCACACAATTTCTTTCGAGCTTGCACCACATTTTTGCCCTTTCGGAAGTAAAAGAATAAAATATGCTGATAATGCTCTCTTTGATTGTCCATTTTCAAGTTTATTTTTAACCAACTTGTTGTTTACTAATAACGCTCAGTTTTTGACTGAAGATATTCTAAAGTCCAATCTTTATAATAGTATATAATTATACGAGTATAAGCGACGCAATCACTATTACATGAAATATGCAGTTCACGTCATCTATAAGGAAAAAAACGACATCAATTATCGAACCCAATACATCAACGAGAATAGGAGCAAAATCAACCTGCAAAGGTTGAAGTGCAACGCACCAAATGCATACAACCTAGAATCTTAAAATTTGTTATTAAATTTGGCGACAACAGAACAAGAAGCACATAACTAAGCACCCTAAAAAATAAAAAAATAAAATAATTCACTTTTCTATATAATTAAAGCCTCTTAAAGAGTACATTAAAAAAATTAACAAAAGAAAACAGACATTAAAATGCCTTAAAGTCAGTTAAACAAATTTGAGAGATTTTTCGCTTTTCCGAAATTTGCGACGTGTTCATAATTATTTACGTCTTAGTTCTTTGTAACTTTATATTCATTGAAAAATATTCATCAGAAGAGTTGCACCCATTACCTGCATATCAGCATCGTTTTTTTATTTAACTTTTAAATTGATTCCTATTTCGAGAGATATCTAGCATATGATTGATTTATTATCAATCGACGGGCTAGTTCATGTTAGTAATGAAGTCCCACAAAACCATCTTCTGTAGGAAAAAATGTTTAAGGGCCACCACTATACACGAAGAGCCCATTTTAAAATACCTTCCATATTTTCACAAAGTAAAATAATTTTAGCTGCTATAATTTCTGAAAAACTTCTGTGGCGCATAGACTGTGGTACCGATTTCCATACGGTTTAGTGCATTGTTAAAATGTCTTAAAGAAGTTGAAGCCAGTTTCATTAATCGTAAAATCAAATACAGTATTTACTTCTTACAACGCTTAAAAAAACATGATCAGTGATTTTTAAAACCAGATCCCATGCGCGATCTTTGCGTTCGTTCTAGGCGCAAATAGACCAATAATGAGCTGGCTCCCAGCAGCCACAGTGGGCTGAATGAGTTTTGCAGCAAAATCGTGCAAAATGAGAAACATCATTAAGGGTCTTGTAGCCACCATTAAGAAAGGAGCACGGAATATTAAACACTAGCCATAAGGAAAGCCTATATTTGGAAAATTTGTAATATAAAATTTCAAAAAATTCAAATAGGGATACCTGCACCGGATGACACTGATTCGAACTATGTTCCTGATTCTTGGTCAATAATCTGGAGTAAATGCGATATTGACAGCACACATATTAAATTATTACACTTTCAGAAAAGATTTAAATTATTTACCTCACTTTTCTACTCTAAATGGATCGGTTCTGAATTTTTTAGAATAAATTTGCAGAAATCTCCGGCCCAAGCAACGATTTGGACGTCTACGCGCTCAGTCATTCATATGAACATTATTCTGTCTGCATCGAGAAATGCCTCATCCTACAAAATAAACAGCGCTACCCACTTCGTCGCACTCACTGAATATTTAAGGACTCGGCTACCCCGCACCAGTGTCAGACAACGCGAAGGGCGTTATTTATTCTGAACAAACCAAATAGGGAAATGAATATGCATGAGGCAAAACAAGTTTCTAGCTTGTCAACTTTCTTCGAATGCACTTGTCTGTCCGGTGGCAGAAATCATGGAAATCCGCAGCAGCTAATCACATTGCAACGACCAACATGGCTCAAAGCACTCAATTGAAATCAAGAGGCTAGAATTGCCCATGCGAACCCCGTCGACCTCTGACAATTAGAGCCGCTTGCTTATCTGAGTCCGGTTGATTTCTCAACGCGAAACAGTGGTCTGAGCGCGCTGGCCGAGCTAATTGTTTGCTCGGGGACTTATGCAGCCACATTAAAAATTAAACACCCCTTTCTACACATGAACCTGGCGATGACGCACAATCAAAAGTGTAGGTGCGGAACGAACTTGTCGAAAGGCTCTTCTTCAAAGCACACACAGAACAGAATCGCTTGCGAGCGGCACTGCGAAATTCGGTACCACAGTATTGCAAAATTAGAATATGTGTCTCACTATGCACAACACAATCGCACACGGTTTGTTGTAACTGCGTCTTCGAGACCTTGAGCCTCGGGCACAGCAGAGGAAAACACCAACTTGAAATCCAAAATGTCCGCATCCTACCAATCCCGGGCCGAGATCGGGAATAAAAATTCCAACAAAATCCACAGGCACCCCGGAAACATCACCTTTCAGAAACACCGAATTTGCAAAAATCGAGCGTGGACGAAGCGAAAACCCGAAATCATATGTGAATATTCTGATTTATTATTGTCGACCACGGCGCTTACGGCGCCCGACTGGTAGTAAACGTTTGCTCTTTTATTTACCTTTAAACTAATCTACTTGTTTGCTGAATTAAACAAGTGACAACTACTGTCCACTTCCAATCAAAATACATACAGGGAAACTATGGCACTGCAATAAATCAATAAATTTTCCCGAGCACCAAGCACTAGAATCACGTCAATAACTTATTTTATGAATGGCCGACATGTTAACTTTCGTAGTGCCACACTCAATAACAGGGTGAGGTCGGAAAACCATCGTATGCACTCACAATCGGCAAGCAAAATTCATTCACAATTGGAAAAATTTTATTTTTTGAGTACTGATTCTCACTCTGACACATTTCATAATTGCCTGAATATCAGTAAAAGACGTCTTCAAAGATCTCAAGGGAAATACTAAAATGGTTTTGAATATAATTTAGCTCTTCCGTGTTTGCATTGTTCATGTAATCAACAAAAATTATGTGGGCACACTATGAAATCTATAAAAATAAAATCCCATAACCTACAATCCAAAAATTTTAAAAAACCCAAAATCTTGTCCATACGGATAAGATGATAGATTGACGTTTGGACGTTGAAACTGTCAACGAGTGTGTGAATTCGCCACTATCGAAATTATAAAAAAATTATTACAAAACGAAAATTTATAAGTATATCTCATCATACAAGATTGTATACATAAAGATTGAAAGTTGAAGACCGGAAGATACGACGGACGATACGATAGCAAAGAGGCTCTAACCTAATTAACTGTAAGGTAAATGAATTTATATTAGCGAAAGGTAAATTTGTCATAAAACGTATAGCCCAGGCTCCTTTGCCAATCCCACCCACACCTAGCACTAACGCTTTCAGGGCACTGGCGAACGATAACCAAAAAAAATACATCAAACGCGACTAACAATCGAACAAAGAAGGTATGTTTCCCACCAATCATTGAGAATATGAAGGCAACAGTGCTTCAAGGCATTATGGATAGGTACACTCCTACCGATGGTACTCGTCTAGAGTATAGAATTACAAAGTTGTCGAACTTCCGACTAAAAGTGGACACGCACCAAACCCACGACTACATTATGAACCTGCATAAAACACTCAAGCAGTGGGGTACTCGTTCACCCCCCAAAGAAAGAAAAAAATGTGTCATGATCCTTAGGGGTATATGTTCAGACTTTGGGGCTTAAGTGATTCGAAATTCCAACTTTAGGCCTCGAGTCTATCATCCCTTTTACCACTGCATGGTCGTGAGCAAATAAGATCGACCTCGACTTATTTAGGCTAACAGTGGGATCAGAAGCTAATAAGAACAAAGTAGTTAAATTGCGCTACATTCTAAACTGACGAGCCGTATGGGAACGCCCCAAAGGAGCGATCTGGTTCAATGCTATTGGTGTCAAAGATTTGGGCAAGTATCCACCAATTGTGTATTCAACATGCGATGTGTAAGGAAGAGCATACTTTAAAAAGTCACCCCAGAAAAAATATGGACAAACCGGAAACCGCTCCATCCTGCACTATGTGTAAGACATTTGGACATTCAACCAATTTTCCGGCTGCCCGGAATGAAAAAGATTGTTGGACAGAGCGATCGAAGCTAAAGCCAAACGGACGGCATATCATATACTAACCGCTCCCCAGCTATCAAAATATTTCACTAACTCCTATAACCTCAGACCACTCTGCTCTTCTTTCCAACCGGACCTCATATTCAGAAGTTTCAAGAAACGGAACTCCACACAACACTTTGATTTCATCGACTCTTAATCCCGTCGTGCACCTACAAGAGACAACCGTGGAGTGACTGGGAGTCTCTCCCAGTGAACTCCTATCCAAGGTCAGGGCTTTCCTCCCATCCTTTGACGCCATTCCTGACAGAGAGAAGCCAATGGCTCTCCTCAATTTCTATTTCAATCTTTATGGTTGCAAATAGACTTACTATTCTTTCCCTAAATATCAACTCCCTGATTCCACATGATAAGAGGCTCTATATTGCTGATTTGATCAAAGCCTCTCAACCCGACATCCTCTTTCTAAACGAGACAGTATAAGTGGCTTATATAATCCACTTTTATATTTATATACTTAATCAAAACTCAATTTAATTAAAACTCAATTATATTAATTAAATATTGCACTTATTTATTAATTATGTATTCCATTCTAATCAGATTCACTGACTCACTATATTTCAAAAATTACATATTATTTATACTAAAAACAAGTCTCCTATAATTACAATCAAAATTTAGCGAAAATATAAACTAAGTATATCGAAGTGACATTTGCGTTATTTTTAACTGGGTGTTTTTTGTAGTGTGAATAATAAATTTTTAACTGAGTGTTTTTTGTAGATTGAATAATAAATGTAACGCTACAACAGTTCCTAATCATCAAACAAAGTCCGTGTGGAGAACTACCATGTGCTTCGTAATGACAGTGGCAGAGGTACTGCGAAACTGTTTCGAGATGATTTATATATCCATCAAATCCCTTTTGAACAAAATAACAACTCTCAACACCAAGCTACCCAATGGTAACCCAGCCAAAATTCTTATTGTCTCCCTATACCTCCCGTGCAATCTAGGTCCCCAGATCCTATTTACACTTAACCGAATCCTCGCAATAGCCCCATCCCAAGATTCATTTACACTCGGAAGAGACCTTAATGCTAGACATGAACACTGGGGGACTCCACAAGGAATACAAACGGGAACTACCTATTCGAATGACTTCATGTGGACGCCCTCCTCTCAGCATCTATACCAAATGCTGGCGTCCCAACATTTGCCATAGGTAATTGCTTTTTAGATAACTTCATTATATCCTCTGATTTCAACGATCCCACGGTTCTTTTTACTTGCTCCACATTTAACTCGTTATCGGGCCATTATGGCCTCCATCGCAACCATTTAATTCCATAGATAGGCCAAACTTCAGAAAAGACCTCAAATACCTCCTTTCAAATCTGCCGCTGGAAAATATCATGCTCTTGAATGCAGAAACAGACTCTCATATATTGGCACTAACATCTGCCATTATAGAGTGTCTCAGCCAGCAGGCCCTCTTCCAGAAACTACGCAGCCCACTTTATAGATGTCTAACTTAGGAGACTCTTCAATTAATAAAAACTCGGAAGCATATGCTCCAACGGCTTAAGCGTATTTATCATCAAAGCTTTAACCGATTTAATGAGGAGTACTTGGAACTTAAAACGCAAATAACAAGCATTTCCCGTGAAATGTAAAAACGCACCAAATCCGAAGTCAACAACTTATATAAAAGCAGACTGATATCACTGCGACCATCTTCAGATGTGTTTAAAACTATAGATCAACTTACACGCCGTAAAACTTCAAAATTCAATATTGAGAAAGACCCTATAAAGCGAGGGAATGAAGTCTTCATTGCACAATCTGACAAGATCGTTGCATCTGAGGGATTTTTTTTGTGGTAGGGAGGTGAATGCTATTTATGCACAGAGCGTAGGACTCTCATGTGCGACTGGACTACCCACTTAACACCTCCCCTGTCAACCCGAGAACCCAGCCTGGAACCGTGAGGCGCCTTCAAGCTGGGGAGTCCCTTTTCTAGCGGGAGGGGAGAGGGGAAGAGGAAATGCCAGAAGAGTGATCCCCCAGCCACAGAATCCCTGGCTGCTGTGAGTCCCTTTTATATTTTAGGACTGCCCGAGCATAATGCGTCACCTGGGTCCATTTGTCGACCGATTCGAACATCACCGCAACTATATTCTTCGGGGTGATCTCTCTCATTCCCCTGTAGAGTTCCCTTCACAGCCTGACCCATTTTGTACACACAAATATGTGCGACAGGTATTGTCCTCCTCTCCTGGGCAAAACCGACAATCGGGAGACCGTGACTTACCGATCTTGTGCAGGTAAGACTGAAAATACCCATGCCCGCTCAAAAGCTGTGTCAGATAGAAGTCAGTCTCACCATGCCTTCAATTCAGCCACGGTCTCACATCCCGGATGAGACACGCAGTCCACCTTCCCTTCGTGCAATTGACCCAAGACTGCTGCCAATCGTTGAGCGAGCGCTGTCTCTCCTCGGGGCCATTTTTTTTATTTCACGCCTGCAATAACTCTCACCGCCGAGTCAGAGACTGTTGGATACGAAGATGCAGTTCTCAGTGCTCCTCTTCTCTGTACCTGTGCCAAACATTTTCGGTATACCTCCTTGCTGAGAGCGTCGCCCCATATTTCTGCTCCGTACAGTAGCACTGACCCTACAGCACTCAACAAGAGGCGTCTTCTTGATGGGTTGGGTGCCCCTACGTTGGCCATAAGTCGACTCAGAGCCGATATTCCCGAAGAAGCCGTCTCAGCTGTTGCCCTAATTTACTCAGAGAAGCTTATCTTCGAGTCGATCCGTAGCCCCAGGTACTTCACCGCTGGCTTCGATTCGATTCGTAAGTCTCCAATACTGATCATCCTTACTCTAGGGATTCTCTTTTTTGTCAAGATGACTACTTCGGTTTTCTCCAGTGCTTAACTGAGCCCGCGAGCAGTCATCCAGTCCCTCACTCGGCACATTAGCATACCTAGCCTAAGCTGCACCTGTTCAACGGTGCATCCAGTGACCAGAGTCGCAATATCATCCGCATAGCCGACCAAGTGCTAATCATCTGGCATCTCAAGTCTCAGTAGCCCGTCGTAAGACACGTTCCACAGGTCCGGAGCAAGGATAGATCCCTGGCATCCCTGAGGGATACTTCAAACAGCTATATCGTCACCGTGAGTCGTCCAACAGAGCTTTGAATAACAACGCTAAAGCAGAGGTTCTATTAACGACGGAAGGATACGAGGGGTCTTATTTAACAGTATTCTCCAGTTCTAATAAAGCATCCTCTCCACAACATCCAGTCTTTGCCTGATTAGAAGATCAACTAAATGCATTAAATAGCAAGCTACCTCACGGGCTTGATGGCATCCCGAACGGAATACTCAAGAAGTGCAGGAAGACCATCTCCTCCTTCTTGACGATACTATACAATAGTTGTATTAATAATGGATATTTTCCAAAACCTTCAGTAAACTAATCTCAATACCAAAACCAAGCTGCGACGGTAACGTTAATAATTTTTCGCCCAATTTCCCTTCTGTCTAACATGGTTAAACCCCTTGAAAAGATTATTCTGCAATAATTTAACAATTTTACTAATCCCCTGATCCCCAATTTTCAGTTTGGATTTGAACGCGAACGATCTACGGAGCATGCAATAATGCTATTGCACAATAAAGTCACCCGCAATCTACGGCGGAAAAAGTGCAAAGTGGCCTGTACTCTAGACTTAAAAAGAACGTTCGGCTCAGTTTGGATCAACAGTCTCAAGTACAAATTCAAAATGTCATCCTGTCTTGTCGCAATCCTCAGAATACTATATAGCTTTCTTATGGATAGAATATACCAAATTGAACTGGAGAACCTTATTTGAAATCGAAAGATATGCTCGAACTGCTCGACTATCGATATAGCAATGTATGCAGACGATATCCTCCTCACTGTCAACCATAGCCCAAATAAAGCTGTAGCGCTCTGTCCACAACATCGTTCAATATCTAACGGACTGGGGGCTCGAAATAAATGCCAGCAAATCAGAGCTGATTTGCTTTAGAAACGCCAGCAGGAGAGGGCGCCGCCTTGTTGTGTCTCAAAGTAGGAATGTGTAAGCACATATTGCTGGTGAAATCATTCCTCTCAAGGAAAATATCAAATACCTTGGAGTCCATTTTAACAATCGACTTAAGGTGAACAGACATGCCAGGTAAACCCTCAATAAAGCGCAATTATTTCGTCGCCTTTTCCTCGAAATCAGTCTGCCCAAAAGTTAAGGTCTTAATGTACAAAATTCTTATTAAGCCGATCATTACCTACGCGTTTCCAGCATGGCTAACATTTTTGGCTGCTGCTGCCGAAGAAATCCAAATATTCAAGAGGAAGATCCTTAGGAAATGCCTGTCCAAATACAGACGGCCTAATAAGAAGTACTACAGGAACTCCATCGTTTACAGAGATACGCGGATGGAACCGATTCTCCACTACATGTTAGCAACGACTACAAAGCGCCTAGAGGAGTGGTGGGAGCACCCTCTTCGATGTACTCGCGCACTTTTCGAACCTACCACTGCAAATAATCCCTACTACCTGTCCCTTTAAAATCCTTGACTATACCACCGTGATCCTATTAATTCCGTAACTACCAATAAACCGGCATTTTACGTTCCATGTGAACCAATCACATACCGTGGTTAAACAAAACATATGTAAATATGGTTATTTCATAAGCTTCATAAAATAAAAATCTACTCAAGATAAATATAAATGTAAGATCGAGTGCTGTACTAAAAAGTTTATAGTTTTATGTAAGATGCAGGAATAGATTTAATTTACATTAGGATTAGACTTAGTTTAAGCTTTATCGTATTTATTTGCCAAACTGCTCAAGTCGTAAGTCATAAAAGCAAATGGCAAAATCTATATATCTGAAAACACAAATGTAATATAAGTATACATATATTCTAACCGTCAAAGTTTATTTGACATCCAAATACTGTCAAATGTCACACAGTCATTTAACATACTCTGTAATGTTAAGTTATAAAAACTCTCGATAGTTTAGCTACTTACATACTGGATAAAATAATACTTGACAAAATGCATATACTCAAAGCCCATAAAACGAAATATTTGAAAACGTAATCAAAAATCAAAGTATTGTTATTTAATTTTAATAACAAAACCAATTTCTTTGGAATAGAAAAACGAACAGCTATGTAATGATTTTAGACGCCTAGTTTGCTCATTTCAGAGAGCTCTCCCGAAGGAAATCTCAACCGAACGAACGAATGAGACGTGTCAAATCATTACAAATGCCCCCGAAAGTCATGCAAAGCCACTTCCTGAAGCAGGAAGATATGTTCGTCAAAGGTCCCGGTTATAAGCAATAAGTCCTTCGGTGTATAACGATTTTTCCTTCTATGGAAATATGGCAAAATATCTCTGCTTGATGGGTTTAGCGTCCCCCACATCTATTGTGTGAGACACCGATGTTGTCCGGCCGAGACCTTCCTTCTCATGTGAACGAAAAACCGCTGTAGCCGAGCTTAGTCGTAGCTGTTGATTGGCATCCAGTGCATATCGAAGTGAATGAGAATTTAGCGTCGCATCATTGACAGTAGCACCAGAGTCAAGTACTCTGCTAGAAAATAGTCCAAGTTAAATCTTCGGATGAAGTCAACCCCTAAGTAAAGGTTCTGTGTCAGTTGGGGTATAATGTAAAAATCCAGGGACTTGGTTTCCCTACTATGGAGTGACGATTTCCGTGTGCCATGCTTAACCAGGTAGTAAAATGCTGGATTTCATTCACGTGGTTTGTCAGGACTTCTCTTGCAAAGTCGACCGCTATGTAGTTCACGCTGGCTCCAGTGTCAATCAAATCTACCAGTCGATTTTGCAAGATCTGTACTGACGCATATGGGTGAACGTCGTCCTTCAATAATTCATCTAGCTGGATCACACGCAATATCTTCCTCAACTGCGTCACCTTTCTCCAGATGCTTCGCATCCGACCCGTGGCTCGTTTCCTTCTAGAAGGAATGGTAGGAACAATCTCCTCATTGAAGATGCGCTGACGAGCAGCTAGATACTCCCGCAGTCTAACATAAAAGATCTTAACATGCCACGGGTCACTCGATTCATAACCTTTCCCTTGCGAGCCGGTAGCGCGTGACGTTGGGTACGGAACTTCTGGAGAACTGTGTTTGGCGGTGTCAATCAGTAAGGTTGGGGTCGTATCCGTGGTATAGCTATCCATCGCAATGGGCTCAGTTTCTTTTTGGTCAGGCTCTAGGAGTACCGACGGGCGTTGGTGGCACTCGTTGGTAAAATTTTTAGCAATTTGCAGTCTACCAACCTGGGGCATGAATGTCCGCCTTTCCACAGTGGTAAAAAAATACCGCCAGCTCGTCTGGACATGCGGAAAACCGGTGTCCAGGTTGTCAGCAGTTCCAACAGACCGTGGGGCTTGCATCTACCTCTACGAAAGGTGGGTCGGTTCCTTGTTCGAGCTCGTGATCCAGAGGGGCTTCTTTCTTCGAAACATGTGTTGGCTCAGTTTCTACATGACCGGCTGCTACCAATTCTGCAGAATGACTGCTTCGTAGACTAGGTCCCGTCATACGAGGTTGTGGACGAAAGGTTCCTCGCCACTCATCTAGTCATTCTTGTCTTTGGGCATGGAGGCATAAGGTTTGCACGGTGTATATCGGCACATGAAGAAGGCTGTGAAGTGGTGCAGGATCTTTATCCTGGGTTTCGTTACTATAAATTTAAAAATTAGTAATTAGGAAAAGGGTTTTACTAATTCCTACCTAACAAGCGGAAAATCTCCGCAGATAGTGTGGCGAGGAACTAAAGCCCACGACGCCATGATTACTACAGTCAGAGCGAATATTGAACTTCGCGACTATGCATTCTTCAAAAGAAACTCAAAATGTTAGCACTTGAATGTCTAGATCAGAATTCCCTTTATTTCACTTTCGCTTCAACTATTTATACACAAATTTCTTATACTTAATGATCTACCAAAAATATCCAAACAATTTACGACCTAATAAATACTTAAAAATATCAATTACTAAATATAAACATTTTCACACACTCGGAAAATCCATTGGTGCCATATGTTTGTTTATGACCCAATAAACTTTCATCGTGCGACTTCTCCGACCTACGATACTCATATTACATCACATTACACTCGAGTCATCGTACATTTCTTTATGCAAATGCACTGTCCATTCGCACGCGACTTTTCCTCATGCACATAAATTATCTGAAACATGACTCCACACATGAAGAGTTAAGTGTGCCAGATAATTTATTGCTTTGCATAGATAGCGTACTACACGTGCGTATGTACATATTCAAGAATGTACGATACGTTATTGTTCTTTATGAATGAATGCAAATGAAAAGCAATGGAATGGAAATGTTTTTGCTTTGAATTACGTAAGTATGTTTCAGGTAAATTTATTGAGAATTGTAGAATTTAGGTAAGTATGTAATATGGTTTTTGCATAGGTATTACAGCTGTTTTTAAGCTTCCACCGCATGGTTTCCATCAGTTCGTCCTCGGCCATAGGTGTTCGTAGCCGAGTCGTTAGGCGTAGAATATTGGTATAAAATTGGTCAAATGTTTCATGAGGACCTTGTGTGCGCTTTTTTGTCAAATCGTAAAGTCAGACGCCTGCAATTTCATGGCCCAATTCAGCAAGCAACCATGGAGGTCAGTTTGGCTCATCAACCTCTCAGAACCCAAGCTAAGCTCCTATGCGTGGAGCAGTTACGAAAGACCCCCGGACTAACGATCAGCCACAATCTCTGTTAAACAACCAGGGAGCCTCGGGTGGGGAAGATCTAGTTTCAGGAGCACACGCAATCATCCCGTCAAACACAACTGGCAATGAGGACAAAATCAAGACAATTTAAATTAAGGGGTGACAGATCTCTGCGGAATATCGATCCGAGGGATCGAGATTATCACAGCAGCCTCCAAGTAAATTCAATCCAAATATTGCTATAGCAATTATTTTCGCTGTATTTAAGAAATATGCTTTTAACACAAACAATTTTTGCTAGTGTGCTTTGGTAACATTTCAGGAATTTTATTAATTTTTTAACTAATGAACTCAGACAAATTTAAATTTGAAAAAACATTTATTGTCCATGATTTTAGTGTAGCGTGAAATATTTCAGATAGCTCCAAAATACTTCTCGCATACGCTAAAATTATGGACTAAAAATAGATTTAGTGATTATGGGTTTCATAAGCTGGGAAAATCTATACCCGCTAAATAATTTAGACAAGTTATACAAAACAAGTTTGTACTAAAAGCACGAACGGCTAAATACACAAATCAAAAGAGCAAATTATACACTGAAAGATAAATCTAAAAAAGCGATGACTTTCATCTATGGAGTAGGTAGCAAAACAAGAAAAATATAATTAGAGCAGCAGGTTCTGAAGTGTCAATTGAAAACCTGGTTATAGTGGCAAGAGAAGAAATCTAAGAGAAAATATGAAAAAAAAACGAGTGTAATTTAGCCAAGTAAAGTAGAAAAAACCAAAATTATTTTCGATCACCATCTGAGCTATGATAAAACAGTTACAACTTTAGCACATGAGCCCCTAAAGTACACTTATGTGAAGATACGAGTATACTGATGCCAGACTAAAAATAGAACAAAGTTTATTTCTTTTCATAATTTTTAGGGCTTTGTACTACTTACAAAACCTTACCGAAATCAGTTTTGTCTGTCCATCTGTCTGTCCGTCCGTCCATCCATCTCTGTGTCACAGCTTTTTCTCCGAAAATGTAAAAGAAGCACCAAACTTTTATGACGATCAGAAGTGACGGCCTCTTGAAAGTTTGGGTATCAATGAATGTTTCAACGGTTTTAAAGGGAGGGCCCCAATATCGGAAGAGGAGCTGCAAAAAAATTATTTACCCAAGGTAGTAATGTGTAATAAACATAAGCAGTCGAGCAGCCCCGTGGTGATCAGGAGTGGCTGCTCCTGAAGAGATAAGGTGGTCACCCCGTCAAAACTGCTTAGCTTGTTGTTTTACTAGTTTAAAGTAAACTACATCCGTCAAGTTTCCATCCTTTACGCAGAGATGAGTGGTTCATTCAGTCACTTCAACATCTTTAGGTTTGACATTCCCCTTGTAATGCAACGACCTTCTTCTGTGAAAGTAACGGTTGCTTTTTGTGCAATGTTTGCGTTTGTCTCAAGCCTCCGTGTCCGCTAACTTTAACGAGGCAAAAAAATATTGCATTACTGTAGAGTAGCTTAATTAACACCTAATAGAACATTTCTAAAGATAATAAAAATTGATCGGTACGTCTTGTAGAGTAGAGTACGCGTGATAAGTATTTCGCAGTGTAGCTTCGTGGCTTGACAAGAACCCGCCTCATATGATCCTGCAAATGCTAGTCGTCAAGCACGCGTACGCGGTCGTTAAGCGAAGCTAGTCAGCTGAGCTTGGTATTTTTTTAGCTCGCTGACACTTGTGCCAGACCATCGGCACCCGTGTCCTACACGGACATTTCGAAATTCATTACAAATGCCATCTTCGTAATATAATGGCCGCGTTTGTAAAATCGAAAGTGTGTTACATATAGGTAAGATGGCGGTGGTATATCAACTGTGCACTTTGTTTTTTGTCAATAAATGACATTTCTTCGATTAATAAACGATTCGAATCATGAATCAGCACTCTTATCCCAGATGCTCTAGAAGTCACATCCCTTTTTAAAACCACAGTGGTTACTTTTTAAGGTGTTTTGGCACTCCATTTTCTGAAAACGCATTTAGTGAACTAATTGATAAAGTGAAATCCAAAGTCATCATGCCCGTTCTAATAGTGTCTGTACTTCCCAAGATCTTTTTCACAAGTGCTAATAAAGACAAGTGAGTACCTTCAGTTATTTTACCGATTGATATAACCCAAAATATTTAATCTCGTGTAAACTAACGCATGTTCCAAGATGAAACACGTTGCGGAGGACTGTCATTCTAACCCTGGTATAAGTAATTATTAGCGTCACCCTATAATCTGAATGTTCATTGTCACACTGTTATTTACCTTTTATGTACGAGTACTTCATAACCTATTTTAAATAACATGTCACTTCTGTCATAGTCACCAAGCCGACCTCACCAATTTTCCTTCTTCTCTGCTAATAGTAATGAATTTAGTGTCAGCACACTAAATAAACATGAGAAGAAACAAAGTAAGACTTATGCACACCACCAACGAGCTCCGAGTAAAGACGAAAAAAATTGTAGAATCACCTCAACAGCAATAGATTTAAGTGTAATGATTTTTCTTCATTTAAGTGTGCATAAGTGTCAGTGAGCTATAAAATAGACTGAGCTCAGCCAAGTAGCTCCGCTTGACGACTGCGTACGCGTGCTTGTCGACTAGCTATTTTTGGGATCATATGAGGCAGGTTCTTTTCATGCCACAAAGCTACAGCACAAAATATTTTTCAAGCGTACTCTACTCTACAAGACAATTTTTATTATCCTTAAAAATTTTCAATTATATGTTAATTAAGTTACTCTATAGTAATTCAACATTTTTTGTGTCATTAAAGTTAGCGGGCACGGAGGCTTGAGATAAATATAAACATTGTACAAAAAGCAAGCGTTACTTTCCCTAAAGAAGTTCGTTGCACTACAAGGGTAATGTTAAACATAAACATGTTAAAGTGGCTGAAGTCAACCACTCATCTCTGCCTAAAGGAAGGAAACTTGACGGGTGTATTTAACTTCGACCTAGTAAAACAAACTAAGTCATTTTGAGGGGGTGACCAGCTTCTCACCTCAGGAGCAGCCACTCCTGATCACCACGGGGCTGCTTGACTGCTCATGGTTTTTAAAATAACGTTCAATATTACACCACCAGTGCCAATTGTTAACAAAAAGAAATTAGCCCAAAGAAGAGTCAATCCCCTCAGATATAACTAGGACCTAAAGAAAAATCTTCCAAGTAGTTTTGGAATGGAAGCTCAACGGTAAAACCATCAGGTTGACACCGATGAAGCCGGAAGAAGCCAAATGCAATGTCGCGAATGTCAAGAAAAATGGGCTGGGACTTGAAATTTTCTTTGATACATGTAAGGAAGCTAACAATGTGTAATGATTTTCTACCGTTTGTCTTCCAAGATTTATCGAAGGAAATCTAACGTAACCTCTCATCGGTTTATAACGTGAAGTCTTGAGGCACATCAACAAACTGGGCCTCTTAAGGTCTACACGTTCAGATCTTCACAGTCAACTCCGAATTGACTGCTCTTGCTGGTCAGCTAGTCTGGAGAAAAATTTTGGTCGTGGATCTTGATGCAAGTAGCTTATGCTTGAATAAAATTTGTCAATCACTAATTCAATCGCCCATTTGATACGCATTTCATAATTTCTCCAAAAGGAAATTTAAAACTTTTACTCTACTTTACCGTTCCTTTTGGGGACTTCCAAGAAATCAACCAGAACAAACATTGAAATCACGTGCTACTGGTCTTCATGTGAACGCGGTACTAGACATAAGCTACTGTAACTCGAACACAAACAACCTACGCAGATTAAAATTAACAAAATGCAAACTATGACATTGCAAACCGAACCGAAAGCACTGAACTAATTTGTCGTGAATTACATCGAACCCTGCCCACTCAACGACATACTCACCTTCCATTTTTGTTTCCGCTAAAAATTGTAGTAATCAAGCAGTCACACAAGCAAACTGCTCGAAAACCTTCGTTTCTCCTATTCAAAATTTTAATGGCAGATTTAGAAAAATATTTAATTACTTCCGTTCATAATCGTAATTTGTAAAATAGTTTTCTTTCTTATTATTATTATTAAATGTAATTTTATATCAATTTTCTTTTATATTAAATTTAAACGTTTCCCGTTAAATATATTCGTCATGAGATTTAACTTTTATTATTATTTAAAAATTTCTTCATTTTTAACCGACTTCCAAAAGAAAA